>JAODLD010000044.1:11566664-11599823 GCA_026781065.1 Mormyrops boulengeri | reverse complement strand
GAGCTATTAGTTAAGTTCTCCCCAAACAAGCTTGATGGGCCGAATGGCCTCCTCTCGTTTGTAAATTTCTTATGTTCGTATGTTCTCAAAGCGCTTTACATCATCCCTGCCCAAAGCACCAAGTGAGCAAGTCAGTGGTGATAGTGGCAAGGAAAAACTCCCAAGAGGGAAGAAACCTTAGGAGGAACCAGCCTCAAAGGCAGAACCCATCCTCCAGGGGGCGACAGAAGTAGTCAAATGAGCAAGATGGTCAAAATCCTAATTGACACTGTCCGTATTTTAAGGTTTGAGTCTCAATATGGGGGGCCAATAAGCGGTTATGGAAAAAGGATGGACAGACAGAATGAAGATACCTGTCTCCAGTACACCTTCTCCAACGGCAGCCACCAAGGCGCAGACTGTGGACATACAGATCATACAGATCATGAAGATGCTTTTAAAAAAACAACAGTACATAAATCACCCAACATGAGCATGACAACAGAACAACAGAAGTGAAATTTACCTCAATCCTTTTGGTCACTTTACTCTTCAGCTCCTCAGAAACAAAATCTTGGAAAACGAAACTCCAGCCAAAGGTTTCAGCCTCAGTTTTGTATTTTTGTTCCCGAACAAACTCTCTGTTTACCAAGAAGAATGCACACTGCATGTGACATTTAAGAAGAATACACAGCTCTGTAACAGATCAATAGTGGACATTTGTGTTTTTGTCTTGAGAGACCCACCTGAAGTCCAGATTAGTGACAGGGTGTATGTCAATGCTGAAAGGTGCCACAGAAACGACCCTCACCGGCGACTCCCCATCTCTGCCATCACTAGCGCTCGTCCCCATTTTCATCTTACCTCCTGGTATCTGCACCATTTCTCCATCATCTATGGAGTCCAGTTCAGATATTACCCTTTACAAGGAATTTCATTGAAATCTGCAGGGTTGCCAACTGTCACACATCTGGCCTGACACTCACGTTTTCAGACTCTCTAACACGTGCAAGAAATCTTACGGCAAATCTATATTGTCCCATTGTGAACTTAAAATTAGTCCTTAACTTAAATCTACACCGAAAGCGTTTGGTCAGTTTGCAAACCCTACAGACAATTTACAAGGTAATAAAACTGTTACATACATGTTAACGTGTGTGCAGACTTGTCTGGAATTGAAAATCTCACGCCAGCCATCTGACCACAGCTGATAACCCTGCATCTGCCTTCAATTAACTCACCATTATCACCAGTAACATAACTATGTCTATGAAAGGGGACTACCAATCAAAATAAAGCTTAACAGATTGAGTTAATGCTCGCGAAGCAAACAAAGCCATCTTCTTTGAAAACATGCATCTTCTTAATTGTGTCTACACACGTTATTATTTCACTATTAAATGGGGTACTTTTAAATATGAGTCAAAACCCCGAGCTGCTGTCTCGGTACTACCTGATCTGCAGTGTAGTGCACAGAAACACAGGAGCAGCAGTGTTCCCGGACGTATCACGGTCATTGCGAACATGAACGCCTTGTCCTATTTGCGCGAAACAAATGTATCATAGACACCAGGTACCGTGCAAAAAAGTGATTAATATTAAAAGCTAAAATCATCGATAAGTCTCAGTTCTACTTGCGACGAGTCGAGTGTCCTCCTTTTAAGGTTACGGGTAGAAACTCCAGGGATCACAAAATGGTTCCAACCAAAATCTGTTCATTATGCTTTACTGTGTTAATGTTTCTGACGTTTGTCGTTGTGGTAAATGATTAGGTTTTTTTTTTAGCTTAAAATAAAACATTTTGTTCAATTAGACACATTAATGTCTAATTACCGTTCTAATGATTTCATTGTCTTCCAGTTTGCGCAAAGATGCCAAGCTCCACATATTCTGGAGTGCAGATAAAATATTTTCTCATTAAATTAATTAACAACTGATAACTAACATTAAAACTATAAATGCCACATAGAAATAGAAATGATTGACAAACTTATCACCTAGGGTGTGGATCAAGGGAGAAAACAATGATTGTGAATGGTTGAAGGAATGATGATGCTCAAGTGACGACTGACGAGATATTGTTAAAACGATAAGAAAATGTATAAAAATTGGTGTAAAACAGTATTGGACACACTTGCAAGTGTCCGGCCTTGGTTGTAACCTCATTGTTGCAATAAAGACTGAATTTGGATCTACACAAGTGGTATCTGACTTCTGATTTGGCGGGGAAGGAAAAACCACGACACCATCACAAATCATAGGCAGTTATAGGCCGTTTATTTGGCTGAGCCCCCCCGGGAAAATCATTGTTGATTTGTCCTGGATTCCCGAATGCCTGTTGTACCCCTCGCTCGGCAAACTTTATTGTAAGGATCCACGCAGTACCGGGGGGGGGGGGGGTTGAAATAAATTTCGTGGGGGCTCCAGGCCTGTCATTTTGTAGCTATGCGCCTGTCCAGCACCCCCTCTTCAAAAGTACAAAAGTGTTTTTGTTGGAACTAGTGGACCTCACTAACTGGTATTTCGACAGTTTGTTGGTATGTACTATATCAGGGGTGTCAAACTCCGGTCCTGCGGAGCCGGAGCCCTGCACATTTTTGGGTTTACCCTCATTTAACACACCAGATTCAAGTCCTTACCACACAGCTCTTGAGCTGAATCATTTGTGGGGGAACAGGGAAAGAACTAAGCTACACAGAGCTCCGGCCCCCCAGGAATGGAGTTTGACACCCCTGTACTATATGGACAAAAGTATAGGGACACCTGCACATTACACCCACAGGTACTTTCATGACGTCCCATTCTGAATCCATAGGCATCAAAATGGAGTTGGTCCAGAGGTTTGGAACTCTTCCGTTATTGATCAACAGAGCGTTGGCACTCAGTGACCCCGCTGTAACTTTACATGGTCCGCCACTTCTTGGCGGAGTTTCTATTGTTCCTAAATGCTTCCATTTTGCAATAATACCACAGTTGACCATGGAACACCTAGCAGGGAAGACATTTCATGAACTGACTTATTGCAATGGTGGCATCCTATGACAGTATCTCACTTTAATTTACTGAGCTCTACAGAATGACCCATTCTTTCATAAATGTTTGTAAACCTGACTGTATGGATAGGTGCTTGATTTTATACACCTGTGGCGATGGGCCTGAATGAAACTCCTGAATTCAATGCTTAGGAGGCTTGTCCCAATATCTTTGCTAGAAAAAAACCTCCAAAACGTATTTGAATCCCAATTTAAAAAATGTACTGGAAATTCTGTGAGGAGAATTTTGCTACCTGAATGTGATGAAACTGCAGGCCCATGACCTGCTGCTGGTAGAACATCAAAAAGTGTTTACATATTCACTTTGAAAATGTTCTAATTTAAATCTTTTTATTCATGTGCTGCTATGTTTACATGTGGTGCTCAATGTCCAGAAACTGTCCATGAAATGACATAAACAAAGTTGAGACATGCTAGCAACTGCCCACATGAAGATGCTGTTTGACCTGAATCATTCGTTTGCCGCAGACACAAATAAAATTAAACGATCAGGGTGGAGACATGATTCAAATGATACACTTTTAAAACCCAAACAAGGCCATCACTACAACAAAAAAAAAGAAACCAGGACCCAGTACTAATCTTATCGATCAAAAAGAAAATTAAAATGTCCAAATGTACCAGAATTATCATTCATCTAGCAGGAGGCAAGTTACTTTACAGTGACTGAAAGGGCAGTCCAATTTTGAAAATCTGCCTGAAAAAGGCATCTTAACATTTGCCTCCACAGAGGGGTGCACCACAGACTCCGTGGTATTTCAGAAGGTACCACCATCTAACCTCCTGGATTCTGGCATGTTCTTCTAGACACTTTATACCTGTAGTGTCAAAGCGAGACCACGAAAACTGAAGCCACTTAGCACTATAGGATTTTAATGTCACTAAAAGCACTGAACTTCTTATTTATTTCCAAAGCAGAACCGAAGCTGTTTTTACAGCTCTTATAAGTTAACCGACTCTCGTGTTATAGGGCAAATTTAAAACAAGGGAACTCTGCAGGGTCCGTCTGAGACAGAGGTGAAGTTCTGTAGCGCTGAGAGGCACAGTCCTGCTGAGCCAGAAAAACCTGGAGTGTTAGTCACTGTCTACATCAGGGGTAGGGAACCTGATCCATGGAGAGCCGGTGCGGGTTTTCGGGATGGCCTCTCAATCAGCCAATGGCAGTAGGTCTCCAAGACCGGAGTAGAGAACTACTGTTTTATTATTGGCTGATTGAGAAGCCATCCCAAAAACCTGCATCGGCTCTCCATGGATCAGGCTCCCCACCCCTGGTCTACATAAACTACTCCAACTTACGGAGATATGGAGCATGCAGGCTAAGGACGACCTTTGGTAGGTGGAGGGGCTGATCACAGAGTCAAACACAGGTCTTAGCAGAAATGGCGTGTGCGTTACATTATGGCGTAAGCCACAGATCCTGGAGCGCCAACAACCGAAGAGGGACCGTCAGGTCAGATTCATAGTCAACTGTTACTAGCTTTTTGGCAGATTTTTACTGTAAAATTTTGTTGCCTTGTAGCAGGTCATCATCACAGCATTATATCTACCCCTTAGTTTTAAACGTTTTAGAGAGTTTTTCGTTAAATAACCTAGAAATGCTTTACAGTGAAAAAACTACCAAAGGAAAAAAAAAAGTGGACAGAGGTCGCCAACGTTGATAAAAAGGAGCTTAAAACGATGGCAGTGTGGGGTGTGGATGTGGGTCTTGATCTGCTGGAGGAGTATGCCCTGTATCTCAGGAGGATCCAGATGGGAGTGTTACTTCAGTGGTGATATCTTCAGGGGAATCATGATCCTGGACTCCATGTGTTGAATCAGAGGAACTTAAACAACAGAGTATTAAAAAAACATTAGCAGATTGTCTGTTGATACGTTTTGGCAGGCAGAGTGCCAACAAGATGTTTAATGATCCCCCATATATGGGAGGAGATGTAAAAACAAAAAGGAAACAAAACCTGTCTGGACCAAATACTTAAAAATTCAGCACGCCGAGGCAGTGCCAATATTCTGCGTGATAGACAGCGCTATGAGCACAGTGACTGCGCAGTGACTCTGCAGTGACTTTGCAGTGATTCTCTTACGTAAGAGACCGCTCACCTGTGTAATATACCACTTCATCCCAGCCCTCCTTCTGCCAGGCTGCATTTCTGGTATCCTCTCGAGACTGAAGATCTTTGTAAGCTGAAGACAAAAAGATATAAGACACTTTAACTGGACTAAAGGGCATTACAGAATTACAGCTGTGAAGGTGACTTGGCATGAAGAATAAAGGCTTTGTGTGACTTTGCGATGGACAGGTATCAAATCCTTCTTGTTCTCTTTCTCATTGTTTTATTATTTACTTGTTATTTTACTAAATATGTCATTATCTCCCTTTACCCATATTACACAGCATTGATTTCCAGTTTTTATTAGCGTATACTTTTATAGTTTTGACCTTTTCATTCCATTTTATTCTAATGTTGTGTATTGTATTCCTATTTATATTTATTTGATTTATTTATTGACATTTCACTAAATGAATTTGCTTATTTATTTTCATTTTTTAATTCTCATTCCATCTTTCTACACGTTCTTTGACTTGTACCATAGCTGCTTATTTTATACAACTATCTTTAATCCCATATGTGAACCACTTTCAGCTGTTTTATGAATGAAAAGTATTATATAAATAAAGATTCTTTCTTCTCTTCTTTATTATCATTATTTGAACACTGAACTAAGATTGCTGTTCAGTTACAGGGTCATAGTCACAGAAATCAAAGGAACATGTCAGAATCACAGTAGAAAAATGACTGATTGTTAATTATTTGTAACATTTACACTCTGCTCTGTCAACAAAATCAGGTCAGAAACAGAAGGACGGAAGGTCCCTCATTTTACAGGTCAGACCCCTACCCCAGAGATGGTGCACCAGGTAGAGGCTCCCAATCTGGGAGAAGAAGCCGCCCACTGCCTCCTCATTCTGCTGGCGGTACCGGATGGCCCGGGCCCTGGGGACGGACACACACACACAGATGGGTTCAGTCAGAACACCAACCTGCCCTGATCCACTCCAGCATAACTCATACAAAAGCATAACTACATACATGCTTCTTCCTCTACTCTTCTGGTCTTACTTCCTTATTCAGTTCTTTAAAATATTAATTACAGCGTAATTTGAAATCTTGTGGGAGTACTACTTACAGAAAAATGTTCTGAGGGCAGAAGGAACGATGATTGATTGAGAGAGACAACCAATCAGGTTGTAGAGGAGGTGGGTCCAAGCAACAAGAGGAGGTGAGACTAAGACATCCAGTTGCTTGGTCCCGCCTCCTCTAGTTGCTTGGACCCACCTCCTCTACAATCTGATTGGTTGTCTCCCTGAACCAATCATTGGTCCTTCTGCCCTCAGAACATTTTTTTGTGTAAATAAAATTCCCATGAGCAATTTGAAATGATCTTCAAACCTCACTATGTAAAACTTATCAGGGAACATGAATCACCATTATGAATGAATCACCGCTACGGAACTCAGCGAACAGGTGAAGAACTGATCCATTTACATATTAAAAAAATCGATGGCACTGCTGATTATCTGGGCAGGCAGACTGCGAATAAGTGAGGCTTGCAACCAGAACGAAACACACAGGTGTCCTCTGAAAATGTGATGCCGTCTCCAGGGAGATACGCTCATGTTACATCTTTAGGAGATACATGGTCCACGTTCATTTGTTCACAATAACAATCTGTTGAGAGGCAACAGTAATTTCAATCAGTTCATCTCTTACATAGATTGTTCTCCAGTGGCATCACAGGCCAGTGATTTTACAGAACAAACAAACTCAGGGAAACACCTCCCTTTTGCGAGCCGCCCCTAGAATGAATATATTAACGAATCAAAAGAGTTTAACATCATCATCAAGGCCCCTGCAGAAACGGGAAGGTATAACTCACACAAATACACAAGAACAGCCGGATTAAAACGAAACTTACCAGTAATTTCCCCATTCAATCATCGTCCCAGGCTGGAAAAACAAGGACAAAGAGTTAAACCCAGTGAATGTCATGGTTAAGGGAAAAATAACTGTGCTGTGTCATATGCATTCAGATGATTGCTCTGTATAAAACAATTTTTTAGAAATTATGACGCGCTTAAGGGTGATTTATAAGAGTGTAACCGACGCCTACAGTAAGTACGGCGTAGCCATGGACGCTATGCCGTAGCCTGACGTGCACCTTCCCAGAAATGTAACTACGACACGGTGATGCTGTCCACAAGAACTGTGACTGGTCCACTTGGTAACATTCATATTTTGATGGAAGAAAGTGTACATCCCAGGCGTGATTATATTGGTGACTTAACTTGAAGAGCCATTTATATCTAGCGTTAAGGAGCCCACCCAAGGCATCGCAGCAACAGGTCTACAAAACACTCAGGGTGACAGCGGCAATTTCACTAACCCCCATTAAGTTTATTTGTACTTTACAAAACTAAAAAAAAAAAAAGTTGTATAGACACTGACGTTAAAAGGGAAAATGCATAAAAAAGTGACTTTGTAGCGGCTCGACATTTTTCCTAATTTGTCTACAGGAAGTTCGGAGCAGCACAAAAATAACCAGGAGTTGATAAACGGATACTTTATTAAATGTGATTTTTCTCTTTAATAATTGCAACATCCGAAACTATGTTTCACTTAGTGTTGTGGCGGCGTAATTGCTGAGTGACACAAACACACAGATGCACAATTACAAATGCTTGCAACGGCGTTGGCCACATACGCAGGTCACAGCGTAGAAGGATAAGTCAGCATATAGACGCAGCAGGACAGCTTGGAAATGGAGGTGGGAGGGGCCTAAGGAAGGAGACTCACCCTGAGCTGGTAGGACCTCAGCTCATAGATGAGGGGCCCCTTCCTGGGGAGTGGTTCATTCCAGAAGCTGAACTCTAGCAGCAGCTGGTTGCGACGGGACAGGAGCATCTTGCCTCGCTCGTTGCGGTACTCCATGAATTCCTGTAGGGGGTGTGAAAGACAGAGTCAGCCGACTGAGTGTAATAAGAGGCATGCATTACAAACTGTAAATACATTTATGATAAATTATTACACATGGATATAACTAACACAAGCTCCATCTTCAAATATAACTTTACAATATTTAAATTATATTGAACTTGATATGTTCAAATAGCATTTTCATCTGACCATTAGGGGGTGCAATTTCACCCAATGCACCGCAGGTAAAATCACTTATGTTAGTAAGGGTTGCAGTGTGCACCTTATGGAAGAATCCCATGAAAGCTTTTATACGGCATCACTAACCTCCAGGTTGTCATAGTGACCACTTTTATATGTCTACTATGTGTGTTGGACTGAGTCTACAACCTTACAATCAGAAAATGGCTTCCATTAGAAGTACCTTATTCATCCGAAGTTTATTCATGACTTCAGTTAGAGCTGGGTAACCTCCTCGATATCGCCACAAATGAACTGCAGGGAGACAGAAAGGTATCTTATAGATCATGTCATGGATGCTGTACATCTGATCAACCAACAAGCAGATATTCAATTTAACCTGAAACACTGAATATAAAGACATTCTCTAAGGATCTACCAATGCCTAAAAGACAGTAAAATTAGAAAAACATTCATAATTTTGAGCTACATTTCTTCAAATCAAGTCACTTCAAGCACAGTTGAAAAATAAATAATGGATAATGCACAATACACAGTGACACACAACAATGAAACAGTACATGTAAACAGCAGGTGCAAGGCTCTGGGGAAGCCGCTGTGTCTGCACACGCCGCCATCTTGGTTTCATCTTTATCACTCCTGACTCATCATCAACAGCTATATTATTATTTTTACATTTTATAAAAATTCATCCGTCTCTCTTATTGTCACAGTGTGTTGCTGGCATCCAAGGAGGCCTCTCGCTCCGATTCTACATTAAAGTTTCACTCTTGAGGTGAATTTTAATAACAAAAACGCAAAGACCGTACTTGTGGTCTTGGCAAGACTGGACTTGTTAACTTGCCTTCCAAGAATGAACTTGGGACACAATGAATCATGGGATTGGTCTCGTTTGGTGAGGATGCAACCAATGCATCCTTGATATCTGGGGTGGGGCAAGACCAACATCTGGGGATTTTTACTGCCCTCAGTATTTCTCTTCTTAAGTATTTCAACTGGTCTTCGGCAATGGAAGACGACATAAAATGGGGACACGAGAACATAAGTACGGTCAAGTACGCATATTGCGATTCATCCTTGTATTGGTGGAGTGTGAGATCTAAAAAGGTTTTTATGATTGATGGAGTGTGTGGCCATTGTCAAAGAGGTCCCTCTCGCACTAGTAGAAAGTGTCCATGGGAACCAAGGAGACCTCACTCCTGTTTGTGGAGTTTTTGTCAACTTCGAAACCTTTCTAATGGTATCAGAAGCTTCAACCTTGTGGTCCCACCTGCTTGATCCTGCTCTCCATACCATGTGTTCCAGGTGCCTACCAGCTCACAGGGGTAATGTGGGTCAGAGTGGATCGATGGCAGCACATTCTCACTGTAAGCAGAGAAACCACACAACTTTACACTTCATCCAGTTTACACAGCATGATAATCCACTGGAAGTACTTCACACTACCGGGTCCTGAGCAGGCAATCTTCTGCTCACCAGCCCACATCCACAGCAAACTTAACTGCTACCTGTTGCCCAGATTGCAGGTTAAAATCTTAGAAAGAATGCTATACAAAGATAAGTACATTTCAGCTGCAAGCAATGTTAGCTGATTTAAGAAGGCAGCTGTTTTCAAAATTGGTAGTTGTTGCACTGTGAAGCTATTTTGGTGATATTTTAAGTAGAAAAACTCCTGATGTCGCTAAATATCTTACACACTGGGAGCCCATTTGAGTTAGGACTGCACCCTTAAGGCTTGCGCATGCAGGGGATTCTGAAATGTCCGCACAGCTGCTGAGCAATACTGATCCACGCTGAAGTGACCTTCACTCAACCTCTCAGCACTCTGCCAACAGCCACTGGTAAGACACATTCTCCTGCGTGAAGAGCTCTCCGACGCTTGGGGTGATCCACAAGAAGGCTGCACTCTTTTAAACGAAATCTTTCGGCGTGTTGGATTTCTTATAATTCCAAGGAAGAAATTTGTTTGAAAACATGTCGCCTTTGACCAAGCAAGTGAGCATAAAACTTAACGCCTGTTCTGTCAGATTTCAATATGGCAGAAAAGCCCTCAATTCAAAAGTCCAATGAGAAGAGTATCATTTGTAAAAATAAATAAAACTCCTGCCAACGGTCCATTTGGACCGTTGCATGTCTGTCTGGCAGTATTTTCAGCTACCACAGACCTAAAAATAGAAAAGGCGATTTGCCTATAATAAACACTTCGGAGACAAACGTCTCAAGTTTCGACTGGACTTTCAGATTTATGGATCCACGAGTACGCAGCATTATCTCTGGACCTCTTACCAAAGCTGGTTGTAGGCATCCAGGCACTCCGGCTTAACGTTGTGAACTGTAAGAAACCCCCCCCCCCCCCAAAAAATTATACACTTATCAACACTGACAGTTTAAACACCACAAAATGAGACATGGACCAAGATATAGACAGAAAAATACAATCAAAAAAACAACATATCTATCAATCTATCGAGCCTATGGCCCTGCTTTGGGTCGAGGCCTCCAGTCCTAGGATGCAGTACATAAAATATTATATTACATAATCCATCCACAAAATAATGATAGAGTTGCCTGTGGGTTTGAGGAGCTCCCAGAAGACAAACTCAGGAACCTACACTGAATTTTGTACAGGTTGCTATCCTCCTTCTTCGCGAGCAGATGAGAGTGAGCATCCTTTCTGGGGTCTACCTTTCGAACGAACAGTGACTTAAACCAGCTATCCTCCCGGTTTTTGTGATTGGATGCTGAAAGGCCCCTGGAAGAAAAACAGCGTTACAATAACCAACAGTTGAGCACTTTACCATTAACCAACCATATACACACACATTTGGACAAGAATCCAAAGAACCAAGACAAGAGCAGCTCATTCACACAAGTGCTGAACTGACCCGATCGTAGATATTCCATACCTAGATATGCACTTAGACATACCATACTTAGATTCACGCTTCTTCTCTCCCATTGTTTAGGGTTTTGTACACTTGTCTGTCCTTAGTTTTCAACCAGGTGCAGATCATACATTGTTGTGATAATGTCACAGGCCTTGTGGCACCACTGCAGCATTTCGCAGACCCTATACCAACACTGGTCTCTCAGAGACCTGGGGCACCTTCATTCCACGTCTATAGAAGCTCAGAAATTCAAGGGTTTCTAATCTACCCTTAATATAGTAGACTTTATATAACCAGCAAGCTCCACGTCGTGCATTACATTTCACTCTGCATTGATCCATCACTTCTTGTTACATCAAATTATGAAAATGGGAGGGGGGGGGGGGGTTACTTTCCAGCAAAGTAACACAATAGTTGACACGGAGCAGGCCAACTACGCATGGGTCAGCACGGGTGAGGAGCCGGTGTGCTTATGCACGGTGAGCCGGGGTGAGCCGGGGTGAGCCGCGGCGGTACGCACTCTCCACCGCAACGGGATGCACGCTTCCCATTAACTATGACAATCGGCAGCTACTCCGATGCAGGGAAAAAGCACCGCGGCTGGATGTGACCTTGAACTAGCCTGCGTGCTAACCCAGTGCCCCCACACAGCGTCTGCCCTGTCGCTGTAAAAGCACCCGAGAGGAAACGGACCTCGCCCGCAAAAGCGCTTCTGCACTCGGAGATCGTGCGCGACCTTCACAAGAAACTGCAACCCCCCCCCAAGCCCCCGCGGATGGAAGCTGGGCTCGCTAGCCGACCGTAAGGGTGCATGGTGTATGGCATCGTATTGCAGCAACCGGGAAAAAAGCACAAGCGGCTCCACAAGGCACAGGATCGCTAACGCAGGTCCCTGAGCAGACGCCCCGACCTGGCGGTGAGGAGAAGCTGTCCCCCGCTGTGGACCTTGCTCCGTGCCTGACTCAGGCCCCTTCCCACGCTCTGAAGGACTCGGGTCGCCATCTTCCTCTGACTGCCCGATGCGCTTCCAGTCTAAAGCGTTTACATTTCGGGCTTCGTTCTTACATGAGCCGCCAGAGGGCGACAAAGCACCTCCACGTTCAGGCAGCTCCGAAAATGAATTTTCCGAGATCCTGTAAATTTCGGTTTCCAGTTCGGCACATTGCGGAAATACTTAATCGGGAGGACTGCACAGTTAACATAGCTATAGAATTAAACGTACTACCATGAAAGCGAGTTATTAATAGCAAAAACAACAAAACGTAGCCAATTGATTGAATAAAAATATAATAAAAACTAAGTCGTTTCAAGAAGTAGGTATGTTTGTCATTTCAGCCACACACACAGTATACAGTGAAACGAAACATTGTTCCTCCAGGTCCGGAGCCTATCACAGAAAGGATATTATATTTGATTAAAATTTTGGAGTACCTCTACCAGTTAATTGAGCAGCTTTCCCGCAGTAGTCCATCTTGATTTGCCATGAAGAAAATTCATGTCATGGAACTGTAGAATTTAATTACACAAACCTATCTATCTATCTATCTATCTATCTATCTAATCTACCATTCAGTCATACATATGTATTACATGCTAAGCTAAGTATATATTGCATATACATTACCTGAACAGCAGCCTCACAGCACACACTAGCAATGTTACTGTCCCATATACATAGACATATAAATGTTCTTTTGTGAATGTGTGAGGTCCTGTGATGAACAGGCATCATGTTTGGGGTGCACCCTGCCCTACGCTTCCTGAAATAGGCTCCAGACTTACAGTAACACTAGTCTGGAAAATGGTTCTAGGAAAAGTAACTGAATGAATGAAAAGCATCCAGGAAGAAATCCCACTGACATCAGCAACAAGACTGCAGAATGAGGTCACAGTAAAATAAACACGATGAAAGATTCACAGGCCGGTTCAGTCATCCCAACAATTCTGACAAGTGTTTTCTAATTTAATTCTTTTTTTTGTTTGTTTTTCACCTCCAGTTATAATGTGTACAGTACTGCACGACACAGCCGTAGCTTACCTAAACCTCCCCTCACCACACACACAGTAACACAAATACAGTGACAAACCTGCACTTTTCAGAATGCTTACAGTTAATGATAATTAATGGCAATTAGTGACTCCGGAGCACAGATTACAAACACAACCCACAAGGCATAAATGAGTATTTTTAAAACGGAAAATTAAGTTTTATTTTGATCACTGAAATCATACAAGTTACCAGGTATACCAAACAAGGTACAACACGACAAAGGAGAAGCGATTCTCTTGGAGATGACACTCATTGAGACATCAGTGGCTTGGGGCCACAGGGTCTTTAATATCCAGTTTCTGCAATGTCTGCATTACAGAGTCAGCAGAGGGCTCAGTCGAGCTGACAATGGGCTCCAGGAACATGCTTCCAGCCACCCTCTTCCCTGTGAGCGGGTCCACAACCTTTCCCAGCTTGTGTACAATTTCCACCAGTTCATGCTTCACGTGCTTGGTCCTCCTCTCTGGCAGTGCTTTTAGAAGGACAACATCTCCCACGCCACACTGCTCCAAGGGATCATGTGCAAAGTATGTCTTTCTTTTGTTGTAGTACTGTAGTGAAAGAGATGAGAGCAATAACGAGTATAATTAGTACACCATATATGTCTGCTCATTAAAAAACTAACTCAGTGTGAAACTCAGTTCCCATGAAGGCAGCGTTACCTTGAGAAGATACTGATCCAGGACAAGTCTAGTCACTCGGACCTTAGCGGTTTTCTGCATCTTGGTGCCTATTACTCTTCCTATTATCCACGTTGCGTGTACAGTCGCAGTTTTCACAGACATGATGTATGGGTCCTGGACAGAATTAGAAGGGGATTTATATGTTTATTTACTTACTTATTTTTCATCTCATTTATACATAACCTGACCAAGAACTCCACATAGAAGTACAGAACACGGTGTCAGTAAAACACGTACTTGCTCGGGAATATATAACTAGCAAACGCATGAACAAAACTGTTGCATGAAATGACACGAACCAGAGCTGTCATCTTGATAAGATCAGGTCTCTACAAAACAGTTCGCTTCATGCTTTAGCATCAGAAACAAGTCAGAAAACACATGTTTTGCTACATACCTATATTTCGTCAATTGTAGAGAAATAAGCTGGCATTTAATGCAGCGCAAATAAATCCTTGGTTTTCTCAACTGTTTCAAGAAGGTCAGGATTGTTTCCCCATGCTTCCGCAGCCTTCGCCGGGCTTCTTTTGATGACGTTTAAGTAACAGCAGACAAACCGAGACAAACAGAACGCAATATGAATACGCGTTTCATTTTCTGCTAAGAATGTTCATTTATACCTTCAGTAGTGAAGGAGCACGTACACTGTGTAATTGCTTTGTTTTTAGTTTATTCGGCACGGTGCACACCAATCTATGCAAAATATGTCAGAACAATGTATACAGATGTACAAATAACAATTGAAAGAAACTTATTAATTTACTTAACAAAGGAAATTACTCAACTGCCTCTATAGTAAAACTTTAGAAATCCTTAGAAATGAACAGATGCCTATATTCGAAGGGTACTGTCTTTTTGGTTTAGAATGTTAAACTGAAAAATCACTCTAACTTGAAATAGTTCGGTTTAACATTGCTAATGGACGATGTTCGCACTTGAACCACAAGGAGGCGCACAAATACAATTTATTACTCAACGACTTTTTTTTCTTTCAGAAATGAACATCTGGAACTAGGAGTGTAACATTGAGTTCACCGTCACAAACTGTCAACGCAAAGAATGGCATTTCGTCTTCATTTTGCAGAGACATTTCCAAGATCTGGTTCTGTTTTGCAACAACTTAATCAAGTTCATGTTTCTGAGCTAGTCATTAAGACAGTGCTGCACTAATATAGATAACACCGATGTAATATACCATGATATACACTGTCACAACCAAACGACGTGTAATAAGCCACGAAGAATGGTAAAACTATAGTGTATTTATTTGTTTATTGGTATAAACCTTTTGAGGATATTTAAGAAGTTTATTAAGTTATTTTTGAGTTGGTCCATCTATTTTTTCAATAATAATATCGAGTGGGCCAGACATGGCATTTAAAGTTCAGGCTACCTTAATGTCTACAATAAGAGTATAACTTTTTTTCTTGTTTTTTTTCTCTGCCCTTTGAGAAATGCCTTTTCTAGCCTTTTATGGTCACACTGTGAAGTGGATGGTGAACAAGAGGTCCAGCCTCCCAGCCAGGCTGCACATAGCTCTGGACACTAGAATCCCAGGCTAATAGAGCTCTGGTACTTGTGGCAAACATGGCCAAAGGTCATTGGGTCATACCATAGTCCGGCAAGGGAGTATTGGCTGTTGGGGCAAAAGATTACACTTGTGTGTGTGTGTGTGTGTGTGTGTATGCGTGTGTGTGTGTGTGTGTGTGTATGTGTGTGTGTGTGTGAGCGTGTGAGATATATCCAGAAAAAACTACAGGCTGTCACCCAGACTCCCCTTGTCAGTCTTGGTTCTCCAGATGGTCCAGTCTATGTGATCTCAAATAGACTTGAAGCATATGTCACACCATGCATACAGTCACTGTGCCAAGCCTTCATGTATTTGGAACATTTTCCAGAAATGTATTGTATGGATAAACGATCTCATTCAGCAGCTATGATATCACTGAAGAGGTCTTACTGCCTTACTTGGTCAGACGGGCGAACAAACTTACATGAGGTATAAAAAAAAGAAGGTGTTCCTCTGAGCAAGTCACACATTCATTCTACGAGCGTCAAATGCCTCTCCAACTGGCTCTTTGTAACTATCTATTTCAAAAAATGTTTCCACAAAAGCTAAAGTTCTAATGACAGATTGGGTAGTAAATATAGAGAAGACTTTTGGCTGGAATGATTTATTGCCAGATGAGCGGTAATTGATGCAACTTCTGAAATGGTCCAACTCTTCTGCTAATGTCTGCAGCTCAAGGGCGTAGGTTTGGTTTCGACATTGATGGGGACCAATTCAGCCTCGAACACCCCGCCCGCTTCAACACACATAGTTTTCCCAGAATATTGATAGGGACACGTCCCTACCATCCATACCCAAATCTGTGCACCATTACATATGACCAGGACCATATCAGACAGAATGTTCTAGTGAAGCGTTGGCTAATCTTTATGTGGCTCGATGTGGCTCAGGGTTGGAGAGGTTCTAGGTCAGGGGTGGGCAATCTTCTCCAGAAAGGGTATGCTGGTTTTCGCTGCACATCCCTAATTAGATTACTAATTAAACCTGGGTTTGAGCGGCTGACCTAAAAGTTATCCCAAAAGTCTGCAGGCACACTGGCCCTTTGTGGACCAGATTGCCCACCCCCTGTTCTAGGTGATGCGGCACTCAAGCATAAACCTGCACAATTCATCAGTAGTGCTAAATGTAGAAATAAGAAAAGGTATTGGTGCCAAATTCTGATATTCAACACTGGCCTTAACATGGTTTTCTGCTCACAGACATATTTTAATCCCAGGATAGAAATGATCAGCTGCAGGCCAAGCCAGGCCTGAGTCGAGCAGAATAAGGGAATGCTTTACCTCAGAACAGAGACGGAGCCACATGCATCAAGTTAGCTCACTGCTGCAGAATGGAGCACTGATTTTTAACCCTTCATAGGAAGGACTGGTTTCCTAGGTCTAAGCCAGCTCCCCTAGAACTTATTTTGAATTCTTTTGAGAAATACTCAGCTTTTGGGCATTAGAATAGCTTTGGAGAGTAGGGGTGTAAATGGGTTTGTTAAAAGTCTTAACAAGCCAAGGACAGCATGGCGTCCCGCCTTGGTGTCACTGTGACATATCATACAGTCAGTCTTGAGTGTCATTATCGTAATTACCTCTTTGGTGCTTTGGAAATGTGAATGATATTGACCAGAACATCTGCTCTGTAAGCCTGACTGACTGCTTTGTCTTACTATTCCATGTAAAGTGACAAAAAAATGGCCACCTTCCAAAAACAATCTCCTTTAGACAATAGATAAATAACAGCTCATGACGGGATTGAGATACGACCCTTAGCTGTAGGTTATACTGATGAACATATTATATGTTTATGTCAACAAGAACCCGGTACATTATAGAATGTGATTTTTAATTCTGCTAACTTATTTTTCCTGTGTTCTGTATTATTACTTATCATCACTTCCTTCCAAATCCATACCACTGGTCTGCCGGTAATGTTTTTTATCTTGTGTTATTGGTATTGGAAGTTTGATGGTTAATATTTAATGAGGAGAGTATCAACAAACCAAAATCGTCCCGCCATCTTCCGGAGACTTTCCTGCGGTTGTTCTGATTACCACATGACATGGTTATAATTTCGATCATTGAGCTTCGGTCCAGGATGCTCTGGTGTCATATATACTAATGAACATCCTTGTGCTCAAGCATAGTGTTAGTCATGGATAATCTATGGCCTGCACAGAAGCCCAATTCACTACTGGGGTTTACATCTGGGAGGCCATTTTTCCCAGTCACACTCTACCAGGGATCTCCATTGTTTTCCACACGAGCATTGAAGTCACTCACAGCCCAAAGAGGCAGCTGACTTAACCCCCTGGAAAAAGTCTAGCCAGACTCCAGCCTGTGATTGGGTCCCCCACGATAAACTTTGGGGGGAGGGCAAAATCTTGGACAAATCATATCCCGGCATTTCATTTTTCAATTCAGGATGGTCCCATTACATATGGGGTGAGTAACAACCTGAAGTCTTTCACCATGGGGAATGTCAGAGAAGGAGAGAATCCACCCATTTGAAGAGGTCTGGTTCTGGAACCCACACTATGCATGAAGGTAAGGTTGACTGTGCAGGGAGATGAGGCCCATAATAGTTAACCGGTACCTTTCAATGTCCTGCAATAGCTCAGACTCCTTCCCCACCAGAGAGGTAACGTTCTACGTTCTCAAAGCCAGCGTCCATTGCCAAAGTCTGATCTATCTGGGTCCTTCCTGCGCATTCCTCTCACCCCAATGGCACTGAATCTGACCCTCGTCTTTCATCTTGCGGGTGGTGAGCCTACAAGATCGCTCCACCAAGCTATTTTGGGCTGAACTTGGCTGAATCACAGGGGTGACCCAACCAGCAGGTGCTGAGCGGGTCAGCAGGCCTGGCTCCAGGGGTACTTCTTGGTAATCGTATTCCAGACCGGCTACACTTGTTCGTTTTGCATAGCTTAGCTTCTCTCCAGAGACCTGTTCACCAGCAACTTTCGCTCCAGATGACATAATAAAACGAATGTCTGAGACAGAGTTTCATGCGATGAGTCTCATGAGATTAGTCTTTTATTGCTGGGCTGTGTGGTTGTAGCTCCTGCTACGCTTGTTGGATCTATAAGCTGTAGATCAATCTGATCAGGGTATGGCTGGCCCTCAGCCAAGCAGACGGTCCGATACGGTCCAGCTTATTAAAATCAGTGACATTGTCTCCACCCGCTACTAAAATCGCGGGCTCTTCGAAGGCCCCCAATAAGACAGAGCAGACATAAAAGCACTGTGATATCATGCTTTGAAAAATCTCCAGGGCAGATCTTGGCTTTGCTCCGACGTCGATGAGAAAAAATGGCTTGCAGGCCGGTGATGTTGCCGATTACTGTAGGCTCTGGTCCAGTGCTGAGCGTAGTGCTCTGCCTGTGAGTCACGCAGCGTGTGGTCACTGATTACCATGGGGCGTGGGGCTGTCAGTCCATTACAACATCTCCTGAGCTAAGCTTGGAAACCTTCCTGTTCCGTCAGAGTCTCTTTTAGCTCAGGATTAGTCCTCTAAGAGTCTTTGAGTGCTTATATTTATTATAAATATCCAAACTAATGACAAACAGCAAGATTAGGTCTGATGGGCACCAGATTACGATACATTTCAGTGTAAGTAGCCTAAAGTGGATTCTCAAAGCATTGTATTAGTAGAGTTTTAAATGTTACTTTTCTTAAACCACATATTTGTACAATAAACCACACTCAACTGGTTATCGATCATTATGGGATTTTCACATTGAATCAATGTCCCTCCCCCCAAACAAAAGTTGAGCAATCAAAACAACAAAAAATTCTGTCACTTGTAATTTGATAATGTCAATGAAAATGTATGCTCTGTATACCTATTGTTATTATTGAAACCCAAAATGTCTCGCCAAGGTTAAAAAACCACACAGGTGCCCCCATAGGCACCAACAGGCTTTTTTTTAAACAGAAAACAAGATCATGTTTATAGACATGGGTGTCACTGTATTTGCGAGGCAGAGGTGTTGATAGCCCAGTAATGAAAAGTGCTTGTCTCTCTCTGCCCTCTGCCTTGTCTTTTATACATGCTGCTCGTGCACGTAACAGAACCTGAAAGACAGAAAGCAGTAAATCAGTCGCATCTTGCCTCTCTGGCATCCGGCCCATCGCCTCGGGTGTTGTGATTCCACGGTTCTGAGAGTAATCTGTGTGAGATCTCACAGTACGTCTGCTTGTCGTTTTAATACAGTCCAAGACACAAACGCCCAGCAGGGATAAATATGTAAAAAAGATCTATGTGCCCAATATGAGCTTGATATGTCTTCAATATTGTGTATGTAATCCTTTAGTATATGGTTTACATACAGTGACCTTTGACAAGAATATAAATTACTATAATGCTCTGTTTTATTAAGAATTGCCTATTATATCTATTAAGGTTGTCAGAAACAGGGAAAGATGCTGAATGACATCACCATCCTTTTATGAAAATAACCTTTCAGTGAAAATATGAGGCCATCAGAGAAACTGTCATTTCGGTGCTCTGGGTCATTAACCTGCCTAGTTACGCGTAACACTTTTATCGCATAATTTAAACTTCAGGGACCTGCAGGTACTGACCTATATGATACTGATTCTCCACCTCCTTGTCACGCAGCTTAGCAGAATGACATCACATGGTCTTTTATTCTGTGGAAAACAGAAGATCGATCTGCGGGCCAGATTTAATAATGAATTATGAACATGCCGCAGGCGGGTACTACGAGACGTCTTATAACTAGTGAATGACCCAATGAAATCCCTAGTTGTTCACTATGGAAAACGGCTGGTAATCTAATGCAATCATCTGCATTATCTCAGTGAATGTTTCTTTAGATGTTGAGCTGCTAACTTTGGGCCTATTGCTAATGTATAAATATTGTCCGGTAATATCGCTATGTTAACCCAGCTACCGTTCAGCTCTATATATTGCTCGTTTCAAATTCAAAACAAGACAATATGTAAGGGGAAATAACAATAAAATGGAAAAATAATATTGCTCAAGAATGAGAAAAAAATCACGGAAAAAAATCATGATTCATATTCTACCCACAAGCATGCAGCCCTGTTCCTCTTTATATGCTTCTTTTGCAGACATAATGACGCAAAAAAAACCGTAATGTTTGTCAAATAATAAGAATCTCAGAGCCAAGGGTACGCACAGTATGTACAGGCGTACAGCTGCAGGAGTCGATGGTGCCATTAGTATGAATCACACAAATGAATCACACAAATGAATCACACAAATGAATCACACAATGCAACAACGGCAGCCCTTAGGTACTGTGTTATCTAAAGAGCAAGAGGCGGATTGTCTGGGCAGGTTTCCATGGTGGAGCACGACCTCACTCAGACACCTTCTCATATGGACAGTTTTCAGACATTTTTTAGCCTAGTTTTCTGGCCTTCGAGGAAACGGTCTGAGACCCAGATGAGTGTCTGATAATGGCGTGTGGGAACTTTCAGCTCTTATCTGCAATTAATTTTTCACTCGCTTCATTTTTATATCACATCACTATTTCAACATTTTGCTCCAGCCAAAACTTGCAAAACTAGCCAGGAGTGAATAAGACGTAAGTGGATGAGAGATTCAATAGTGTTCTACAGAAACTATACAGTACTGCCTGTTAATACAGCTTCACATGCATTTGTTTCCCATGAAAGGTCCTGCAACATCCACGCTATTGAACTAGCACCAATGTGCCCTTAGCGAGATAAGTTTAACAGAGGTTGAATATAATGCCTGTATGTTGGATGTATCTGTATGTTGGATGTTTAAGGAGACATCTTAATGTTTACATTACAGTGTTATCTATGTGGAAACAACAGAATGGTAATTTGTAGGTTTCTTTCAAAGGATTTTTCAAAAATACAGTCATCACTTTTTATTTTTCTGAAGTGTCCCAACCTAAAACTCAACTTACATCTGACTTCTTGTAATTCAGGGAATTCCTAATGTAACACACAAACTGGCCCAGGCACATTAACTGTTTTGTCTATTTGGGGCGTTTTCAATGGTTCCAGATAATTTTCAGCTGTTTACAAACTGACTTTAACAACAGCCTTAGTTGACCCCCACCTAGATTTGTCAAAGGAACGCCGAGTTTTATGAGAGTGGGGGTGTTGTAGTGGTGATATCCGCTTGCCCTGGGGAGGAATGCTAATTAAATCAAGATCCAAGCTTTGTGGGGAAGAAGACTTTGCATGAAGACTTTGATCATTTGAATAGTTCCCTGCTGGGGCCAAACTGAAGATCTTTACATTGGAATCGGAATTAGAATCATTATTGCCACTCGACCAAGGCGGATGGAAATTTTTGTTGGCACGGCTTGTTACCGTTGGAGACACCATGACAACAGACAACTAGTAATTAGGGCATAACACAAAAGACACGAGGTACACAACAGAGAGGAGTAAATGCAAGACATGTGATATATACAGTAGTTTGTGCAAATTCAGGTAGTGCAATTTGTTACAAGTTGTCACAGGCACAATACAGACAACAACATCGGGTGATACACACATCAGGATTGTTCAGTCATCAGAAGTGTTACACTATCAGGATCATTCAATTAAAATTGATTCCTTTGTCACTATTCTTTTATTCCCTCTTGACTTTGTCTCACACTCTTTTTTTCATGTCTTGCTCTTCCATCGCTATATTTCATCTTTACTGAACCTCCATCCCTCAAGAACGCACAGACATCTGTGCTGTAGATCATTGTTCATGAAGAAAATGATTTCCAACAGGGTCAATCGTGTCCTACTGGCGCACAGTGGGTTTGGGTGGGACACAATTAAGCTGAAAACACAGGGCGCCATGCTCAGAAAAAAATGTTTACATTTGAAATCAGAGGTAATGACTTTTTATTGGATGATGCCAGTTCGGCAGGGAGGTTTTGGTTGTCTGAGCAGAAACACAGCACCGTTCGGTCCAGAACTTCACTTCATGGACTCTTGGGTTCTGTCGTGAGTGGAAAACTGCTTCGATGTAAGGGATTGTCTGTCTTTGCAAGCCACTGCACTCGGGTAATAAACATGATCATGAAAGTGTCCCTCAGGATGTAACAGGTCAGGTTTGAATCCAAGACAAAACTTTTACCGAACAGTACCAATTTAAAGGGGATGTGATTATTGCCGTAATGGATACCAGCACACATATATTTATAGATGAAGATGTATACACAGATGAAGACCAGATAAACCCAACTGAAACAGTCGACAGCTTTGAGGCCTAAGTAGACCATTAGACGCTGCAAACAAGGATGGTGCCTTTTCACACCAGCAGGGGCTTTTAGGTGAAGAGGCCTCTGGTGGTCGTGGCACATGCATCACAAGGCTTAATTTGCAGAAATGACCCAGAATTCTATGGCTTAGGTTCCTCACCTCCTACTGCTTTAGACCATCAACTCAATAAATTGGGAGTCTCAAGAGACTTTGCACAGATGCTCAGATCCCTTCACAATTTAACATTGGCCAACTTGCTATAAGTGTGTCTTCTATACTGCATTCCAAGTGCACTGCAGTTGTGTTAAAAGAAGAAAAAAAAGATACCTTCCATCAATTGCTCTGCTTTGGTGTTCCAGCTCACAAACTGGCAGCTGGTCCCAGATGTTTTGCACTGGAATGCAAACAAAGAAGGTCACAATAATGCATTATAATGGTCAGTATAAGAATTAAGGATGCTTTGTACTGCATTAAGGTATCTACAGTGCTTTATAGATAAGAGCATCATGAAGCATTCATAATGCACAATAAACATAGATATAACGTTTTATGTCTTTTTATAAATATTCATAGGCATGGTTATAACACTTTATGAATACATTATAATGTCTTATTAATGTGTTCATAGATTCTTATTGACATGACACTCATAGAAAGTGTTGCCACATTCATTTATTTAGCAGATGCCCTGATCCAAAGCGACGTACATTTGAGTGAGCAGGGCCAGCCAGTCCCTGGTGCAGCCGGGGGTTAAGGGCCTCGCTCAGGGGGCCACTGATGACATCACTGTGCTGGCCATGGGATTTATAAGGTAACAGAAAATTCTGGAGACACTGTGGTCCAAGTCAAAGATCCAGGATTTGGTTCCTCCTCTCGATCCTATTCTTAACAGCTGCTGTCTAGTTGGCTGCTCAGTGGTTTTCCCTAGCAGTTAGTCTGAGTCATTGCCATCCTTTGCTCTGCAATCTCCATCCTGGCTCAGCAGAGCACGATGGGTTCCATCTTCTCAAAAACACTAACGGGTTGTGACCCAACTGACTTCCCAGAGTGACTTTTTTATGCCCCACAAAGAGGCCCCTTCCATGCCACAGACTGTAACAGATGAAACAGGACACCCCCGATAACGTGGATGGGTGGCTCGTTTACTCAGTCAAAGGCACAGTAATTACGTTACTGCAGAAAACTCACATTCCACTCTTTTATTTCATGTTGATTTACAAGGTCAGCAAGGCCCATTTCAAATTCAATATCATGAGCTCAAAGGCCAAATATAATGTTTCGTAATTAGATTTCTGTGTTTATTTTGTGACATTCCCATGCCAGTCCTTTACAGAGGGATGGTGATATGGAATATTTATAAGACGCGTGGTCAGTTTGCAGCCAGGAATGTTGAAGGGCCCAGTCCTTTTATGGAATCTATAGGTATTGGTCGCAAATGAAAAACTAAAACATGCACTTTACTTCATGTAAAAAGCAAATTCTACAAGATGCTGCTTTGACTTTCTGGAAAGTCTCCGGTGCCCATTGTCGCAGCTGTTTGTTGGGTTAGCTAGATTTCCTGTCCATTAAAGTTGACTCCCTCATCAGTTTTGTCTCAAAATCTCTTCTCCAAACATGACAGGCAATAACGTCTTGTCGCTCTCACTGACTACAGGGAAATGAGTGCATTCTTGGGCGAAAGTCATTGCTACATCTGTTGCTTGTTTTTGGTCTTTGATCGGGCAGGCTCTCCTTTGGCTGGTGTCTACAGAGGAGACGGATCTGTCGCAGCTTGTTAACACGATTTGTCCATCTTCTCTTTTCTGTTTGTCTTGTGTGTTATATATTATTGTTTTTCCTCTGTATATTTTCCTTGAAACTAACCTGAGAAAGCTTTTCAATACAGTGTTATTGAGAGGTAAAAAAAAGATGGAGAGGTGATCTCTAGATGCGGGGAAGCTTTGATAATGGCAAGTAATAGTTAATAATAGCGATGAAGTGGGGGCTGTCTTACACCTCTGTGGTTGGGGGTTAAAATCCTGCCCCTGCTCTGTATGAGTGGGATTTGCCAGTTACCCCAGGGCAGTGTGGAATTCCTTTGGGTACTCAGATCTCCACTCACACTCCAAAGACTCTTGCCCATAGTTTGTTATTGTGCCTTGTGATGGATTGGCATCCCGTTGAGGATCTACACCTGCCTTTGCCATATGCTGGGTCAGGCAGATTCCAAGCCACCCCAGTAACCCTGTACCAGATAAGTGGTTGGACAATGGACTAAGTTAATAAGAGAGCACCTAGTTATGCTGTATACGGTTACTTTAATGCAATCTATAAAAGTGGTGAGACACTAGAATTCTGTGACTTCACTTCAGTTAGAGCTTTATTAATGTTAAAGGACAATTACAAAGACATTTCTACCTAAGACCTTTTCCAGTAAAATGTCACACTGGGAAATGTTCCCAGTATATCCAGCTGCAGCCATTTGATCTGATGTTAATGAACATGGATAAAATACAATGATCATACTGTTTGTACCACCTGCCATAACCTGCCAGATGCTGCCAGTGCGTGTAAATATTACTGTAGATGTGGTTTTTTTTTACTTCACTTACACAGGTGTTCTGATTTACAGTTAATTCTGATGTTCCTCTTCCATGAACTGATGCTGCATTTCCTAGAAGTTTTTAAGAACAGTAATGTAGGATGAAATGGTTCTGCTCCTAAGATAAGGCAGGGAAGTCCCTCACAGTAACGAGAAACTAACACAGCTGAGAGACCAAAGTCTTTCACTCAGAAGGTAAGACCTCGGTGTGTATGTTGATGCTTCCATGTCCCACTCTCGCCAGTGTGGGGAAGCAATAAAAAAGGCCCATAGGATGTTGGGTTAAATCTCTAGGTGTGTGGAGTATAAGTCAAGGGAGGTGATGCTACAATTATGGTCACCATACCTTAAAAGGACATTGCTGCCTTGGAAAGGGTATAACTTAGGGTTACGAGAATGATTCCTGGTCTTAGAGGAATGTCTTATGAGGAGAGGTTAGCTGAGCTGAATCTGTTTAGCCTCGAGCAAAGGAGATTAAGGGGGGACATGATCCAGGTATATAAGATTCTAACAGGTCTGGATGCTGTTCAGTCAAATGGCTACTTCAATACAGATGCTCCTCTACTTACGAACGTTCAACTTCCGAACTTTCAGACATACGAACGAAGAGGACTGTAAGTCCAAATTGTGTTCACTGGGCTCCTGTCTCCTGTCTGCAACATCAAATTTTTTTTTTCTGCGTGTCAATTCGACCTAGTACGACTTCTGCCGGCCACTCCGCCACACAGCAGCGTAGCGTGTGTACTCCTGGCATCCTAGTTCTTAGTACTTGCATATGCCCTTAAAATGATGTTGAATAATGACTTACAAACATTTCAAGTTGCGAACAGCCATTCGAAACGTATCTCGTTCGTGAGTAGAGGAGCGTCTGTATTAGTTTAAATACTAGAACACGTGGCCGTAGGTGGAAATTAGTGGGAGAACATTTTAAAATGAACTTGAGGAAGCACTTCTCTACACAGCGTGTAGTTGGAGTATGGAATAGTCTTCCTGCTAGTGTAGCGCAAGCTAAAACCCTGGGTTCCTTCAAATCAGAGCTAGATAAGATTTGAACAACTGAGCTATTAGTTAAGTTCTCCCCAAACGAGCTTGATGGGCCGAATGGCCTCCTCTCGTTTGTAAATTTCTTATGTTCTTAAGACGTTTCCACTGTGTCTGGAGTACACCTAACACAAAGAAGCTCAGATCCTTCTCAAACAGCGGGTTTACCTGATGCGTTTCCCCCCAACGCAACCTACAGTAGAGGGATGATGTACGACTTATGCCCTGGCATTTAAACCACCACCTTCTGGGTTGCTAGCACAATGCTCTACTCATTGAGCTATAGGACCTATAAGCTTTTGAAGTGCGATTTGAACCATGGAAATGGGGCCCCCTGTGATTCAGATTCCCAGATATCTGCTAACCATATATGTCATTTCAAACATGGTCACCCTTTCATTCAAGTGACCTGTAGGGATACGAATACCCGTATGCAGTGTACTGTAGCTGTCAGGACTCCTAGGTTCACCTCTTGTTCTTAGGCTTGAGGCGTAGTCAACCTTCAGCTGACGGGGTCCATGTTTTTGTTTCCTATTTTAGCACAATCGCTACAGAGTCATGTTCTGTCTCACTTTTTGCCTTTATCAGCTGCCACAGGACAGAGAGAAAAAAAATGTATATCACTGCATAGCTATGCAATTCCATCAGTGAAATGCAGCCGTCTGCAAACTGGGCTGGCAGGGTAGTAGAAGCAGATAGTTCGGCCCAATTATGGATTTGCAGGTAATGTCTGAACTCACCATTGAATACAGCTGAGTCAGACAGAGGTCTGGTCCAGTTTTCGACCTGAGCAATCTGGCTATGGTAACAAGTGATTAAAATTAATTTAAAAAAAAACTGTCTACATACCAGGTTGTTCTGAGCAAGTTTTATGTTTAGTAGCCAAAGCCTCTCTGGGTCTAGTCATATACTCCAGAAAATTTAGCAATAAACCCAATAAATTTTATTCAATTTGTTGGTTTTTTCCTGGTCCCTAGGCTGCAATGACAGACAAACAAATATAGGCAATCCCGCACCTGAAGCCCAGGGGAATAGTGACTCCCATAGTGGAGTGTATACCATGCAGTGTGGTCCTGCATCACAAGTGTGATGTCATAATGCCATGCAGTATAGTCCAATGCCACAACAGTGATGCCATAATGCCATGCAGTATAGTCCAGTGCCACAACAGTGATGCCATAATGCCATGCAGTGTAGTCAAGTGCCACAACTGTGATGTCATAATGCCATGCAGTATAGTCCAGTGCCACAACTGTGATGCCATAATGCCATGCAGTGTAGTCAAGTGCCACAACTGTGATGTCATAATGCCATGCAGTATAGTCCAGTGCCACAACTGTAATGTCATAATGCCATAGCACCACCAACTGTAATGACTGGGTGTACTTGATGGACTAGAGTGACTGGCAGGATAGTGGATGAAACCTCAACCTTAGAGAAGGAGAGAGCATCATGTCAAGGCAGAGTTAGCTGGCAGTGGTTCTAAACTCAGCTAAGTAATACTGAATACACTGCACTCATTTTTGGCCCTACTGCAGTGAGGTCATAATCATATTGTATGAAACTGAATTTGTCAACGATGTCCTCAGAACGTCCATTCAAGCAATTTGAAATTGTTTGATGCTCTGGTTCTTCTTACGTCATGTAGTGCACAATTGGCTTAATCCCCCTACAATTACAGGACACTGTTACATACAGCAGTGGCCAAAATTGTGGAAACACTTCCAGTTTTTAGAGATTGCACAACTTTATTCAACTGTTGCTCTGGTTACTTATTTAATTGTCGAATGTATATTTGGAACATTCTTTGATTGTTTATAAACATTACCGCCAATATTTTTAAAGCGTAATGGCAAAAATGTTAGGTGTTTCTACAATTTTGGCCACTAGTGTAGCATGGCTGAAGAAACAATAACTTAAACAGAATCCTGGAAGTCACAACAGACTTCACCAACATAAATTCCCTGCTCTGCTTTCGTTATAGGTTCTAGAAATGGATCGTGTCGCAACGACAAGTGGAAAGTGATGAGGGTCACATTTTTTCCTATATACTCTTACTTTTGTGCCAAAGAACACAACCTTCAGCTCAGGCTAGTCCTCACGTTCTACTGTGAACCCGGGTAAAATAGGGTGTGTCTTTCTATGGCCCCTAGTGGATGTAAACATTCCCGCAAACATGTGCAGATCTATGGCGGCATTTGTTATGCCCTCAGCATTGATCTACATTTATACCAGCAGTCAAACGTTTTTGCACACCACAGGTTTTTCCGACTTTTCCATTTGTTTCATAAACTGCAATTTTTAAATTCTTGTTAAGCGCTGGAAAGTCGAGTGAACAACAATAAATGAAAATATAAGTCAAATAAAACAGGTTTCCTTTACAACATTGAAAGAGTGGGCTTAAAATGCTTGATTGACCTTTTGAGCTGGCCTTGGACAGGAGAAAGACTGTCCAAAAGCCAGATGATGATAATGATGAGATGACATACACGTCAACTGCGGAGCTTGCCAAGAGCAGGCCCCCGGAGCCGTATGTCTTAAAGTAGGTCATACTTGGCATTCCCTGACAATGCAAGAGGGCAGGAAGGCAATTTCCATTGTAAATCATTCAGGGTTCATCAGTCTTAGCAGTGACTAGGAGCTGGAGAAAGGGACAGAGAGACAGAGTGGCAATGGAAATAAAAAATAAATGAATGAGCTAGGGTGCGCAGATCTACGTACAGGAGAGAGCCTCACTTATTTCTGTAGCAGAAACACATCTTAGAAGTACCTCTGTGGTTCTACATCCCACAGAGATTTAGCATTAAGGGGATTAAGTGGAGTGTTAGGGTCATTACCACAGCCAGGTGCTAAATGCTTCCCATCTAATGATTAAACTCCCTACCTTGTTTCTGAAAGCCTGCCATCTCTGCTTGCTTGTGTACCTACGGAGGTGGTCCATCGCCTTGGTGTGTGATGCTCTGCATGGTCTCAGTGATTCATGTTTGGTCTAATGCCAGAGTAATGCAAGATGAGCACGGGGAAAACCATTAGCTGGGTTTTCTGATGACTTCAGGCGAACGGGCAGGCATTAAAAATGAGGAAAGGAATTACCTTATCTGGCCTGGAGAGTTTTAATCCTGGCAGGGGGAAAAAAAAGTCTTGTTTTAAGGTTGGAGGAGTCAATAGCTGTTTGAGTGCTGGGGTGTGTATGTGTGTGTGTGGCTTTATGGCTGAAGTGATGGAGAGGTGCATATGTTTGTGTGCACTTGGAGGGATGGGCTATGTATCTGAGAGTGTTTGGAGTGTTTATGCGTGGGGGGGCTCTGTCTCCCCCTCCCATCGTGCCAAAAAGCTCTGCATTGCTGGCAAGAGTTATGAGAATCGAAAAAAGCAACACCAGATGCTGGCGTGTATTTTAAAAAAGTGAGTGATCCCCCGGACTAACAGCTCTCGCTCTCCTTTAATTACGTCGTGTCCAGTATCGCCCGTGTTGTTTTTTTACATGGTAATTGACCGGAGGAGGATAAAACTGAGTGCGGGAGTTTGGTCTGGCCATTTCTGAGCGGGATGGCGCTGTTGCTGACTGGCGGGCTTCTCCTGCTAGCCGTGTGCAGACCCACATTTCAGGGAGGTAAGGAAACCCAGCGTGTGTGTCTGTGCACCTGAGTGCGTGGCCTTAATTTCTCTGTCAGGCACCACTACAGGAGGTGATGCAGGACTTGTGAGTTTTGTGCTCTGGACACTAAATCGGGAACTACTGAGTTTCAGGAAATCATCCAGGATTGACTGAAAAAAAATGCTAAATAATTCTGAAACATTACTCTCTTCATTTAACCTTTTTGGCTCTGTTAGTATGTGTTAGCAAAAATGTGTTCTGCAGCAATTCTGAGGGACGTTTCTGGTCTTGAGCTAGAAGAACGTGACTGGGGGGGGGGTTGTCCACCTGTCTTCTCAAATTCATTTTGCACAGCTACAGCTCAAGGTTCATGGTTTTGAGTGTGAGCAGCAAATGACCTGTCTATGTGCTTTAATATGTACCTTTTTAATTAACAAAAGTCGTTACTGAGAGAATGACTTATTAGTGCAACACAATGATTTTGTCATGCATGTTCTGCGACTTATTATTCATTTCTTTTGCAAAACACCGTGCCCATTTTATAGCAGAAGCCTTTCTTTTTAAAATCAGTCACAAAGTGTTTCAAATGCAGAACTAGACCCTCCTTCATGACACCACAGCTGCTACTCATGTGTAACCCACCTGAACTGTCCTGTCAGATGTAAGAGCTGTTTCATTAGCTGTATTGACCAAGCTGTGAGTCCAGTAAGACTAAAGTTCACTCTATGATATTCACGCGATGATGTAATCGCCAAACAACGCTTTTCTCAGAACGTATCCCCAACATTAAGTGATGCATTGCTGTACTGATATGTCATGCCATTTGTCTATGATAGATATAGTTTGTAATCTAGATCTGCTTGACCATTCCCCAGAGATTCCAAATGTCCCAAGTATAAAGGCACATATTTTCTTTCTCTTCTTCAATCAAAATCCTTCAGCAGCTCTGATTGGCCGGATGAGCTTGTTACTTGCAGGATTTAATTTTCCCATTGGCCAGTCAGTAATCATACAGCTCAGACAGTTTGGTATGTGAGGTAACTGCTCTCGTTTTTAGGGAAATTCACTTACATATTCGAAAGGAAGCAAAGCGAATGTATCTAAAATGTAGCCACAGTGTTCCTGTTTCTCCTCTTATGCCCTCTTATCTGACATTAGAACCAATCAGCATGTTTCACTAATCCACAATGTCCCCACAAAGTTCCTTAACCAAGATCAAGGTTGGGGGATTGGCGTTAACTGTTAATCCGCTGGTCCTGTATCCATGTGTATGGAGTTGGCATATTCTCTGTATGTTATTATGGGGTTTCCTCTGGGTACTCAAGCTTCCCTCTGCTGTCCAAAAACATGCTGAGGTTAATTGGAGTTGCCAAATCAGCAGTAGGCGTGCATATGTGAGTGAATGGTGTGTGAGTGTGCCCTGTGATGGGCTGGCATCCCTTCCTGGGTTGTTTCCTGCCTTGCACCCATAGACCCCAGACCCGCCATAACCCTGAAGAGGGTAAGCAGATCCGGAAAATGGATGGATGCTCAGAAGAGACCCTATTTTACACGGTCACAAACTATTGCCAACCCAGTGCAAGCTTTTTTCACGTGCAACTCAGATATGAAAAACAGCCGGATTACATGCAGTACATCTGGCTTTTTTGTAAAAATATGCTTATGTATATGTGTTCCATGTATATTTACTGTCTGGAGGTTCCTGAGGACCGGATTGTGAAACACTCGTGTATGTCATCAGTTTTATTACTTGCGTTGCATTTCAGGGATCTTCTTGCCTGCTGGAGCTGGGGTAGGAACTGAAGCAAGACCAGGAACGGGACCTGTGTTTGGGCTGGGAGCTGGAGGACAGGCCACAGGTCTGTTAGCAAGTTCATCATGAAATCAATGAGTTGCAGAGTGTCTTGGCAGTCCGCCTTGTAACTGCACACCTTCGGGGTCATGGGCTGAATTGTATATGGAGTTTACATGATTGTCCAAGGTTCAGGGCACTTCTGCCAACAGGCAAAAATATTTGGATAAGTTAGATGTTGTATCTAAGTTACCTCGTGATTGACAGTCGCGGCTTCCAACATGTCTACTCCCTGTCCTCTGGGATAGACTTGGGGCTTACTGCAACTCCGTACTGAATAAGCAGGACTGAAAATGAACAGTACAGATAGAAGCATTCCAAGTCTCACAGCTTAGCCAATAGTTGGAAAAAAAATGAGACAATATGGATGACTCTACTGAATGTTCTGTATTGTCTAATGTTATGGACAATGCAATGCAGTTTGCAACAGAATGAAACAGAATTTAAGAAATGAAACTCAGCCAAACTAAACTACAAACAATAATAATTCAAATAAAAATCCGATACTAGGAAGGTACTTAGGATTAAACATCTCGCAGCGGAAATAATGGAAATTAACGTATACTTTTGGTTGTGTCGTTGGTTAAGGTCTCCAAGGTTTAGGTACTGGGCTAGTACCTGGTGGAGCAGGAATAGGTGGAGTAGGAACTGGTGGACTACTGCCTGTTGGGATAGGACCTGGTGGATTAAGACCTGGTGGACTGATTCCTGGTGGAGTTGGAGCTGGTGGTCAAGTTGGCCTGGGACTTGGGACAGGTACATGTGCTCATTATGAACGCTACGTAGTACTCAGGAGAAAAAATAACTGAGAAATTTACAGAGAAACATTGAGAGAATGACACTGCATTGTAATCACCACTGATAATCTGATGATTTTTCCTACAGGGGTTGTTGGTAAACCTGGCAAGACAGGTGAGCTATTATTTGAATCCTAAATTCTTCTCCTCTCTGAGTCCATCATAAAGTTGTAGGTATGCCTTATGTTATGTGTCATTTGATATGGGGGCCAAGGTGTAGGTACTGGACTGGTACCTGGTGGAGTAGGACCTGGAGGTCTGTTTCCTGGTGGAGTAGGACCTGGGGGTGTATTTCCTGGTGGAGTAGGACCAGCCGGTGTCGGAATTGGTGGAGTAGGACCTGGGGGTGTATTTCCTGGTGGAGTAGGACCAGCTGGGGTCGGAATTGGTGGACTAGGACCTGGTGGACTACTGCCTGGTGGAGTAGGACCAGGTGGAGTTAGACCTGGTGGACTGATTCCTGGTGGAGTTGGAGCTGGTGGTCCAGGTGGCCTGGGACTTGGGACAGGTACATGTGCTCATTATAAGTACTAGGTAGTACTCAGGAGAAAGAATAACTGACAAATTTACAGAGAGACAGTGAGAGAATGACACTGCATTGTAATCACCACTGATAATCTGATGAATTTTTCCTACAGGGGTTGGTGCTAAACCTTACAAGACAGGTGAGCGATTA
>JAODLD010000044.1:11524008-11550570 GCA_026781065.1 Mormyrops boulengeri | reverse complement strand
ACTCAGCCTGGCTAAAGCCCAGGCCAAAGCAGCTAAATACGGTAATGTCCCTAAAGCACCACAGTCATTACTCCATAGAGTAGTATAGTCATTACTCCACACTGCACTGCAGTCATTACTCCACAGAGAGCTACAGTCATTACATTCTCCCAGCTTTATTATTCTATCACAGCTTATTCTATGACAATGCATTTATTGGCATTCCAGGAGGCATCGGTAGAATTCCTGGAGGAGCTGGTGGAGTTCCCAGGGGAGTTGCTGGCCTTCCTGGAGGAGTTGGTGGAGATCCCGGAGGTGTTGCTAGTGTCCCTGGAGGAGTTGGTGGAGTTCCTGGAGGAGTTGGTCTAGTTCCCGGAGGAGTTGCTGGCCTTCCCGGAGGAGTTGGTGGAATTCCAGGTGTTTCTGGTGTTCCCGGAGGAATTCCAGGAAGTAAGTTAGGATAATGGAGAACTTAAGGTGTATGATGTGTGAATAGTGAGGCATATACAGTACTTTGTATAAGAAGCCATGGGTTTGGCCAAAGAAAAGATGGATTTATGAGCACTTGTATCTAAGGATTATAATTATTAGACCTGTTATACAGGCGAAATTCCCTGTAAAGTGACTTTGCATGTTTAAGGGTGGTGTCAGCGTCAGGACTGCGGCGAGCGGGGAAGGAGGCGAGAGAGCTCAGGATACGGTGAAACGGGGTTTATTCCGGGTAGACAAGGGCAGCATACGGGATAGGCGTGACAAGACATTGACAATACAATGACAGATCTGGGGAAGACTGACTAGAACGCGGACTAAGTACATAGGGTAACGAGCAGGAAGCGGGAAACAGCAGGTATCCACACGGGGTTAACGAGGAGGCGTGGTCCACAGGAGGGCGATCGGGGCTGGGTGTGACAGGTGGTAGGTCATGGGTAATTTGATTGATTTGTGAAAATGATGCTGAGGACCCAGACCTAAGTCTAAAACAGGTCAAACCGGTTTAACGTATTTAATCTGTCATTTTACGTTGCAGCATATGGAGCAGGTGCTAAAGCACGTAAATATGGTAAGATCAGGACCATTCATGCTTATAGCCTCCGCATTTCTGTAAGAATTTTGTAATTATAAGCCTTAAAGCACATTTTCTGTGAGCCAATTTACAGTCACAGTTTTTATGAATGGGCACTGGTTAATTTGAACGTGTTCCAGGCTCTTGCCTTACAGCATCTGACGAGAGATAATTGTCAAATAATCCTTTCACTCTTTTTCTGTCAAAACAACATCATTAAACAAAAACTAAAAGCAATGGTTTGTTTAGCATTTACACTTCTGGGCCTCCCCTGGTAACCACATCACGACGCTATGAACTGTGGGTAATTCCCACAGGCAAAGTCTGCAGAAATTGTGACCCTAGGGAAAGTGTGCCTTAAGGGCTCAAAATGTGTGCGAGAGAGCACTTGACGATATGATAGTGGGACGGCCCTAAGCCTTCAAGGATTTAGCGGGAACCCTCTTCAAAGTCTGTAAGTCTGTGATTGTGGACATTTGGATTGGGCCTAGATGTCCCAGTAGTTACAAGGAACCCCTGATCACCAAGTATGTGAAGCGTTATGTTCATTCGAATGATTAAATATAGAGGAGCTCGTGTTCTGCAGTATATGGACCTACAAGCCGTCTTTTGGACTTTTTTTTTATAGCTGCTGGCATGGTACCGGGTGCTGGATTTCCTGGAGGACTTCCCGGGGGGGTGCCTGGTTCTGGTCTTGGAGTTGGAGCGAGTAAGTTTATATCTCTGGGGTGTGTTGACCAAATTCAGTTTGTTAGCTGTAAGTCTTACATGACTAATGCCACAAAGGTTTCTGCAATCAAGAACGAGCAAATCATAAAGACTTTTCCCTGGAACTCTCATAACAGTTTTCAGTGTATTAACAAAATTATATGGGATCAAATGAATGGGAAAACTCACCTGTACCTCTGAGCCAATTTCCTCATGTTAATGAGCTCATATTGTCCTTTAGATGTGTTCATTGTGACCCTAATATCACTGTAGAGCAGTGTTTCCCAGACTGGCCCTCGGGGACACACAGACCATCCTACTGGGAGCTGGAAGGGAGCAAAAACATGAACTGTCATGGGTCCCCGAGGACTGGATTGGGAAACACTTTTGTAGAGTGTTTAATGAGTATGAGTGTTCCATAACTTTTGTCTGCGTCATTCCAGTAGGAGCTAATGGAGGATTCTCAGGAGGTGCAGTACCCGGATTAGGAGGGGTACCAGGAGGTGCAGTACCCGGATTAGGAGGGGTACCAGGAGGGGTACCAGGGCGTCCCGGGGCTGGTGCTGGAGGTATATAATGTAATTTTTATGCAGTGAGTAGGGTGTGGAAAACAGAAAGATGGGCCAGTATTTAATCCTGAATACTGAATAATGCCTATGCTTATAATCACAGAATTCATCAATAAGGTTAATCTTAATGCCAGCTATTCTCTTCTAGCATTCTTCATAAGGTAGAAGTTTTAGTTACAAATGTCTTTGTATTTCTTTAAAAATATTCTTAAATACAGGATGCTGTCCTTCTGTTACTATTTTGTCAAGTTACAGTAATAATAAGTTAACAAGTCAATGCATCTGGAATGGCTGTTACATATAAATTATTTATAACGGCAGCATGTTTATAATTTCTATTGCAGTCAATCTTATGTATTTTGTATCACAGGATATCCTGGTGGGCTCAAAGCTCTTAAATATGGTATGCTTTTTAATTAAAATTAACTAAAATAAAAATTTCTGCCACACTCACTTACTCTTACACATTTAATGGGATTCCATAATACCAACTTAAAATACAGATTGACTGTCCTTGCGATCTTTCATCCAGGTCCAGGAGGAGTCGCAGGAGGATTTGGCATTCCCGGTGCAGTTCCAGGTCTTGGATATGGATTTGGACCAGGTGCCGGACTCGTCCCTGGTGCTGGAGGGGTTCCTGGGGCTGGAGCCGTCCCAGGAGTTGCAGGAGTTCCAGGTTCTGTAGGGATCCCACAGATTGGATTTGGAGTTGGGCCTGGAGGTAAGTATAGAATGAATGCTGTTGCTCCAGTTACTCTCTCCTGTTTTAATCATCCGATGTATGATATTTGTAACATTCTTTGATTGTTTAGAAACATAGCCGAATTATTAAAGCATAATGCCGAAAGTGCTAAGGTGTTTCCACAGTCTTGGCCACTTGTAGCACTGCTTGTTTAGTTTTTGAGAAACATCAATGCAGAGTTAGTAGTTTATGTGTAAAGAGTGTAAAGCCATGCAGAGATCACCATAGCCATGCAATAATGTGTGGTATACAGTTAAGGAGACTGCTATGTTGTTCCACCATGATAAGCAGTAATCACTAATGGGGATAATCACTTATAGTACAGTACTAATGTTTTGTGTTGCTTCCTTGTTTTAAAGGGTATGGTGGAGGCGTTAAGCCCCCAAAACCTGGTAAGAGCATCTTGTTATATATTGTTCCACCATGATAATCAATAATCACCAATGGGGATAATCACTTACAGTACAGTACTAATGTTTTGTGTTGCTTCCTTGTTTTAAAGGGTATGGTGGAGGCGTTAAACCCCCAAAACCTGGTAAGAACATCTTGTTGTATGTAGTATGTCTATTAATTGTATAGAATATTGCCTAGTCTGATAAACCATAGATCTGAAGGCCTAAAGACAGGGGTGGGGAAGCTCTTCCATGGCGGGCCGATGTAGGTGCAGGTTTGTGGGATGGTCTCTCAATCAGCCAATAATAAAACAGTGTTTCTCAACTCCAGTGCTGGGGACCCACTGTTCTTGGCTGACTGAGGTCATCTCAAAAACCTGCACCGGTTCTCCATGGATCAGGTTCCCTACCCCTGGTATAAGAGATCTAGTGCAGTGATTCCCTACCTGTTCCTCAGGGATCCACAGACAGTCCACGTCCACCCCCCGCACCCCCAAGCCCCTGCCAGACGGTCCACATTTTTGCTCCCTCCCAGCTCCCAGCAAAAATGTGGACTGTCCTCAGTATAACAAGTTCAGCCCTGTCCTGTAGGTGTCCCTGCTGTCGGTGAAGGGGTTCTGGGAGGAATAGGTGTGGATCGAGTCTCTAGCACAGCATCTGGAGGTGTGGCAACAAGGGTCCCGGGAACCACTGGAGCACCACTCGTTGACAGTGGAAACCCAGGTGCATTTTGACTGCTGCTGGGCCCGATTCGCTGCCTTCAGTGGTACACTGCATTCTCCTAACCTCGCATTGCTATGACTTATGTTGGTCACATGACCTGCGCTGAGGTATGAATTTCGGGAAAACTGGCAGCACATTCCATTGTTAAGGGCCTGTTTAGACCTATCAGTCACAAGAAAGGCTATCGCAAATTTACTTTTCATTTCAGTTTAACATTTATCAGTAGCTCAGTTAAGTACATACAAAGTTTTAAATGCTGTGTATCTTACACAGTAATAATACTTGGTTGAAACCTATAAAAACAATCAAGAGACAGTGGGGATCTGTTGTTTAGTTCACTAACCCCAGCTGTGATGTAGGTTGCATCGTTTTACTGTTTCATTATCATTTTCTATGTCTTACAGCAAAGGGACCAACGCAGGCACCTGGAGAGACTAAAATCTTAGGTCTGTTTTTAATAAATTTAAATCAAATAGAAAATGGTACTTTTTCATCCATGCTCCTAACTTTATTTATGAAAATGCCAAGGGTGTGCCTATGAATTGTGTCACAGGGCAAAATCTCCCCAGTTGGTTCTCCCCAATCCACAGCAAAGTGTTACATCATAACATAAGCCCTGTGTTCCTGTTCTCCCATTAGTACTGAAAAGTTAAGCTTTTCTTTGTGTTGTTGTTTCGTCTCCATGGGCTGTAAAACTCGCAGTATGGATGTGTATCTCCATCACTGAGGCCAACGAGATAAACATCTTGATGCATCGCCAACAATCCGATACATTAATGATACATATGATGCAACTACTAATGCGATACAATGTTTCACTCCTATTGCGATACAATGCGATTAAATACAGTTTGATTCAACACAATGCAATTCAACGAGAGACACCAAAAATAATATTCAATATGGTACTGATACAGAAAGAGTTTAGAGAGGGGGAATCAATCTAAATGTAATATTATTGGTCAAAGATTATTGGCCACATTTCTAAATAATAAAGCCAAAGGGTCTCTACTAATAATTATATATTAATAAATCGGATTTTACCAATACAAAGATGTTAGAGATGATGTATCCCAAGTTCATCCCAATCTGTATCTGATGTACGCTGTTTAAATCGGGGCAATTGCACCGTGAACTTCTGTGCCGGTGCACCGATGCGAACTGGTGAATCTTTCTGTCCGTAACTTGCAGAGAAGCTTGAGACCTCAGGGGCTTGTAGCTGGGCACAGGGTGAGGACCTGGGGAAAGGCTATATGATACTAAGCTGCACTTTGATGCTCCTCTATCCATGTTTTGTGACTGGCTTTGTAGACAGGATGGATCAAATTTAGCAATGACAAGACCCATAAAAGAACAGCCTGCTAACATGGCTCATTGAGGCTTATGAAATACATAAACAGCTACTGTATGTGCTAATCCTTCAATGTGCAGAAATTATACAGCAGGATTCCCCAATTCCGGTCCTGGAGGGCCAGTCCGCGCCATAGTTTCCATATTTCCCTGCTCAGACACACATGCTTAACCTGGCTGATGAGCTGAATAAGGCGTTTTAAAGTAGGGAAATCTGCAAACTGTGTCACGGACTGGCCCTCCAGAAATTGGGGAATCCTACTATAAGGGCTTAAACATACGGATGTGGCAAAGGTTGAATCCTGTTGTCTCTTTGGCAGGAGCGACGGCCACTGTTGTGGCTGACACAGCTGCATCGCCCAGTAAGGTTTACCTAGTGGTCGCATGCAGTTCCCACGATAACTAGTGCCATGGTCGCCACCACAACCTCAAAAGTGCTTGCAGCACCATTTTCCCACTAATGCTGAACAGCACCCTATGTATGTCAGATCTATGTGTCAGCAGGTGCACTGCCCCAAGGACACCCCCACCCCGGGCCATTCCTGATGGGTTTCCCCAGATAGAGGACCCCGTTAAACACCCTGTAGACCAGTGCTGCTCCTGGAGATCTACCCCCCCCCCCACAGAATTTAGGTGTAGCCCTTAATTGAACACACCTGATACAGACAGTCAGGCCCTTCAGGGGCATCTCAATATTAGAACTAACTGTATTTGCTCCAGTGTATTTGCTCCAGTGTAGTTTGCTTCAGTGTAGTTTGCTTCAGTACCTGCACTGCTCACAGAAAGTCTTGGGATGCTTGCTTAACTCTTTAAAAATGTTGCAGATTTATTGGTTTCATATCTAAACAAAAGTCCATTGCCAAGCAATGTGTAACAAATCTGCACATATCTTCTCCACAGACATTTTCTTTTTGTTAAGTATCTTTTTTTTTTGACTGACTCATTCAGCACTATTCCTGCCATTTTATTATTAATTCCAATAGTCATCGGCTTCCAGGGGGATACTACACACTATGTTATTGCAACTAGACTACTTTTATGTTATTATGTCAATGAACTTTTTAACTGAGAACAGCCCTTTTAGAGCAACAAATTAATGAAGTCATAATTTTGGTTACAAAACCAGTATATCTGCAATATTTTTAGTGAATTAAGCATACATCACAAGACATTCTGTGGGCACTGTATCTGTATTGGGTGAGTTGAATTAGTGCTGGACTAAGCTCTGCAGGGTGGTAGATCTTCAGGAGCAGGGTTGGTGACCCCTGCTGTGAACCTGAGGACATCACCTCTTTGTCACACGGTTGCATTGTTAGAAATAACACACCCCCTCACTTCTACTCTCTCCTACCCCTCAAACGTGGTTCTTCATATGTTCCACTTCCAGGCTGACATTTCCTCTCCGTTCCCTTTGACAGGTCTGGGAGATGTTGTGGCAGGTGAGTGACCAGCCCACCTCGAGGTACTGCATCTAAAACCTCACCTACTTTAGGTCGGTTAACAGACTGGAGTTCCCCAGCACCCACAAGGAGACGGGTGCCTGACATATTTTTACAGGTGTGCAAGCTGGACAGGATATGACATCACCATCAATGGAGTGGCATGGTCTCAGAATCACTGATTTACACCAAAAAAAATGCACCACTATTGATTTACTACTGATATTTAAATACATCTTTTTCCTCTAGGTACAGAGCTACTGAAACCAGATGGTAAGCTCATATGTTTGCAGTTGGGTTGCAGTAATGATTACTAATATGTAAGAGTCATTACACATCAGTGACAGAGATCTTTATTAAGCATTATTAAATGTTATTACAGTGGGTGCAGGAGTTATTCGGCCTAGTGGTAAGTGATTTAGTGTTTGAGCTGAATTATGATTCAGGTGATTTACTTTATAATACTTATAAAAATCTCTCACGGGGCAAGAATAAACTACACAATTAAGAGTAACAGCCATGTATTGCAATGGATATAATTTTTAACAACAGACTGTTCAGACATTATTTCTTTCTATTAAGACTGTTAATATTCACCATTTTTAAAAATTCTTGCATTTCAAAGGAAGGTCTAGTCAATGCAATTTAATAATTCTATAATTTGAATGAACAATTTACTGTATTTTTTTTCTCAAGTCGATAATAATGTTTTGACGTTTTCCATTTTTTCAGCTGGAACGAGCATTAGTAAGTACTTTATTCAGTTCTGTTTTTTGAACTCTCTCAGCATGATGATATCTATTATTGCAATATAGTGCAAAACACACAATCTGCCCGGTTGGTTATGGTGAGTTATTAATCCTTTACTGAGAAATTATTCATTTTGCTAATTACTGCAGTGAGCAGAGCTAAAGGGGCCCAATTATGCTCATTGTCATTGTTTATAGTTTTATTTCTGGGCTTCTAGAACAGACTTACTTGCCTCTATTTTCCAAAAACATTAGTTTTCTCATACTCTCCATCTCTAGTCACTTTGTTGGAAACGGCCTAAAGTTAGAACTTTAGGCCCCACCCCCGATGAGCCCAGTGTGTTCTGATTGGTCAGCTTGCCCAGTTGATCAGTTTGTCCAACATGTTCCGCCCTTGTCAGAAAAAGGTACCGCTCAGGCTGGGTGCTGTGTGAGGGTGCGCCAACCCTAACCCTCACTATGTCAAAGAGTAAGGGCTGGAATTCCAGTGAAGCATTTCAGGCAGATGAGTGAAGAGTGCTTTCTGCTGTGAGAATTACTACCTTTGGCATGTAGTTTTTACATGCACATAAAGCTCTATAACACAGTAACAGAAAGGGAATAACTGGAAAAGCATATAATTAATACAGGCATTAAACACAGTGATTAAATATATATAACCAAATGACACATTAGATCAATAGTTTTGATGATTCTACTGGGAAGAAATCTGGGTAAAAGTATTATTCTTATGAAATCCAAGATAAAAGACTAACTGGTGAATGTAATCGCACAAATAATTAGAATAATCATCACGGAAGTTAAAGTTACATTTTTTACAGGCACTGGTGCTGGTTCTGGTGCTGGTGTTAGTCCTGGTGCTGCTATTGGTACTGGAAGTGGAACCGAGTCACTGCCGAGAGCCAAGCCTCTAAAATCTCCGGGTGAAACACTCAGCGAGGCTCAGAAGGTCTTTGCGGTTTCATGCCTGAAGATCTGGTGGATGGAGTGTTTGGTGTAGCAAGCTTTCCTCCTCCTCTGTTCAGTCCCACTCTTTTGCTGAAGTGAATAACTTCCTCGGCCTTTCACAAATAACCCTAGAAGTGCACTTCAGACATGTCCAAGTCTCTGACGAATCTGTACAATAAGCATTTGGGTTGGAGGAAGTTTTGTATGTTCCGTCCACCTGAAGGTGTGAGGCGATCATGCAAAATCAAACTAAACGGTCCCATGCGTAACTGGATGGTAGGTGACTTGGTGCCAAGATTGCGTCTTGAATTTCCTGAAGCTGCACCATCTTGCAGCTTGAAGTTTACATCAGTCAGCACCAGAAGTTATCTATCCGCTTTAGTGATACCGCCGATAATTGCATGCTATGCGGCTCATCGGATTAGCATGCTGTGTCTGAGATTAGAAGATGGCAGGTTTGAATATTTTGTCCAAAACCAAAAGTATGTTGCTTTAAATGACAGCTAAAAAAATGCCACAGGGAATGTGGTGGAGTATCATTTGAACAGGATTAGCTGGTTAGTTTGTTAAGCGTGGACAGGTGCATCAGAGATGCCCAAATCTGAAGAATTAGTGACTGTGGCTGGATTGTTGCTGTTGGAAGGAAGAAAAACTGCTAACATAGGTGTAGTAAGGACAGTATATCCTATTAAATATGCATTGATAATAATTAATGTATTACTAGTGTTAATATGCAATGCAAAATTAATAATTCTTTAAGTAGAAACAATTATAAATACATGAATATTAAGCTTCATGAAAACGTGCATACAGCACAAACACATTTCTCATATGGAGGAGTCTCCTCATCTGGATGTAATGTCCCTGGTTTTCCTGCAGAGGGCAGTGTTCTATGGTTTGGCAATTACCGAGGAACGTTATTCTTCTCCTTAGCCAGCAGCAAAGGCTTATATTGGTGACTGTAATGCTCTGTCACCAACAAAAGGCACATTGTTGCCTCATGGTCCCATTGAATTGTAGGTAACTGTAAGTTGCCCTAGTCAGGCAGAGAAAGTTATCAAATGATTTATGTTGAGAAATGTTCTGATTCTGACTCTGAAAGAGAGACTCGGCATGTGTCTGTGTGCTGTTGACCCAGAATGCGGCTGGTTTCCATGACTACACCTTGTAGATAAGCAATGATTGATGTGACGTACTGAACTCTCCTGATCACTTGACCACAGACAACCTTAAATAATAGCTTTATTCTTTTCCCAGTCTTGGATGCTGGAGCCTGGTGCATAATAATGATGCTTTCTGGTTTTTTCCTCTAGCTAATGGATCTGGGACAACAGGCAGCTCACAAAAAGAAGGTGAGTTCTGCTCCGTTTTGGGTTCCTGGGCTAAAAACGTCACACAGATTGACTGTACTTGGGTAGATGATGCTTGTCTGTTATTTAATGCACTATGTTTATGTGCGGTGAGTCCGTTTGAAGTAGATTATAATGTAGATGCAAACTAGACAAGGAGTAAATGTCTGTCTCACAGAAGGGCAGTTAAAAGTAAAGGACTTTCAGATGATTTTAACAAAAAATACAAGATTGCAGCAGTATTGTATCTTAAAAACTCTGAAGGAATGTATGGTTTACAGTAATTTGGATGAAGTGCTGTTTCACTAGGCTTCATTATGTACAAACCAACACTGAGGTCAGCTAGTGATGACCCAGAATTCTCTGGCTCTACTCATGGAACTGAGATGCCTGTCAAAGTTTAACTCTGATCTCCCTGCCCGGCAGAAAATTAGTTTTTAACCTGATGGGTAGTTATTGCTAGTGATGGCCAAATGACGCTTCATGAACCATTTTCTATATTTTTGACCCCACTAGATGGCTCTGTTGGTTTGTTTTGGGGCATGAATTGAGCCCTTTTTTGAATAGAGAGCACCATCTAGTGGTGTCAGAAAATACAGCAAATGGTTCATGAAAATTCATTTGGCCATCACTAATTATTGCTGCTTGCAAGTCTTTGAAATGACATGTAGTGCAAGTGCTTTCTCTGTATTTTTTTCTTTTGATATTGGAATTATTTTTTCTAATGTATCTGCCCTGTCTAGCCAAAAACAATGGCCTTCGGGGATTACTGGGTGGAAGCAGCTATGGAGGTAACAAGCCTTACAATCACTACCATGATTAAATTTTCTGAGAGGAGGGGGATCCTCACAATAAAGCCTGCCGGGCTGGGGGTAGGAAATGTATATGAAGATCTGGGACAAATTACTAAATGATTTTAGAAAAACTATTTTATAGGGGGGCTGAGACAACAAGAATAAGGCGACTGAAACCCCCATAAATAGGGTCTAGAACATTGTGTCATTAGGTCCGATCACTGGGGGCTATAGCCCCGAGTATTTTACCCCGGATGTCCATCTTCCTTCAATAAAGTAAAGCCCTGGGTAAACTTGACTTAGCCCCTGAATTTTTTCAATAGCTAGAAACAGCCCTGGTCTAGAATCACCTGTGGCTGCACAGTATGTTTCAAAGAAAGCAGGAACATTGCAGGATAACTATTCAAATCAGCAAAGTGCAATAATGACAGCAGGGAATATAGAGTGGTATCGGGTAACGGGGGTATTCCTGGATCTTAAGAACAATGAGCATTAAATCGTGAAAACATTGTAAACTGAATAATTAGTAATACACGTTTGCGTTCTAGAGGGTTCTGGATGTCAAGGCAGATCCTGTGGGAGAAGAAAGTGAGAGAACTTGAGCATTTCGAGACCTCAAGACATTATGGTGCTACTGCCTGATCCAGAATGTACATTTTTACAAGGTGTTTGTTCTGCTTCCATGGACAAAACTTTGATTTTCCTTTGTACTGTACTTGAGTAAAAATTCAGTTGAAAGCACACAAATGTAAAGAAGTGTTTGACATTCCTGAATAACAATTTTTTACAATCAGTAGATTACAGTCAATGTATGTTTGTATGATGGTATGTAGCAAGCCAGTTTACAAGCAATGCATTTACCAGCATTTTTGTTTTTTTTAGACACACAGAGTCTGAAGTTGTGTGGCTGCTACTTTAAAAACTGTGCAAGCGAAGCTGTTGCAGCGTAAAAGTAGGCGTGTCTCGTTTGGCATTTCGTATTTTAGCGTTTAACTCGTCGGCAATTTGTGCGTGTCATTATATGGACGTTATTCTGCAATAAATGTCTAAGCCGGTACCTATGCAGTCATGGCATTAAACTTTCAAATTGTGTTTTACACATATCATTTATTTCATTAAAAATGTAACACTGAAATTAAACAATGATATTATTATGAGTACAATGCCTAATGAGTCATAAATAGGGAATAAGCGTATATAGGAAGAGATACTTACACAACCACCATGTTTTGTTATTGCGTGATTCGAGTGCTTTTCTGGTGTTTGGAAACCGTATAAATGTAATTGCCGAATAGGAATCGAGATATAAAATTTTTATAACGTTTTTAAATGATATTATTAACATTCAAGGGTGTCCCCAGAGCATACCCACGAGGTCTTTACTAGGCAATGTGTCAGGCCAACAGGCTTAACCTGTTCCAGCTATAAGCGTATGGTGTGCTAACATTTGTTTTAAAACAAGTTTTATAAGGCAAGTAAAAGTCGTGCATTGCAGACTTTCCACCGGGTAGATACTGATGGTGTGGTGGTAACGATCAATGAATCCTTTTGTTGAATACTTCTGATTATTTGTTGGAATCGCCCAGCATTATAACTGATTAAAAGTTAATGTAATAAAGTATTTTTCAGCGTGAACTTTTCCATGTGGTGAATTTGTTCACAATGCAGCGTTTCCTCAATCGATGTGTATTGTTTGCAATAGAAGCCTATACCACACAGCATACTGCCTTTGCATCTACAAGAAAAAAATAACAAAAAATGAAAAAGAAAAATGGTCAGCTTCATACGGCGTCCTTTCTGAAATTACAATGGTTCCGCCCTCACATGCTGATATACACCAGCAGGCCCCTCCTTATTCTACTCTGCACACTACATGCAATCGGCCAGCCCTCCTCATACAGGCCCCGTCCTCTTCAGGCTGGTTAACTGCACCCTTCCAGTGCGGGCCAACACGCTCTGTGGCGCCGGGGAAATTAGGGTTTCTGCGGAGCGCGACGCCCATGGACTTCCACCCAGCTGGGCCGTGAAAAAAGGTTGACTCCCCTTGATCGCCGGGTGAGGGACGGACTTATGGCACAGGTAGAAGGTGGGTCAGGAATATGATTTCGGTGTTTTAAGGTGGGGCGTGTTTTAATCTAATAGACCATCGGTGCAGTTATCGCAGATCGGGAGCGCGTTTGGAATGCGCGCTCCCGGCCGCGATGGTCATTCGTATATTAAACTTCACCAAACTCCTTAACTACTTAAGTTAACTGTATCTTAATTTGATAAAAACGATGCAGAATAGTTATACGTTTTAGATATGTATTAGCCATGAAAGTAATGTTAGTTGATTAATTTTAGGCCTGTTAAGAACCTCGACAGCAGTGTCCACCCATCTTCTAACCGCTTATCCTGGTCACGGGGACCCCAAGCAGAATGGGGCACATAGTTGGTGTAAGTAGGGTAAAATCCATCGCCAGCCAAGTAAATATTAGTACTAGTAGCAGTAGTAAACTATTATTAGTAGTAATAATATTTACAACAATCATAATAATATATTAATTACAGCCGGATGCGTTTTTTTTTCTCTAAAAATGTTAAATTGCTTTCTGGTACCGACATTCTCTTCTTGAAATAAGTTGCAAACGTATCGTCACCTCTCAGCAAACGTGTCGGTCAATCTACAAAAAAAAAGATCAGCAGATTTTAAAGAAAAGAAAAACCTTGTACACAGATAGTTCAGTTATGGTTTTGACCACCTTTGGCTGTGTGTTTCAGCTGGAGGCAGCTTTCTGGTGTGCAGAGGCTGCGGCCGGAGGATCCAGGACGCGCGCTACGCACATGCGCTGGACTCCGACTGGCACGCGCGCTGTTTCCGGTGAGAGTTTCGGTCCGCACGAGTTCGCGATGTAATGTCCCGCACTTCGACGGTTATCACACTGATAAACAAACACTCCCGAAAAGCTTCAATAACATGACTAGTGATAAGATCAGGGAGAGGAACAGCCGACTTATCATGGAGAATTTTGGAGCTGACAAACTTTGAATTCTGGTTTGATCTTCTCGTTTTATTCATCCAACCCAAATTATGACTGCATCATACGCTGTTTTAAATCATCTCTTCGGTAACATTTAAATGTTTTTTCTCATGCGTTTAAGCCACTTAGGCCAAACCCGACAGAAAACAAGCTGCGTCTTGCTCCCTCACGGCATGTTTCCTGGTGACCCTGCTGTTTATTACTCTGAGCACATAATTCTGCTATTAGATAATAGCTGGTAGTTCGCAGACAGCCTACTGCCCGCACAGAGAATCTAAACGGGGCTGTGCTGGTACTGTATGCTTCGCGTCCCGGTATTGTTTTAGCATCTTCCGAAATGTCACGTGTTAAAATGCTAAGAACATAACATTTTAGGGAATCGATGGTGTGTACATTTGCCTTGGTAAGAGCAAAATAGGGTTCGAGATGCCATCTTGTGGCGAATATCGCGATACCCCTAATCAAATATGTAATATACTGTTACACATCATCCTTAATTTGGAGAATATTTTCCGACTGTGACATTTCAGCCCCTCTGAACTGTTCACCACCCTGTCATAAATGCTCAGAGCTCATCAAGTATCCTCTAGTACTTGTGGCTTATTGAACATCTAACACTATATCTATGGTTGCAAGCTGTCTTAGGGATATTGACTCACTTATTTGAAATTAAGATCATCTGACAGGACTCCCCAGTAACAAAGAGAATTTATGGTATCCATCATCATTATGACCCCCCCCCCCCCCCCCAAAGAGTCATTGGTCACTTGAAACACTGATTCTTCGTCCTGACCACCTGGTCTTCTGGCCAGGTGATTTGACCTTTGTAGAATGAGTTATAGCATCTCTGAATGCATGTTTCACGGTGTTTGGGTGTCGCTATTGACTAGCATTTCAGAAATTGTGAAAAAACACTCGGGCAACTATATTTGCTGTGTATGTGTGACTTTGCACAAAATAAATTCTTGGGGGTAGATTGTGTTCGGACAGGGGGCCTATTGTGATATGGCTGTTTTATCTTGTGTCGCACTGGGCTGTGTAGGTTACTGGGCTTCTGGAAACCCTGAATGGGTGGAAGTCAGTCAGTATTTGATGTTCTGTAGCGGTTGTGATGTTTCCCCAGGAAATCAGCTCACGGAAATGAGAGAGAGAGAGAGAGAGAAAAAAAAAATAGAGAAATGTGCTTGCATAATCGTCATGCTAGCTCCGCCAGACTTTTCAGTGAGTGAGTGGACCAAAGCTTCATCTCTGGTTGCTAACGGTGGGATATGTCACGGAGGGACCAGCGGTACAGAAAGCTGAGCAAGGAGAAGTAAGGCTGTGGAGTAAAACTCATGTTGTAACCAGTAACCAAATGAAACTGTTGTGGTATAATGGCTTTGGGAGTTCTTTGTAGCGCTATGGTCAGGAGAGGCTGGCTCCGTTAGAGATCTTAGATTTACGTGTGATGTTAATAACCTAAATAATCACTGTGAGCAATTCTGTTCTGCGCAATTTGGATTTCACACCTAACCAGAAGCTACTTTTTAAGTTATAATTTTTTTTTAAATTTGTCCCTTGTCTTTGTATCTTGTTAAATGCTTCTTTTGCTCTGGGTCTGACCTGCTGAAGCCGGTAGAGTTTGGGATGTGGGTGTGCATGTTGGAGAGAAAGATAGAGTAGCGGACGTTTAGCCTGACAGCTTGCTGCGGGAATTCAGGGCGGCCGCCAGTTTGTCAGAGCCACAGCTTTCCGTAGAATGTGTGAAAAAAAAACTTATCCAGTTTATTTTTGTGAACAGAAGCCTGCCCTCCTATAACATGTGACTTCCTGGCAGATGGAGGTTTTCATTAGATATCTGGACACACCATGTTTGGGTGTATGGGCGCACAGATGTGGTTTAATGTTTGGGGGGCGTGTGTGCATTTGCAGGCACTGCAGTGTCTTTAACCTACTTTAACCTGTCTGTGATGGAGACAGTAGATTTCTTAGCAGCAATTGCTTGCACTTTATCCACACTTGACATTTTGTTTCTACCCTTGGAGTACTACTGTCTTCGCATTGCCTAAACACTCTCTGAACATTTTTCCCTGGAGTAGGTGCTGTGAGTGTTTGGACCCACTGTCGCACTGGTACTATGAGAAGGATGGCCGTTTCTTCTGTAAGCGGGACTATTGGGCCCGATTTGGAGAAGTGTGTAGAGGCTGCTCTGACACCATCACCACAGGCCTTGTCATGGTAAGAGGCTCAGCATTCACTGGGACCACACACATGTCTACACATCACAACAATGACAACCTTGACCCCTATCCAGCCCTGTCCTTAAGCATGAGTAATCATCCAAAATACGAGACTTCTGGCATTTTTAGTTTTTTGATTGCAGTGATAGATTTTCATAAAATTGAAAAAAATGGTCCCCACAATGTCAAAATAACAGGCTTTTATCACATTGTGGGGACATTTGCGGACCTTGTTTGCAACATGTTTTGCTCTTGCAAATGCTTGCTTCCTCTCAGTCAGTAACCCTGTCTGCTTCCTTACTGGTAAATGATGCGTTTCTCAATTGATTTACTCTCACTTCATCTTCCCCCTTCAAAGATCAGTTCTGGTCACTGTGCCCCTACCATTGAAAGGTATTTTCCCTCCTTAAATTCCAAGGTCCCAAAAACGGTGTCTCTCCGTCAGTGTTACGGAGAAGGGGGCGGACTTCGTGGCTGTACAGAATGTCATCGGCTGTATTCTGGGCTGATGGTGCTGGTTAAGTGGCCAGATGCTTTGCCCATTCATTTAGAAACCTGCACTAAGTCCTGCAAATATCGCAGCAGAAGGGTGACTGATCGTGAGGCAGGTCTTTTGGAAGTCCTTGCTATCATAGTTACAGAGCGGTTTGGGCAGAGCGATGGGGAGTGATAACATACTACACTTGTAGGTGTGGCACGGTTCATAACAAGCATTGTTCACAGCAAGGTTTTGTGGTCTAAATGTCGTAGTCTTTGTTTTCACCACATCAGTAACGTTACTTGAGGTAGAGGCGAAAGGACTCTTCTGCATGTGTCATTCAGGCAGTACCACAAGTGGGCAGTTGCACTGAAAGGTCTCCTACTGAAATTGTCACCTGACTCTCCAATGCCTTTCATAGGTTGCTGGGGAACAGAAGTATCACCCAGAGTGCTTCAGCTGCCTATGCTGTGGCGGGGTCATCGGCGATGGGGATGCGTACGCACTGGTGGAGCGCTCCAAACTCTACTGGTGAGTCTGCAAATGGCGATGTGGAAAGTGCTGGGAAAGCAGATGCATGCATCATACCTTTTGCAGCTGACCCTGGATAAGTTTGTTTACTTAGCTTGTTTTATAAGGATGTACTGACACTTGGCGATCCGTACTGTGCTCAGACATGTTTGACATCCCAAAGTCCAGTTCGTTTGATCTGATTGGTCCAGTACACTTACCCATGCCCTGGCCCGCTTGGAGAGGTGGGTCCAGTTACGGTTGAGTTATCCTCAGGCATAATATGCATATAATGTGATCGTTAACCATGCTCGAGCACGGACGACATATATGTCGTCAACGATGTGACCAGCACACGCTTGCACACATATGAACTGTGCTCGACCTGGACCCAGAAGGAACAGATTGGGTAGCAACAAACATGGTGGCAAAGGGATCACTTTGGTCTCCAGCAGAGGTGGAGTGTTTGCTGGAAATTTGGGCTGAGGAGAGTATCCAGGAACAACTGGATGCAGCATACAAAAACTCAGAGAGATATGGTAAAATGTGGGACTGTCTTCTTATACGTGCAGTACGTAAGTGAAAATAGCATTGGATACTTAATAAATCTATAAAAGGGCCGTGTGTCATCGCACCCGAAACGACTCCCAAGTAAGCCACAAAATAAGGCATCGATCATGGGCTTCATTACCCCGTGTGATGAAGTTTTTCTTACTGTGTTTTCTTCAACACAAAAAGTTGCCCAGTGATGAGGAAAGTGTGCTTGGGCCTGGAATTCCAAGCACAATGTGAGCGTACACCAGCGGGGGAGGGGGGACAGTTGTGCTCAGGCAAAGTACAAGGCAACCGGACCAAGTGTGAATACACCCTAAGACCAGAGGAGGAGTCTAGGCAAAGGCCCTAATCTTTCACACCCTGTAATGTTTGGTCATTGTGTTTTGTGTTCTCTACTTTATCTGCAGTGGACAATGTTACCAGAAAAATGTCATCAGTCAAGTGACCCAGCCAGACTCCCCAGATTCCAAGGTCCCACACATAGTGACACTGGTGTCCATCCCAGCCTCTCCTGATGGGAACCGGGGCTTCTCAGTATCCATCAGCCCGGACTGCAGCTCCAGCACATGTGGACCAGAGTGCAGCCCCACTGTGCGCGTGTCAAGGTGAGTCAGCAGGTCTGCGTGGCTGTTAAGTCATCCAGTCACAGTCTGCAGCAGTGCTGACCGTTGGGCATTATCTAAGAATACACAATTTTAAAAACGGTAAACAAGGCAAGCACTGCAAATTCTTGAATCAAAAGTGAAAATTAGGTCAGCAAAATGGCCCGAATCATGTGCTTCTGTGTGAAACATTTATCATCAATCAGCCAGGGGTGGGCTTCAGGGTTTGTAGATGATGCATAGGCTTGTCATTGCTAAACTCATCCAGTGTACAAAAGAGGTACGTTTTTCTTTTTGGGAATGTTCAAAATATGTCCAAATTAGTAAAAAGTGGGCCGTTCAAGTAGACCTTTATGGACTTCGGATGAGAGCAAAGCTAGGAAATGTAATAAAAACAGGAGCAAAAGCTACATCAACCTGTCAGGCTGGAGGCTAGAGAGCTGTGGTTCCAAATGGTAGTAGGAATCAGGCTTTGGTTCCGAATGGTGCTAGGAATCAGGCTGTGGTTCCGAATGATGCAAGGAATCAGGCTATGGTTCCGAATGGTGCTAGGAATCAGGCTGTGGTTCCGAATGATGCTAGGAAACCTGAACAAATAGCTTGTCTTTCTGTCCAGTGTGGACTTGAACTGCTGCAGTCCAGACCTAAAGAGCTCCATGTGCATTGGGGACCGCATATTGGAGATCAATGGAACCCCAATTCAGAATGTTCCACTAGACGAGGTAACAAAAACTTCCAATCAGCTCAGCCTGTGAAACTCTCCCGACCTTGGTCACTGTATTTTTGTCCAATCTTGACCTAGAACCATTCTGTCTACACTAGATAGACCTGCTGATTCAGGAGACCGGCAGGAATCTGCAGCTGACTGTTGAGCGGAATCCCCATGACCTCAGAGATTTTGGGGATCAGGTCGACAGTCGATCAGAAGTGGTCCAATGCAAAAGCAGCCCTAACTCTGAACTCTCACTCCATCCAATTGCCAACAGAGTTCGCTCTAAAGTCATCACGTAAGAGCTCTACAAAGTGACTATTGGGGTGTTGCTATCAGCCTAGTGCTTCACCCAACTTTTATACTCATACTAGAATGATCCAGCAGTGTTGCTTTAGTGGGCTCAGGTGTTAGTATCCCAGTCCTAACTTGCCCAACAATGACTAAATCCAGTCAAAAATTCGATTTCTGGATGTTATGCATGTTCTTCATATAAAGTAGTGATTTCTCATGATCACCCAGCTACATTTATATTAGTCTGACATCTTATCCAAAGTAACTTATAGTAGAGGGTTACAATTTATGCTTACTGGGATTTGAACCCACAACCTTTATATTGGTACCACAGTACTCATCTCATTGAGCCACCATTGCCTGACTGTAGAAGCTGCTGGGTGGAATTTCAGGGTTCTTTTCCCATGCTTCATTTTAAAGACTATGGTAAGCAGAGGTGGCTAGTCCAGGGCCAGAAAGTAAAAATCCAGACCAAGATTTTGTTTCAACCAACCAGTTGAGAAATCTGTGACTGTAACTCTATATATGTACTCAGCTGGTTGGTTGAAACAAAATCTTGGTCTGGATTTGTACATTCTGGACCTGGACTGTCCACCTCTGATAGAAAGGCATTCAAAAGTAACCGGCAACTGCTTTGCCCTTTCAGACGCAGCTGCAGCATTGATAAATCCCCAGTCCCCCGTGGCTCTTCCTCGCCCCTGTCCCACCGGAGGGACATCGGGCGCTCAGAGTCCCTGCGAGCCGTGCCTACGGGTCGGACAGATCGCATTTTCCGTCCCTCTGACCTCATCCACGGCCAGGTGTTGGGAAAAGGCTTTTTTGGACAAGTCATCAAGGTGCTGCCTCATCAGCGGCCTCTGTGCCACAGTCGGCCTTTTGCATGCATGCGCACCACTGCATTGACCATGTGCTGCCTATTTATTAGTGGACTCTTTATATGCGACTTGCTGAGGTCTGGCTGTTCAGAAGAGGCAGGACTGTAGAGGAAATTTATGCATAGTAGTGCAGGGTATAAAGTCGGCGAACTGGAATCAATGGTTCATAGTGAGTGATGTGGATTTCTTATGAATAAATGAATGAGTGAATGTTACATTTATATAGCCCTCTTCAAGACACCCAAAGCGTTTTAACGAACCAGTGGGGAGCCACATTAACCACCCCCACTGTGTAACAGCCATTTGCATGATTTGACGGCGGCCATTTTCTCTTCTTTCTACGTAGCCTTTTTTCTTTTTGATTGGTGTTTTTCTTTCCAGGATCATGGCGCCCACTGCATTCAGTACATCATTGCACATTATAAAGATCTGTTATCCGATATCTGTAGATTTTCCGGAAAATCACCGGAATGCACCCAAGACATAATTTGCTGTCTGTAGGTCACACATCGTGAAACGGGTGAAGAGATGGTGATGAAGGAGCTCCTGCGCTTTGATGAAGACAGCCAAAAGACTTTCCTCAAGGAGGTATGTCCGGTGGTGCAGGAAATGGGGAAGGTCCCGTGTACCCCACAATATTTAATTTGGCTTAATTCACCCCTAGACCTTTCCATTTACATTATGAAACTCTCCAATTTCGAACTCTCTTCTATGCCTTTGGGTCCATCACATGGCTAAATTACCCTCACCCAGTGATGGAGATTAGCCTGCCTGATTTGAGTCCAGTACAACTTAACTTTTATGCCTGACCTGATCCAGTAAAATCTGTGTTGATGAGTGAAATTTTCTTGCTGACCTCTCCAGGTGAAGGTGATGCGTTGCCTAGACCATCCCAATGTGCTGCGGTTCATTGGCATCCTTTACAAGGACAAGAAGCTTAACTTAATATCTGAGTACATCAAAGGAGGTACCCTGAGGGACATCATCCAGGACATGGTGAGAACCCAGTAGGCTTTAGGTTCTCATTTCATCTTTGTGTTTCTCTACCTGTGTGTCTCTGAGTTTTCTCATTCATATACTGGGGAATGTCTGTATGTCCTGCACCTTGTACAACATACACTAATATTTGATATTTTTTTTAAAAAATCTATAAGATATAATATACAGCCATGAGTACATACAAACAACATTTGTCATTGGAGGGAAGTTGATGTAATTGTATGCATGTTGCTCTGAGGAACAAAAAAATGAACTGAAGAGGTATATTTCCCAGTCTGTCCCTTTTTCTCCCAAACAGGACAGTAATTTCCCCTGGAATCAGAGAATAGGATTTGCCAGGGATATCGCCTCTGGAATGGTTAGTGACAAGCACTTTGTGTGTTTATTGTGCTCTGCTGCCCTCTAGTGAAGTTACATAATATAGCGGTTTAACTTAAGGCAGTTGGAATTTGATTATCTTTTTGCTCTTTGTATCTGAATAAATGAAGTAAATCCGGTTTCATAAGTAAAGAAGTTTCCTGGGCCCCTATACGTAATGAAGGTGGGGAAATTGGGGCCCTTTGTGTCCTAATGTAAGTCCATGGCAAGAATACTTGGCAATATTAAAATGAAGAGAACCTGACTTATTTTTGGGTTTGTTCAATCGGTGCCTTGTGGTCTTCTCCTTTAGAAGGTCAAGTAAATGTTGTTATTATTTACTCTCAGCGGCTTCAGCATCATTTTCTGCTCTCGTTCACATTTATTCAGGCGTATCTGCACTCTATGAACATCATCCACCGGGATCTGAATTCAAATAACTGTCTGGTCAGAGAGGTGGGTACCACGTGTGTACATTGCATTTTATGGAGCGAGACCCTGTCCTTCAGGAATCAAGGTCTAGATGTTGACACCTGCTTATTACACGACTGGCTGTTTTGGGCCCTCTGCTGGAGCATGCGAGGTAGGCTCAGCTCAGTGAATACTGCCCCCACAGGACCAGAGTGTGGTGGTGGCTGACTTTGGCTTGGCCCGCCTCATGGTGGAAGGGTGGAGTCCAGGCAGGCTCCCCTCAGCTAGGCTAACAAGCCTACAGAAGTCAGACCGGAGGAAGAGATACACGGTGGTTGGCAGTCCCTACTGGATGGCACCGGAGATGATCCTCGGTGAGTCGAAGGGAAACGACTGTGATGACTGTTAATTAAACACGTAAGATAAGAGAAAGTAGGTATAGGTGTAGTTAGTTTTTTTGCAGCATATACAGAGCTCACAGAAAGTATTGGGGTGCTTGCTTAATTCAGTAAAAATGTCAAAATACCACAAATGGTTCATGAAACATCATTTGACCATCACTATTAGGTACTGTAGTACTGTGACTGTAAACCAGCCTGCTCACTAACGTTTCATTGCTAGGTCAAAGTTATGACGAGCGTGTGGACATCTTCTCCTTTGGAATAATGCTGTGTGAGGTTAGCACTGCAGCTGACTAATTCCTGCAAATGATTACTGAATTGTTTTTTGAATTGTTACCATGGACCAATAAGAGTGTTTTATTCCAGATCTCACTTTGGCACATTTTTGACCACTGTCTACTTTTTGCTTCTAGATAATCGGCAGGGTGAACGCTGACCCGGATTATCTGCTCCGAACTGTAAACTTTGGCCTGAACATCAGAGATTTCCTAGAGCGCTACTATCCACCAGAATGCCCCATGGCCTTTTTCCCCATGGCTGCTCTATGCTGTGACCTGGACCTGGACCAGCGGTACTAAACCACTCCTTTCAGGGGTCATTGTTTTGAAAGTATAGCACTGTTTTTCCTCCCCAGTTCAGTCTATGTCTCTTCTTCTCCCTCCTCATAGGCCCGCCTTTGCCAAGTTGGAAGAATGGCTCCGCAACCTGTCGATGCATCTGGCCATCCGGCTCCCCCTTGCCTCCGAGTTGGACCATGTCCACCAAACCTTCTGGCAGAGCCACACCCAGCCCAAACACAAGGCAAACGCACCCCCGGAGTAGCTTGGCTATCTGGAGCCTTACAGCAGTGCTTGCAGAGCCAGACCTTACTGGGCCGTATTTAATGCACAAGGACAAGGATCTCATTATTCCTTAGGAACTGCTGTATAATAGGAGCACTTGCTGAATTCTTCATAGGTTTTGTATTTAGTACGCAGGTAGTAAAATGGTACTTCCTTTTGAATTATTTCCAGATAACTACTGTCATAATGGCCGAACTGAATGATGGGCCGTTGACTTAGCAAAAAAAAAACAAAACTGGTAGCTGAACTCAAGATGCCGTAATACAGAAAAAACACAGGGACTTGACTGATCGTGAAGGCAATAGGCGGCTCAGGAAGTATGTATGCTTGGCCCTGTGTGAATATAAACAAGGCCGAAGTCTGCAGAGGAACCAGTGTCAGCTAATATGTGTATGTCTCTAGGTCATCTGTGTGCAAACTACAGTTATTGGGTTAAAGACAGAAGTTGTGCTGGTTTTGGCAGATATGTCCAACCCCATGACCCTGTGGATGTTATGTGTTAGGGGTTCTCAGCCTTTTGATGACTGGACTGCAGACTGGTAAAACCTGTCACCCAGGGTTTGAGAAATACTGATATGTGATTTTGCAGTGTTGGCCTCTGTAGTGTTGCAGTGGCCCATGCTCATTTGTCGGTGTACTCCTAGAGCATTTCTCACATGAAGGTTTTTTTTATTTGCAGTTAAGATTATGTCTCATCTCATGTGCTCCACTGTTCACTGTAATGTGTGCAACAAATATTCATGTTACCTCACACCTTTGGAGACCAGGGTTCGAGTCAGCGCCCCAGTTCTGTGCGTGTGGAGTTTGCATGTTATTCCCAATATACTTGTCGGGTTTCTTCCAGGTCCACCATTTCCGCCCACAGTCCAAAAACATGCTGAGGTGAATTGGAGTTACCAAATTATCCATTGCTGTGAATGGCGTGTGAGTGAATGTCGTGTGAGTGTGCCCTGTGATGGGTTGGCGCCACATCCTGGGTTATTCGTAACTATTGGGATTGACTCAGGACCCTTGTGACTTTTGCATAGTATCAGCAGGTATGGAATGTGGATAGATGGATGGATAATTTCCAATAACCAGTTATCTGGGTCATGGTGAATATTATAAATGTTTAACAATATTCTGTGTTTAAGTACATTTTTATGCAGAAGTTTTTTGGCCAAAATATGACCCCCTGTTAAAAAGTTAAAAAGAGCTAGAAATCAGAATGTATCCACATAGATGATATGAAGATGTAAAATGCACTGTATCATTATACTTGAATATCTATACACCATGCAAAAGAAAAATATATCTTTTACTCTTTTTACATACAAACATAGATTATGGTTTACATTTGATATCATATGTTAAGATTTAATGCAACATGACCAGTTTGAAGAACCAGTTTTCTGGTGAACCTCCTTTTAAAGCAAATTATAATTTAGTTTGTGTTTTTTTTTGTACAAATGAAATTAAATGTTTAAATGTACCTACAGGTACAAATGTCACCCCCATGTTCAAGATGTATGAGTTACACCCAGTAATTTTGGAATTATTTAAAGACCTGAAATATTGTGGTTGCCATTCTGCTGTTTACTGATTTAGCTTTTTCTCTGAGCCAGATGACTATTCTTGATGAGGAATCTGTAACCTTCACCCCTATGTGAACCTAAGTGAACCGCAGCCAGCCAGCGGTCTCATGTACCAGCTGAAATACTGCATCTGCCTGCTGTTTGTGTAGCTGGCAATAGGGTGTTCCCGTTTCACACACTGGCCATTATAGTGAATATAGTTTCTCCGTGTGCAAGCATAATAACGTTGGTTATCATTATTATCTTATCAGCTGTATATTGCACATTCACAATGGAACTTTTTAAGATTCTGATTCTGGTCAGCATCTGGCCCCAGAGTTTGTGGCGTTGTTAAACCTTTATGTAAATAAGGCGGAAAATGTTCAGTTTCTAAGAACATAAAGCCGACTGATATTCATCCTGGTTTCATTTCTAACTCTTTGCTTCAGTCATTTCAGTTTGTGTCTGACGTGCAAATTGAAAGGTCACGGATTTGTGAATCTTAAAGGCTGGAGGTTGAAATCTAGCATTGGTAAGGGTCAGTTTGTTTTTGTTCTTTTTATACACCAATTTTTTTTCCTTACCAAACAATATTCTCTGATTACTTGTTTTAGGGCAACACTTTACTTGAGGGGTCAAAAGGTAGCTTAGTAACTCAGTTACTACTCAAGTACGAATCATGAACAAATATAGTAACTGCATGGAATACATAAACTGTTATGATTGATTTAATGATGAACAAACATTGGATCAGTATGTAATCAACACTTAGTTACTGGTTAATTAATACATTAAGTAAGAGTGTACTACTATATTATTTTTACCCCCTTAAGTTTTACCATTTTTGTAATTTCCACATGCACAGTGTCAGATGTCCCACTTCTCCTGGAAGTTTCTGGAGTCTCCTGCAAATTGACAGCAGCTCCCTCACATCTGCAAATGGTGCATAATGTCCCGGAAATCTATCGGGAAATCTGTTGAAGTTCAGGGAGTATTTTTACGATGTGCTGTTTGCAGCACACTGTATGTTCTTGACTACTGTCAGTGGACTAGTTTAGGTTTAGGTTGTAAACAAAGAAACCATAAAAGAATGATTGGTTGGTCCCACCTTCTCTAGTTGCTTGGACCCACCTCCTCTACGGTCTGATTGGTTATCTCTCTGAACCAATCATTTTTCGTTCTGCCCTCAGAACATTTTTGTGTAAGTAAAACTCCCATGAGATTCTTGCAAGTTTGAGTATGTCTTGCTATGCTGTATGCAGTAAGGACTGTATAGACTGGGCAGATCAACAGGCACACAGTAAACATGGAACCAGAGGGAGTCAAGCTGAGGCTGGATTCAGGATTCAGCGATGCTATAAATAACACAGAGCGGTGCGCTGACACAGATTAGCGGGGCGGGTACTTCAAGGAACAGCTCGTTTTAAATTGAGAATGGAGGTGGCCAACAGCAGCTTTTCAAATGAGAATAGGTTCAAATAGAAGGAGAATGCAAAAAGAAAGGTTGCGGTAGAATTCAAATCTTTTTTTATCTTGATTCCACTCGTTTGACCCCATTTATCCTAGAAATTTTCAAGGCATCTCTTTGTAAGGAGTTGGTAATCAAGCATTCTGTCAATGTAAAATGCGCTCAGCTAAGATTATATATATATTTATTTTCTTTCACAGAGGCCTAGTGCCCATGACTAGTCAGAATTTGTAGTCCCTGCCTTTGCCTTGTTTGATACATCTTACCAAACCACTTTACTTGGAAGTCAGCAGTACTTCAGGGGCATGGTGTAAATTATAGGGTGGTGGTGGGGGAGGTTGTGACCCGCCCCTTCTCGATAATCAAAACCAGCCAGTACAACCCCCGAGACTCCCTTCAATGGGTGGAGACTTCAAACCCCGCCCCGGCGCCGCCCCCCCCCGCCGCCCCGCCCGGGGGGGCCC
>JAODLD010000044.1:11508855-11523908 GCA_026781065.1 Mormyrops boulengeri | reverse complement strand
CCCCGCCCCCCAACGCTCAACCAAAAGTTATGCCCTTGTTCAGGGGCAAGATGGGAACATGGGGGACACTCGTGAGCACTGCTGCCTGTACTTCATCTCGCCCTTTGGCAGTGAGTAAAAAGACCTATATGAAGATCATCCCTCAGGCTACACTCACTCTACATTTTTTTTTAAGCTATGGAGCAAAATGTCCTTAAAGTAAAAAATAAAAAAATCTTGTATTTCACCACATTTAGGCTGTGTCCGAATCAGATAAAGGTGGTACCGTAAAGTCCCCATCCTGCTTGTAAACACAGTGTCTGCATCTAACCTTGGCGGTGGAGAACACCACCCGCAGCGATCTTGTGATGTAGCGGGACATGCTGGAGTGCATACAGATGCCGGACACAACTGAGGAGAAACTACAGGAACTACCATATACAGCACGCCACACACTATCGTGAACAAACAGAAATTTGATTTGTAGCAGCGGTGGCATTCTGTGATGGTACACAACATGAACAAACTATATGTCAAATAGTCGAAGACTGCATTGGTAAACAAGCGCATTTCATTCCAAGTACGTCAGTGTAAAACACACGGCGCGTCTGTGCTGAAGTGCTTGAGCTGTAGGCTGCAGTGTGTGGCGCGAGTCTCGTTCTGTTCTGCTCAGTAGTGTGCTGCCTACTCCTTTCTCTAAGGAGATTGTAGAGGCACAGATACATCAAGAGGATTGGCTTCAGCTCTAAGCTCCATCTGCTGCATACAATTTGAAGCAATCATATAAAACTTACCAAAAACTAGGAAACACACACCGGAAAACATGTCTGTCAATAGCAAATTTAGGAATACAGTATACGGATACGGTGAGTACAACTATAGTAAGACTTCTGCAAATATGTAATTGTGTACAAATCTAGAAGTTAGGCTGTAATCTGCTACTGTTATCCTTAAGATACAGATGTTAATGATAGGCAATGTAAGTCATTTACTTTTTGTATGTATTAATCATTTATATAGTAGTAGTAGAAGTATATGGATCACATTTCTATTTATGTATGCATGTATTTTCCTACATTTTGGACGACCTCTGGAGATCTGTGTTTGTTTTTCGCCTAGAATGGTATAAATATTTATGTTGGAGAGCCTGTAAAAAGAATATTTTTTCTATCATGTCTTTTGCATTTTTTATAATGCATACTCTTTTAATAAATTAATTGACCTACAAATTTAATAACAGGACATCTGATTTTTTAAGTATGTAGGGTGATAGAAACTAAACACAAAATTTTTTCAATAGTAAGTAATGCCGGATAGTTTCAAATATAAATGTTAATTGTAGATAAATGTGGTTTAAATGTTTAAAGGGCATTTGATTTTGGAGAAAAACTGCAGTCCAAAAGCAAGATTATAAAAGAATCCTTACCTCATGAATCATTTTTATATTTGTTTAGTTTTTATGAAAGATGGGAAGGACACCACCTTTAATATTAACACATTCACAAATCATTTTTAAACATAATCCAAGGAAATTACATTTAAACATGAAACATGAAAATGGAGCCACTCAGCACATTGTGCTATAATCAGATGAAAAACAAAACAGAGACAGAAATGGCTCATTGGTTTTGAAATATGTTTGAGCAATATTGTTATTCCTGGTTCCTGAAGAATAATAAAAATATAGCATGCTCAAAAATGCAATTTTTGCAGGTTGGATTATATCTATGGTGTATTACTTCCATAATTTATTTAAGCATTTCATCCCTAGTTCTGTGTGTGACTTCACCTGAACAATCCAGTTTTGTCTTGTGTTTGTAGACTTCTCTTTTGTGCCGACTAGGTACCGGAATGCAAGGTGTCATTGTGGCAAACATCACACATGCAAATCAATCTAATGGGATCATTCACTGTAGAGGTATAGAGGATGTGATACTTTGTAACATTCAAGTGTAGAATTTCTCTCAGACATTGTCCCATGAAAGGCACAATATCAAATTACCATTTATTAGCCTAACCTATAAATCTGTTAATGTACTTTTAATCTGTAGTTTTGTGGATTACTATTTTAAAGTTTGGGTTAATTGGTAACCCTTTACCCGAGGGGGCACAAATAAGGCAGTATTATACTACTATTTATGTAATAATTAACCACAAACTTAGTTACATACTGATTACATGTTCATTCATCATTAAATGAATCAGGATGCATCTTATCCCAAGCAATTATTATATTTGTTCATAATTTGTACTTCAGCAGTAACTCAGTTACTACTAAACATTTGTGCCCCATTAAGTAAAGTGTTACCAGTTATATTGCCAAAACAAACACTGCTGACTGATTTAAGAACAATGAGGGGGCAATCTGGATTGGTATATTACTTGTGCATTTTCTTTCCTATTTTATCCTTATCTAATATTCCTCACTTCAACTTCCTCACATGTGTTTGGATATATGGTTTCTCCTTTATCTCCTGTACTCTCAACTTGGCTTAACTCATCCAGATGGCGAGGTAAGAAGATTGTGCTTATTGCCTTATTGCTGTGTTTTGTTTTAGCCTGCCTCCCCCTCCCCCTCCACCAGAGAGACACACACCATTTCCTACCAAAGGCGGACATTTCAGGTACAGAAAACGTACATCCAGACCAAGATTTTGTTTCAACCAACCAGTACAGTATCAAGACTCAACTGGTTGTTTGACACAAAATTTTGGTCTGGATTTTTACTTTCTGGACTTGAAATGTTCACCTCTGTTTCCTACCTCCAGATGGCCTCTGTAATCATCTGACAGTGCTGTGCTCTGTTCCCTGCATGTTGAAGGGTGCAGTCTTCAGGGTAGTGTGCCGTCTGCCTTTGCAGTCCTTGACTTTAAGGCGTGACACCAGCAGTTAAAAGCTTATTCTTCTCTGTGAGCCCATCACTTTGTTTTCAGATGTAGTGGGAAAACATTTGTAGTGTAAAACATTGTACAAGCATGCATAAATATAAATGCAATGCATAAATTTGTAATTGACTGCAAATGGAAAAATTGTATTACATCAAGCAAGTGATTTTTTGTGCGTGTGAACACAATTCATTTGTAAGCCACTGGTGATAATGGAATAGATACTGTAGTTTAAATTTGCTCAGATCTGAGGGTTCATCACTGTGAGAGTTCATGCTATATACTTGTTTTAAGAATAGGTTATAAGGGAATAAGTTGGCCTGTTTTACATTTACATTATTTTAAGGCTGTGAGTTTCTGCTGTTTGAGTTTGTGAAAGAATATCAGTCAACGAAGCCATTTGAAAATATTGGTGTCTGTAATTTTTGACCATATAACATCAGGTGATAATATCATTTGAAATCTGTCTCGGGTTTGGTGATGAAATTTTCATATTAATATGGACCTTTGCAGAATCTGTTGTATTCTGTTGGTCCTCCTCTATTTGGGGAATCCTGAGGTCTAGGAAGGTCATCATAACCTGCTCTGTTTCATAGTTCCTGTCCTTCTCCAAGACATCATGCACAGCTGCATGTTAAAGATGTTTGATCATGTAAACTATCGACAGGGAGTTGTGGCATTCAGCTGATTTGCTGTTGGATCTCAACTGTACTGTCACTATATGGCAGTTGTTTGTAATGAGTGAGGAGCAGAAAACACATTTTGTTAATTCATTTATATTAAAAACATTTCCGTAGCACAGGGCGTCTGGATGCTAACTAGCTAGTTCATGTGTTTCACAAGAAAATTAACAAAATATCAAAACTAGTGTAAATGATTGTAATGCCGTGGAATGCAACCAAGAGGGATTCAGATTTTTTTCACTTGCTCTCTTGCGCCCCCTAATGGCGATCGTCCATGTCACTTATAAGACAGGCTGGCCCTGACCTGTCTCCAGCAGTGCTTATTTCTTGTAGCTAGAGCTCTGATACTTCATGAAGTGAGATAAGGCCCCCTCCTGTTATTTTGCAGGTGCATATTTAATAATATCAGCTGGTGATCACTTGGTGTTTAATTTAATTAGGTGATCAGTATTGACACACCACAGCACACAGTGCACAACAATAAAATGTGTCCTCTGCATTTAACCCATATGTGACATCGTGACATAGCAGGGGGCAGCTAATTCAGCACCCGGGGAGCAGTGCTTGGGGAAGGTACCTTGCTCAGGGTACCTCAGTGGTGCCTTGCTGGTCAGGCATTCGAACCAGCAATCTTTCAATTACAAGTGCGCTTCCCTAACCATTAAGACACCACTGCCCATATTAACTAGAATATTAACTAGATTAAGTTAAGAATCTAGTTAAGAATATTAACTAGATTCATTACCAGTGTTGAGGAAGTTACTCACAAAAGTAATCCACTGCAGACAGAGGTGGAAAGTTCAGGTACAAATCCAGACCAAGGTTTTGTTTCAACCAGCCAGTTGAGCACTCTGTGACTGTGACTCTTTATACTGAAATGGTTATTGGTCTGTCCTTTTACTGTGTTAGCAACCACATACCCTGTGCTACTGAAATGTTTTTAATGTAAATGAATTAACAAAATGTGTTTCCTGCTGCTCTCTCATTACAAACTGCCACACTCTGAAACTTCCACCTCTGACAGGAGCTAAAAGGCCGGCATCCCACGTTGGCTCATACTGTTGACTGCTGTTTATTCTCTTAGTCATGTATAAATCATTCCGCTCTAGAGGAGGTGGGATTTGGGCAGCCAGTTGAGAAGGAAGCTGCTCCTGTGTCATGATCCCTAGTCTGTCATAGTCTGGAAGTTTTCTGGGTCGTCTGGGGATGGTGGCATTACTCCTCTGATGGTCTTGCATGGCACCGACAGTTTAGCAGCTGAGATTCCGGCTGTAGAGCCATGATGTTCTACCTGTTTAGAGAATCATAGAGCTCCGCACATACGGTTCGTTTGTGGAGAGTGTTATGAGGCGTGAACTGAAGCTGAAAATTCTTCCCCATAAAGAACAAAACCGAAATGAACCCTTGGAACTTTGCTTTCTATAGAGGTTATGTTGAATGTAGCTATATTGCATGTGATTGACCTGAATATTCTAGAGCCTATAGTATAGTACAAAAAAAAGACCTTCCTTTATAGTGTCAGAGGCATTTCTAAGTGTAAATTAAGCGAATACATAGCATGACATAAAATAAATTGTCATCAATTTCTGCTGTTCTGTGCAGATTGAAGCTGTGTAGCTACAGCAAGTTATTGCTAATTTAGGATGCAGTGATACGACTGATATGACATTTGACCTGAGCATCCCATATATCCATTTCAACCAGCTCACTGCTTGGAGTTTGAGCTTTAAGAGGCTTTGTGTTTTGTTTCACTAGTTAAGAACAATTATTCAGTTGTTTTTATTCTTCCCTTAGTACTTTATCCTCTTGTAATGCCAAGCAGTTCTTTTTATCTATGTGTTATATTCCCTTGATCCTTGGCCTTGCAAACATCTCTGTCTTCCTGCTAGTTCTGCAGCTTCTCCATGGCTGAGTCAGATTTGGAGGTGAATCACGCCATGAGGGACTTCCTTTCTAGCCGGGCCCACTCCTCCCCCAGCCGAGAACCACCATGTGATCCGGTGGTGGGGGAGGCCACTGACGGCCCACTCACCCCGGGGAGACACTCTTTCTTCCGCCAAAGCACACCAATTAGAACCTCCAGGGATGCATCTGCAGAGTTGGAATCACTGTTCAGGTTCAACCTGGGCTCCATGGACCTGCCTCTCAGCCCATCACGTCCTAAGAGTCCTTGGGGCCACTTTGACCCCTACGATTCAGTTGAGGTAGAATGTATAAACCACTGTAGATTCCTCACAAGAAATACATAATGACATGAGCATCACCTAGTATGAACAAATGTCATAAATCCACATGTACCTTTATCTGGTTAACATGGACTGTCTGGTTTTAGGTGGTTTTCTGGTGAAACAGATGCCTGTATTAATGCTGTTACACTGTGAATGAGTCATGGATTCCCTGCTGGAGATTTTCTTTGGAGCGACAGAAATCAGAGTTTTAAGCAATAAACCATGGGTTTCAGTGTGTAACACTTTACAGTAATTGCACCTTCATAATGCATCCATTACACATTCATAGAACATTCCGTGCACCTTAATAATGCATTCATAGAACATTCATAACCAGCACGTAAGTATACCTTAACATCCTAACATACCTTAACAGCTTTATTATACATCAATAACAAACATTATATGATTATATGATTCTGATGTTTGTTATCGTATAATGTTTGTTATTAATGTGTGAATGTTTTATGAATGCTCTATGACTGCATTATTAAGGCATCTTGAAGGTGCACTTAAGAGGTATTCAGATTTTCTTTTACATTTATGGACAGCAAATAGTTCTTTTTTTGATGATGTCACTACAGTCTTAGGACTAAATCCAAATAGCAGGTATTGTCATCATACTGTATTATAAAGACTCTGGATAAAGTCATGTCTCCTTTACAGGACCAAGACAAAGAATATGTTGGATTTGCAACGTTGCCAAACCAGGTGCACAAAAAATCTGTAAAAAGGGGCTTTGACTTCACATTGATGGTAGCGGGTGAGTACAGCCGGGTAGGATTTCCTGCCGTGTAATTGTATAGGTGATGATACACAGGGTAACTTTTTGAGCAATGTTGCTGGGTAACTGCCAGCTAGGTGAGACAAAGGCCAACTCGGCTGAATCTGGATGATTGTGAAAAGTTGCCCATTACTGTTGAAAATTGTTGCCCAATATCAATGGGAAAGTGCCCAAGTAACATTTGTCAGCAACACTGCCCGGCAACATGGCACAAAATGTTGCCTTGTGCATCGTCACCCTTAGAGGTCTTACGTACCTGAGAAACCATGATTATCACTGATGTATTTTTCTCCCCTAAATCCATTGATATTTACTGATATATCTTTTTACAAATATTTTGTTTGAAAGGTTAGTGGATGGGCAGCATTTCAGTGCAAAGAAAAATTATATTTTGATCCCAGCATTGTGTCTCCTAGCAACAATAAAGTATGATTTATTTTAGGAGAATCCAGCCTGGGAAAATCCACTCTTGTCAACAGCCTTTTCCTCACAGACCTATATAAGGACAGGCAGCTTTTCAGTGCAGAAGGTGGGATATGAGCATAATCTGTTGTTAGCATTTAATTTGAGTTTGCTTTCAGTTTGTTCCTATGCAGATTTAATGCTATTGTCCAGTGATGAAAAATATGATGCCTCGTGAACCATTTGTTGTATTTTTTTGACCCCACTAGATGGTGCTCTTGGTTTGCTTTGGGGCATGATTTGTACCCTTTTTTTGAGCACCATCTAGTGTGGTCAAAAAATACAGCAAATGGTTCATGAAGTGTCATTATGTCTCACTATTGTCATTCGAGGTGGTGTTACTATTGGGGGAACAGCAGAATAGTCTGTTGACACAGGCTAAAGAATCCAGGACCTTCCATCTATCTCCTACCCTTCCATTTATTTCCTACCCAATTATGCAGCATGCTGAGGAGTAACCAGAGCAGGCAATCTTATCCACAAAGGACCAGTGTGTATGAAACCCAGGTGTGAGGACTCTTCAGCCAATCAGTGCTCTAATTAGTAATCTAATTAGGTAGTTGCAGCAAAAACCCGCATACCAAATGACACTTTCTGGATAAGATTGCCAACCCCTGGTCTTACGCATAGCTTTGCTATGTAGGGCTGAGTGCCTGTCTCCGCTTTCTGCAGAGAGAATCACACAGACAGTGGAAATCACTAGGCGCACAGTCGACATTGAGGAGAAAGGGGTGAAGCTGAGGCTGACCGTGGTGGACACACCAGGATTTGGTGATGCCGTCAACAACAAAGAATGGTAGGTGTGCTTGGACGGAGGCAGGGTTTAAGCGGGAAAATTTTGTAAACAATTGTTTACAATTTATATATTTCCACAAACCAGTAGTGATAGGCAAATGAAGCTTCATGAACCATTTGCTGAATTATCTGTTCAGAAAAGGGCACAAAGCATGACCCAAAACAAATCAAGGGCACCATCTAGTGGGGTTAAAAAATACAGCAAATGGTTCAAGAAGCTTCATTTGCCCATCACTACAAACCAGTATTAATAAATATTGTTTTTCCAATTTTTTTTCCCGTGTTTGGTTATTCCCGGTGTTTTGTGGAAGTTGGCAGCCTGTTGTGGACTACATTGAAGAGCAGTTTGAGCAGTACTTCAGGGATGAAAGTGGCTTAAACCGCAAGAACATCCAGGACAACCGCGTGCACTGCTGCCTCTACTTCATCTCACCCTTCAGCCACGGGTACAAGGACCGGACATCTCTTAGTGTTAAGAACATAAAACCTCATTCATATTTACAGTTTTCTGTAACCAGTGGCAAGGATCTCTACCAGAAATTAATAAATATCCTAGGTATACACTGACACTAAAGGCACTACATTTCCCTTAATCTTGTGTAAAGTAAACAGTAAAGTCTACATTTTGCACTTTGCGGTATTTTACACCATTTTAACTTACAGACATGGCCTAATGAGCTAAATGACCGTTTGAGGGTGTCCACCTTTTCTATCTTAGCCTCAGGCCTATAGATGTAGAGTTCATGAAGGCTCTACATGACAAGGTCAACATTGTGCCTGTGCTGGCTAAGGCTGATAGCCTCACCCCATATGAAATGAGGAAGAAAAAAATTAAGGTGAGTATGGAGCAACTAAACATTCATAGTCAGATAAGGACCTGGGGGTGTTCCATGAAGCACAATTTCAGATGAATTTAAGGTATTTAAGGTCTGGGTTAAATGGACTTTATTTTCATTCCATGACATTTGGCTCAGACTACCTTAAATCTGACAAGTTACCTGGCTAAGCAAGAAATCCTGCTTAGTGAAACAGCCCCCATCTCATTATCTGACTAACGTTCAGCAGCACAAAGACAAAGAGGAGGAATGATCAAAGCCTGTACACATATTCACATGGCATGTGCACTGTACATCTTGAATGTGCACATATGTTCTGGCATCAGGCAGGTAAGCATTGATCATGTCATTTGAGAGCACGCTGGACGGCCACTGTGCGTCACGTTGGCCAAACCAGTGGACTTACTGTCTTGTCCACCCTCCAGATACGGGAGGAGATGGAGCAGCATGGAATCAAGATCTACCAGTTCCCGGACTGTGACTCAGATTCAGATGAAGACTTCCGACAGCACGATCGGGAGCTAAAGGTTAAGTCTCTCTAACGGGAGCTCTGTACTGTAGGAAGAATAAGACACTCTACCAGTTTTAGAAAGAATAGCAGAAGCACAACAATTTAATGAACACTTTTCAGATGATATATGACATTTGCAAATCTAACCTGTCTGTTCTCTGCTACACTAGAGCCTCCCAGAGTTGCTATTGATACAATTTCTTTTGTCTCCCTTCCAGGACAGAGTCCCTTTTGCCATAATTGGCAGCAACATGGTAGTGGAGAGCATGGGGCGCCAGGTTCGAGGGCGTCTGTACCCTTGGGGCATTGTGGAAGGTATAGGGAACCACAATGCATTGTGTTTTTTTGCCTATTGTTTTTTCTGAAAAGCTGATTGTCTAGACCAGTGGTCACCAACCCTGCTCCTACAGATCTACCACCCTACAGAGCTTCGGTGCAGCCCTAATTTAACACACCAGATACAGATAAGTATTGTAGCCAGCTATGTTGAAGCTAAGATGACTCTAATACCGAGATACTACTGAAGGGCCTGATTATCTGTGACAGGTGTGTTAAATTAAGGGCTGCACCTAAGCTTTACAGGGTGGTAGACCTTTGAGAGCGCGGCTGGTGACCACAGGTCAAAGGCGATGCTGCAATCTAACTATGTTTCACGTTAAGGACAATGCTGACTTGAGCTTACCTACCATGCTGTACCCAAAGCAAATTTTGCTGATCTCGGTTATGTGGTCATTAAAAATGATTCTGATTCTGATTCATTGACTCACTGATGTGCAAATGTTGATATTCATTAGGGATCTTATATATAGATTGACCTCTAGTCTTGCTATTATTCCCTTGTACTGCTGATTAAATAGTGTCGTCTATGTGAAAGCTATGATATTCTCCCCCTTGTGATCCCTCTAGTCTCTGTCTAACTCTAATAGCTTGGCCTGTAGTGTCACCTGGTAGGTGACATGATTCATTTCCGCTTACGGGTGGGCGTGGTCTGAGAGGTGACGCTAAACCGAGCCTGCCTATTCTATCGGTCGCCTTGGTAGTGGAGGATCCCGCGCACAGCGATTTCCTGATGCTGCGCGACATGCTGGTGCGCACTCACATGCAGGACCTGAAGGACATCACCAGGGAGACACACTACGAGAATTACCGCGTGCAATGCATCCAGAACATGACCCGTATGGCGGCTAGAGAGAGAAGGCGCATGTGAGTGCAGACATGTAGACTTTCGTCCACAGACACACACACACACACACACACACACACACACACACACACTACACTGCACAAAACACTAAAACAATGTGTCCTGAATCAAGTCAGCTCCTCATTTACTATGACTCTGGGCAACCTCAGATTTCAATGCTTCATGTGTGCATGTAGTAGACCGACTCAGGACAACAGGGTGGACTTTCCAATCCCCTTAACGTCATGCTCCACGGACAGCAACGCAGACACACTCGTCTGGGAGATGGACCAGGAGGTAAAATCTCGCAAGATCCTTTAAGAGGAGGCTTCTGACCCAGGTAGAGACTGGGAAATGTGAACCAGAGAACCATTCCCATGTGATTAGTAGTATCGCCTGCGTCTGTATTGGAAGACTTACTGGTGTCTCATCCGATTTGCAGCTCGGGCGGATGCAGGAAGGACCACACAGGATCCCGGGACAGAAAGAAGCTCGTTAACCAATGCCATCTATTCTCTATATCTCTTCGTGTCCAAAACATAATATTTTGTTAGGGTGCCTGACAGTGTCCATGTGATCTTTATCTGCAGAGTGAACATCCTCCGTTCTTCGCAGGCCGGCACTAAGTTCATGTTATACTGTACTTATCCTAAATGCATAAAGGAGGCGGGGTGAGGGGTTGTTATTCACAGGTTGGGCTTGTTATTCTGCTTTCACGAACCCTGGGGTCCGGCTGCCGGAGTTATTCCCGGAATATCGTGTCCCACACTAACTGAAAGTATAACGCAAAACCCGTGACTGACGATAGCAGGGAGCTCTGCACTGACAGTGTTATGTAGGTACGCTTGTACGCTACGTAGGCGTTGATGGTTAAAAAATGGAAACCCCAAGCAAGAGAAAAATAAGATTGTAAGATCTGATTTATTTGTGACCTATCGATGCAGATGAATTTGCAACTGAAATGTCCTGGGAGCCCAGAATTTGAGAGACAAAGTACCCTGGTCAGATCATTTTGGAAACGATGATGTCATACAACCATTGCTGCAAATGTAATAATATTTATTAAGAATCTTCATGATTATAATTCCATTTTCTCTCTTCTTTAAACATAATGGACAGTTAGATGCAGCCCAGAATTTACAGGCAATACATAACTTAAACTTTCTCCATAGGGAAAACAATTATATATATAATTTTATATATATATATATATATTTATATTTATATGCATTGTTAAAGTGGAAAAAGGTCTGTAAAAGTGACCTTATGGTTCTCCATAATTGTACATGGTCCCCCCCTGCCCCCCAAAAAAAAAAAAAAAAAAAAAAAACTAAATTAAACTCTGCAATCTACATGCAAAAACAGGCAATGATTAAAGCTTAAAGCATAGACACAAACATGTCAATATGCGCATATAGTCACACTTAACTTCACACTAATATAAAACTCACAACTGAACTCCGGGCATCACGCTTTAAAAAATTCAGGGCACAAATTTCGAAAAGTAAGACTGGCTTTTCCACAACACACACGTACACACAGACTGGGCATGTTTTTTTCATAGCTATGCAGCTGGTGTAAATCATAGTCGCCCCCCCACCCCCACCCCCAAACATATGCACCAAACTGACACACCAGCGACTCCAAATCACACAGTATGATTCGGAGTGATGCTGGGACATGTGGGAAGGAAGGGGTCGGGGGGGGGGGGGGTCACTTGGTAGTAGAGAAGGTTAACAGCAAAACTAACTATACCAGCGAGTACACCAGGCAGTTACCCCCATCCCACGATACCAGTGTTTCTCAATCCGGTCCTCGGGGACCCACAGACAGTTCCACGTTTTTGCTCCCTCCCAGCTGGAGGAAGCAAAAATGTGTAATGTCGGGCATGGAGCTGGGAGGGAGCAAAAACAAAGACCGTCTGTGAGTCCCCGAGGACTAGGTTGGGAAACACTGCTCTATACCATCTCACCCCAGAGGGTAGTGTTTGTATCTCTCTTCACTGAGAACTGGGGAAGGAGGCCCATTGGAGGGGGGGGGGGGCAAGCCTACAACCTTGTGTCCAATTGCAGCAGTCCAGTGAGCAGTCAGACGCAGCCATCTGCAGCACAGTCTGCAGGTCAAGGTTCTCTAGCAGTTTCCCAACCCGCCCCTTGGGGACCCCTGGACAGTCCACGTTTTTGCTCCCTCTCAACTCCCGCTAAAATGCGGGCTGTCTGGCAAGGAGCTGGGAAGGAGCAAAAACGTGGACCGTCTGGGGGTTCCCCAGGACTTGTTTGGGAAACAGTGCTTTATAGGGCCAAGCAAACGGCCTTAAAAGGGAGCGGAACCAGTGTCTCTTCGGTCAGACCTCTATATATCACGATCAAGCTGTTCCGCACCCCTAAAACCAACACACGGCCATAATGTGCCACATGAGGCGCAGTAACACCCTCTAGACAGAAGAGGGCAGGAGCGCGACACTCCACGACACATGGCCACAGGCTGTGACCGCCAACAATCTGGTCATGATTATTGGTCACACTGAAGGCGCGAGGGCGACACAGCGTTTGTGGGCCGAGGGTAAGGCTTGTGCCAGAGGCACGTTAACTCCAGATATCTTTTTTAAGGAGTACAATAATCAAAACTTTGTCTTCATTCAGACTTCAACATTCAACCTGCATCTAACATTTACTAACAAATTTTGTAATTTTTTTTTTTTTATTTGCCTACCCAGATAACAATCCAAGAGAAATTACACACACCTTGGTCAAAAAAAAATAAAATCATGGAATCATGACCTGACTCAGATCATGTGACCATGCACAGTGAAACCACCTGAGTCTCAGATCACATGACTGCCCACAGTGAAACTATGTAACGGGGATACCATGCCACTGTACACCATAAAACCCATGTAACCGAATGCAGAATGATGAAGAGCAGAAAGCATACGACACACAAACGAGCCAAACAAGCCAGTCTGGGTAACGCTTCACCTCTCCCCATAACAGGCGTCCAACTCCACATATGCACGTCACAGTCCCAAATGTGTGCACAGACCGTTTCATATACATCTTTGACAAAAATAGATTTTTTTTTTTGGAATGTAAAGTTTTTAATGCGGTTCGTGATTCTATCCAAATCTGCGGTTTTGAATTTCCATCAGTTCCAGTCGATGTGTGCGTGCGTGTGTTCCGTCTGTCTGGAAGTAAGTCTATGTGCACTCAAGTCTACAGGCTCCTCCCCCTTAAGCCAGATTCAGGCTCCTACCCGTTAAGCCAGATTCAGGCTCCTCCTCCTTAAGCCAGCTTCAGGCCACTGACAGGGAAGGAGGGCATGGTCACCATGGTGACGGGGTTGAGCACAGCTCCCCCTACCAGCTGTGGGTGGCGTGACACCACCTGCTGTTTGCCTACGAGGGTGGTGGCCTGGGGGCCAGAGGCAGGGCCGGAACCATTCACCTGGGCATGGCTCAGAGTGTGTGCGATATGGCTGACCACGGCAGCAGCTGCGGGGGGCTGCGGGTACAAGGCGGTGCCCAGGTGAGTCACCGGGTGCACCGTGATGTGACCGATGGGGGTGGAGGCCGAGGCAGAGGATGATGAGGAAGAGGAGGAAGATGGAGCTATGTGAGCGACATGCTTGGGGCCAGCCTGGATCACATGGCTCACGGCCTGAATGACAGAAGCGTGCGAGGCTGAGGCCGCATGGGCAATCACCGTGGGTTGGGTGACTAGGTGCGGGTGGGCAACCATAGCCTGGGCGGGGCCAGGGGGTGGGACCAGTATTCCAGGGGGCGGGGCTGGATGCTGGAGGGAGACGGCAGCCACTACGGGGGCTGGTAGCTTCTGGGGGGCTTTGGGGAGAGAGACGGGTACAGTGGTGACGGTTGCCGTGGAAATGTGCTCATCCTGGTCCAGATTGTCTTCGCCCTCTGGCAGAGAGATCAGAAAAAAAACGCCCAGTCAGTCCAGCCAGAGAAAAGAGGAGAAAATAACCTTTGCAAAAGACTAATATCCTTTCCAAGTGACGAATAACATAAAACAATTTCATCATTTGTCTACAACTTTTCTGCCCTTGATCACACCAGCTTGGAAGCCTTTCTCAGAAGCTCTATGGCCATGCTGTCACTGCACCAAGCATCTAGCCTGCCTACCCGAGGCTGTGGAGGTGGAGGCCTGGTCGTCCTCGGGCTGCGCCGCCTGCCGCAGCAGCCGCTCCACCTCCATGCCGTCCACCCACTGGCTCAGCTCGTCACGCAGCTCCGCCAGCCGCTGCTGGGTGGCGATCTTCTCCCGCGCCAGGCGCTCCATCTCGTGCTCAAACTCCTTCTCTTTCCTCTTCAGCATCTGCAAGCACAAAGAGTGGTCCGTGGATTTCCCCTCTAGCGCCACCTGTTGCCCGGCTGACTACACAGCAAGTTTCAGGAGGCCTGAACACACCTCAGTATGGTTTTCCTGCGTCGCGGTTCACGTGCACCTGCCTAATAATCTCACAGCCCTACAGGTGTAACAGGTACAACGTCAGCCGAGGATTAACGACCAGCATGACTTCCCCGACAGGAGGAATCTGCTATACTGCCCATCCCGAGCCGGCAAATCCTGTAGAGAACTACAAAGCGGCCACCGCTCTGTCAAGGCAACTCCCCATATCATGAAGGCTTCCAGACACACGCCTGTCCCTGTGTCTCCCAAACAAAACAGCAGGGCATGGGGGAAACGTGGG
>JAODLD010000044.1:11483807-11502935 GCA_026781065.1 Mormyrops boulengeri | reverse complement strand
CTGCATTTTCCACCTCTGTCACTAAGTTGTGCTAAAACATTTTAACGCAATCAAAGAACACATAATTTAGCAATCTTTGCAATTTTATTTAGTAAAATGTTTTTTTTTTATTTATTATAAATAATCACTCGAAAGTTCAACTCCGCTGCTTTTGACTCATAGACCATTTGAGAAATTAAAAATGAGTTAAAAGAAGGGTGAACAAGACCTGGTCACAAAAAGACATTCATCTTCTGCTGTGTGGAAATATTTTGTATCTCAGAGAGACAATATTGAGAAAAAGTCATTGTCGGCACCGTTTGTGCCAACGGACACAACTGGCAGTACCACCAACTTATTTGACACTCTATTGGTAGATACTTCACTATATATTTAGTTTTCATCTCCTCAACTTTTCAATATTGTTCAGCCCAAAGTTTGCTGAAAGTAATATTATAGGGTTAGTATGTACTGTATTATGTAAGAAGATGCGGCGAAGCGACTGGTCTAATCTTCGTTTTAGCAGCGATTAATTTGACATACAGGAAACATAGATAGTTAATTAAGCAAAATGATTTAAGTCAAAGTGATGACAATGGCAGGTTAAATAGCACATGCCTATGGCTAACCTCGCATTAATGACTCAAATTTGGCTGTCTTCTTGTAAGACGTATTTGCACTGTAGTCGTGCGGTGCTGATATTCAAGTTCTGCTCTCCAATACTGACAGACTGCGTTTTCATTTGCTTTTAATGCAAAGTGCTTCCACGTAAATTATGCTTCCGCTCTTCATTTTGACCCTCATCCACTATGTTGTTGAGTAATCAAGAAGCAAAATTTTTATCAATTCTTTTTAATTCAACTGAGCAATTGAGTTTAATCGAATAATTGTGACAGCTCCGTGTTCTATACTTCTTCATATATGAAATGTCAATTTTGTAGTAAAGTTTATCGTAGGACATCCGGTTCAGCAGTAGTTAGCCGCTTACTTTGACACAGCGATCAGAAAGTTAACACACAGCTCCTCATGAAATTACCAGTTTAGCAGAACCCGTTTTACAGTGCTGCTAAACCGCAGTTAAGATGATGACAGAACAACAGCCCCACAAGGTCACAAGGCCAACTTCACGTTACCCGCCCCCATTCAGCCAGGTCCAAAGCTGGGATTGACTAACCTGTTTTTCTCCAGTTTGTTGTGCACTTCACGAGTCCCGGCCCTGCCAGAACAGGAAACAACACAAGGCGTCACGTAATCAAACCAAACACACAGTGTGAAAGAGGACATCAGAGCTGCTCAGCAACTGTGCAGATTCAGCAGTGTCACTGTGCCTGAGTCTGGCTCATTCAGATGAATAAACCATCTGAGGCTATGGTCTGCACCTCTAGGACTCTGCTACACTCTGTTATAATCTGTTTTAAGTCCAGCCTATAGCCAACCATATTTCCCACAATCCTCTGCTTCATTTATGCAGTTAAGAATCTGAATCCCATCTGAAACGCAGAGACGGGCACAGGCTTTCTCCAACAACCACAAACAGGCATGCTCACGTACCCCCCTGGCCTTCTCCTTATGTCTGGCTGCCGGGAGTCGTCCAGCACTGGACTGGGCCGCCCCACCGGCGTCACCTGCCCCTGCATGATGGCGGAGCCAGGGAGCAAGGCATGCTGGGAGCCGGCTACCACAGCACTGGGGTGGGACCGCAGCTGCTGGTTCTGTGGCTGAGGGCTCCCAGAGTCCGTCAGGGGCCCCACCTCTGTCTTCACCTGCGCCAAAATGGGGTGCTGCTGTGGCGAGGAAGACAGGACATCCTTCCCAGGGACGGGCAGCGGGAGAGCCGATACCAGAGGAATTGGGATGACGGCGATGGGCATGGGGGGCGGGGGTGGGAGCGGGGGGGGCGGCAGTGGAGAGGGGCGGACCTCCAGGTGCGATTCCTCCGCCCAGGACACGTGGTTTACCCTCACAGGCTGGACCAATGAGGACACTTCTGAACATCTCTGCTCCACCTCCCGCTCTAGGGTTACCTTCTCCCGCACTTCTCCTTCTGAGGAGAGAGAAAGCACAACCAGTTAGGAGCCAAACAATTCTGTGTTTATACCAGGAGTGTTTTGCCCAGGTTTGTGACTAGGGGGTGGGGGGGCAGAGTAACAGACCCCCCATCTGGGAATCGAGCCAGCAGAGTGTTCCAGGAATGGACACAAACCAGCAATGCAGCCTGACCTTTGACCTCAGACTCTCCACGGAAGCCGCAGGCATCCGCATGCCCGTCGTCAGCACTGGTCTGTTATTTATCACATTATCTCTGTCCCGCAGAACCTACAGAATGTGAAAACTAGACAAGTTTTCTCTCAAATCGAGGTACACGATATATAGAGGAAACATATCGGTATATGGCAATATTTGTTATAAATGAACATGTCGGCATCAGTCTGATGTGTCGATCTTGGCTGATATTTAACAGTTATAAGTATTCAAAGTTAACAGCACCAGAGCTACAGATATAACTGCTACAATAACAGAAATGATTGCATTGGACAATCAGCCATTTTCAGTAGTGGAGGGCGAGGGATTTTGTCAGCTCTTTTCAGCACTCAGGACCTCATTAGAGTCTTCAAAGTGGGCTGATGTCTCACTGTCTGTTGAACGGAGGAGGGGGCGATCGATTGCATGGTCCAAAAATACAGGACAAATCTCATCCTGGAACTGGTTCAAAATGGGACACAGCATTTTACTTCTCAGTACAGGATGGGTGGCAACTCGACTTAGACAAGGTCTCAAAGTAGTGGCCTGCAGGACAGTTTTATACGGCCCGCGGATTTGTTTATAATTCATTAATAAACCTGGCCAGCACGATGATCTTTCGTTGTCCACAAAATAAAAAAAAGATATAACGTCACGTATGTAGGCAGGCGCGTGGTCCTGACAAGCCACCGCACTTAGACCCAATACATGGGCAGAATTAACACGGCGAAACCAAAAACGGAACCTGAGCATTGGCGTGCTCAGCGGATTCCCATCCTAGAGAGACTTGCATTCGCAACAATCCTGTGATCTGCAACTGCTGCCGGGGCCTCGGACACACTGGCTGCTCGACACAGCGACACCCTCTTTTAGGGAAACAGAAGCTCTCTTTCACTTCTGCCTCTCTGCACCCAAGGGGCGTGTTTCCTGAGACAGACAGGAGGGCAGAGGAGAACGCTGAAACCGGACAGGTGAGCCAAAATCCTAAACAAAAAAACCCAGGGTTCATCACAGACCTACAGAATTAATTGTCTTGGACTATTTATTGTCAGTAGTAGAGATGTAGGATATGTCAATTAAAATATTGGTATCAACTGATACATTAAAAGACCAAGATGTCAGCATTGGTCAAATGTGTCAATATTGGTCAATATTACTGGCCGATATTAAGACTTTAGTCTATATTCAGAGTTAGAGGTACCAGAGCCAAAGACAGAACTACTAATATAATGAAGATGGTTGCATCGATCTTTCAACCATTTTCCGTAGAGGAAGATGAGGGATTTATTCAGCTCATTCACCACTTAAAACCTCGTTAGAGTCTCCAATTTGGCTGATGTGTCACTGACTGCATTATATGATGTGGTTGGTACCCACACTCATGAGATCTTAAAAAGTCATGTCAGCAACATCAGTTTCACTACAGAATTTTGGAACTCGGAGGTTATCCAGTTATCGCGAATATTAGATAAAAATATATTGGTTATCAGTATTGGCCAACATTTCCACGTCAGTGTACCCCTAGTCAGTAGCAACACAGGCCCCGGGGCTATCCAGGATGAATCGCATCCAATCTGTGCGCCAAAATAATCTTTATAAGCAGCCAACCCCGACTAAGGCATATTGCCATTATGACGGACATCCAGCCCCGGTCTCTAGGCAACATGACAACAGTGCAGTGAAGCAGTGAATCCTGGATCATAGCAGCACCAACGGGGGCGGGGAAGGGGGTCACATAACTCAGGGACTCGCCATCGGTCCAGGTTCGGCACAGCACGAGACCCGCATGCGTCACTAAGCCTCTTACTTGGGCACATACAAAGGGGCACATCCCAAATTAGGCTTGTGGGATGTGAGCCGATTTAAAGATCAGTGACAGCTTGGAGCATTCTGGGAAAATGACATTACAAAATATCAACCTTTAGAATGCGGTAAGTGCCAGATGAGACAGAGAATTTTCAGGAAACTTTAATTACTGTGAATACAACAATAATAATATACTTATTCATCTAGATAAGTACAGGACATGAGGCAAGGGTACACCCTGGTCAGGATGAGAGTGCATTGTCATCATCATCATGACTAGTAGTAGTATTATACCATAATAATTTAGATTTTGGAGTCTAAATACAGAGCAGAATATGAGAACTGTGCAAGCTTTAGTAATAATCGTGATATTAAAGCATATACTTTAGTCACAGACTCATGGTGGCCAGCCACTTTACCATCGCAAGCCAGAGTTCATCTGGGGATCCGTATCCCCGGCTGCGCAGCAGTGCTGCAGCAGCTGCGCAGACCAAGGTCACACGTGCCGCCAGAACAGGAGCCACACAGCAGCACTTTGTGTCTGCAGTCCGAGGGAAGCCCCACGCACAGACACACTGCCGAGGTGGGGTGAGGGGTATCAGCTTCTGTCCCACAATACACTGCACCCTACACACAGCAATACTTAGGGTCTAAATAAGGTGTATCGCTCGGCTCACTGCCCCACTGTAACCCAAAGAAAAACACTTTCTATATTTACGTAGTTGGGCAGGCCTTGTACCAGCTGTCCCAAACTAGGCAAAGCGTACAGGAACATGAGTGGGTGTCACAGAGCATCAGGGACCATAAACACCAGCCCAGAACAGCACTCTGAATGGGACCTGCAATCAATATGACCTTACAGAAACACTAAAGCAGTAAAATTCACTGCCAGTTGCAGTGAGACACTCTAGCAGAGAATAACAGACCAAACATAAACCGAAGTTCTCTGCCTGAGGAACAGCATTGCTGACTGGTGGAAGAGAGTACGTTCCAGACAAAGGAAGGTGTTCAACAAGAGTGGAGACGCAAGGAAGGCGGGCCAGCGGAATTCCAAGAAGCGCCAGCAGCCAATCACATCACTGCACATTGCGAAAGGCCTGCCTTCCACTCCCACCCAATTACTGCAGCACAGCCAATCAGTGCAAGCTATCTGAACAGGAGGGGGCAAAAAAAAAAGGAACAGAGGGGTTTGGGGAGACGGGGGTTGCCATGGAAGCAGTGCCAATAGAATCGGCAGACAGAGGAGCGGCAGTCCACATGAACGCAAAAGGCGACGAGCCCAATCCTGCCAACTGGACACAGGATTCCAGAATGCCTACTTCCAACAGGTCACTGCTGTTCAGAGCATATTTCCTATAAATCCATTTAGGAAAAAGCACACAATTACACTCATATATTAAAAAAATTAAACCAATGAAATTCACGGGATATTAGGCACCCAGTCTGTGACCAGTCATTACTGGGAAGCTCTCAAAATGTCACTAACACATGCCAGAGTATCTATTTGACGTTAAACAGCCAAATGTAGACACCTCTGAAATAAAGACTTCCTTGGAGTTTCAAATTTACAACAGCTTCACGAACTTAAACCCCGATTTGTTTCAGAGCATCTTAAGCTGCCTGGGGGTAACTACTTCCTTGGACTCATTTTGAAAGTTTGTCCTAACACGTCTCGCAGAGGCATTTCCTGCCTACCAGCACCCTGCCTTCCCGCATCTCTGACAAGTGCGTCACAACGCAGCCGCGTACTGCGGATCTGAACCGAGGAAATCATTCTTCGCTCAGGCCGTCATCGCTAAACCAGCCCCAGCAAACGTTTGGCGGCCAGGGTGACCAAGTATCCCAGGGCGCAAAATCCCCCCCCCAATACCGCAGGGTTACAAATCCCAGTGTACCTTCTTAATGCAAGAAAAGACGCGTTATATAACGGCGCAGCACACGAATGGCCCAGATCCTCCCCCCTCCGTGACCCGCGCCCGGCACCGATCCGACAGTGCGGCACAACGCGGCACGACGCGCACGTGCAGAGCGGGGCGGGTCCCGAGCACGCGGTGTCTCCTCGTAGGAGTGGACGGGCCGACACGTCATCAGCCCCTGAAAACCCATCCAGCGCGGCATGATAGCATGAACGCCACATAAAAAACGCTGGTGTCCAAATGCAAACGCACATGGTTCCCCCCCCCCCCGCGGTGTGCAGCAGCTGAACGGGAGTCTGACTGAAGCCGCTCGTCAGTCTGCCCTACGCAGACTTCACAGTAAAAATAATACATATACATTTACTACCGCCCTCCAAACGACTAACACGCAGAGCCGTGGCTCTGTTAGACTTTGAATATCTGCCTTTTTGCCGGTTATGGTAGCTCGCAGTCGTTCCCCTAACTGGGGGGGGGGATTAATGTGACGTAAGGCTGGCGGAAATCTCCCTGGCATCGCTTTGCTAGACCCATGCACTTCATGGGTACGTGCAAGCCGATTTGCACCAGACGCTCATGTGGAGGAACGAGCCGCAGAAGTGCTAAACCTACGTGAAATCGTGTCACGAAGAGAATGACCTAACACCCACACACACACACACACACACACACACACACACACATAGGCACAGACAGACGAGCGCGCGGGGGTGCTCGTTGACACAGGCAACCCAATTACCAAAAATGCAGCCCGAAATAACTGGAAACCCCTAGAGAAGCGCTCGGTGGTTAGATGCCGTGTAATATAACTGGCTGCACATCAAGTAGTTCAGCTGTCATTCACGAAATAGCATAGTTCAAAGAGCGTGACCGTCAAGTTGACATGTAGCATGCTGCACGAACAAGCCACAAGTCTAGCTATATGTGCAGCCGTCTTGCTTTTTCTGGCAAGCAGGAGCGCTGAAGACCCGCAGCCATCCCGGAGAATCGGTTCGGAAGCACCTCTTGCATACATCTTGACCCAGTGTCCCTCTGCTTACCACGTGTGATCTCCTGCTGCTGGGCTTGCCACTCCAAAAACCTGGCTGCTTCTAATAGCGTCTCGATGCTCATCTCGTACCTCTGCGGGCCCTGACTGGCAGGCGAACACGGCAGATATGCACCGAGGGGGATCGGCTTTGTGCTGTAGTGCAGGACCCCTTTCCGGTCTACGGGATGGGGAAGAAGTATCCGGATCCCCCTCGTAAAAAAAGCTTTCAGGCACGTTCAAGGGTTGCAACAAGATGGCGATGCAATAACAGAAAACATAACAAGGCAAGAGGCATACCGCTCAGAGAGCACTCCCCCCCATCCCCGCCCAGTAACCACTACGTTATCACCACCCCCTCCCCCCAAGATAGCGCGGTCGTAGGAAAAATACGGATTAGAATTGTTGCACTTACTGGACTGGATTCTGAAAAATTTCTAACATGTGGAGAATTGCGTTCTATTCAGGCGAGTAACGCGTGTTATATTTGGTTAACCATGTTAAAAAATTAACCCAGAGATTTGCTGTTGAAAACCCTTCCCCATTTACTTATCCATTTGCGCTGTGGGAATATATTCCCATATTCCGTGTTGTGAGTGTTTCCTCATAATTATTACATTATTACATTGCTTTATTTACGCGAAACGTTTGGTTTTGTTTAATACACGAGTGAGACGTCAGAGTCGAAATCCTAATAAGCGCTGTCCTATCAAATGCCGTAACAATTTGTAATTCTCCACTGCCGAGTAGTTATTAAGAGGAAGGGGAACCTTGCCGGGTTGTAGCAACAGCCCTAACCTGCGGTAAATTTGCATTTGATTATTACATGTTCATGCCTAGCAGCCAATCGCCGTGCAGAACAACAAGGCATGGTGTCTGTCCACATGGGCAGCCACTCGGCCGTGCTCATCTGCATGTCCACGCATGGAGCTGACCCGCCGCCTTCAAAGCCAGCCGATTCGCCGCCACACCCTCCAGCATGTAACCAAGTGCAAGGAGGTCGTACGTCTTTCAGTCTGGTGGTGTTTCGCGCTCGGATACGCCTTTTTAGTTGCACGACTTATCCCATGACGGACGAAACGCAAAGAACAGAAAGGGCCTTTTGTTATGTCGATATTTTCAATAAACCTAACCTACCTGCAAATAACGATGTTCAGAAACTAGTGTCTTTGTGAAAAATTATTTTTATTCCGTGAGCATCCAAAGCACCTGATGTATTGTTTTTGCTATTGATCCACCACTTTTGAACAACTTTATCCTTTTGCTGTGTTGAGCGAATGGCAATAATAATAATATCCCTTGAGATAATAAACGTTAACGACCTAAAAGCTAATCCATGCATCCATTTTCTATAATCACTGACCCAATGCAGAGTCCCTCTAAGCCAGGAGTCTATCCCAAGGAACACGGGATACGAGGCAGGGGACCCCCCTGGACGGGATGCCTACCCATCAGAGGGCACATACACCCATGCTCACATTTGTTACCCTACCGTCATGTCTATGGGCTGTACCGGGGGATATCCACACCAACATGTGGAAAAGTCCTAAACATGGAAGTGAAACGCTACAGTGCTACTGTTTGTATTTATTTTGGTTTCATAACTGTAAAATATGCATAACCATCATCATTCTTATTTTTACGCGTGCTTTTAATATTATTTTGATCCCGGCGCAACTCTTTTTATTTCAAGGTGTTTAAAACCGTGAGTAGGGCGCGGCGCGCGAGCCGAGCTGCCGGAAGTGCGCCGTCCTCGTGCTGGGGGCGGAGCTTTCTAGAAATTTGGTTTAAAGGGGAACAACATTCGCTTGTTCTTTTTCTCTCATACTAAGCGGTTATTTCAACAAATGTTGTTTAATCTAGTTATCCCCAGTATTTTAGCATTTATATAATGTACATAGTTATACCTCTACTTATCTAGCGGTGTTTGCTGCCAGTACAACCATTTTCCTGGACGGTAAATATAAACAGCATATGATAATGTGTTAGAAATTGGGACTGGCCAAAAAAACAGCGTAAGACCGAGAGCGGGTTTCCGAAACCAAAACCCTCCGAAAGAGTCATGCCGGACCGCCAGCCGTCTGACCGGATTCGTGGAAGTCACGTGTCCGTGGTCACCATGGCTACCAGGGTAGTCGGCGTTCCAAGGGGTAAGAGAGAAGGGCAAGGGAGGGCACGTGTGTCTACGGAGAAGCAGCGACTCCCACGCACACTCACAGGAACCCGCCTGCCTGAGATCACCCTCTGATAGTACGGAAACTGGGATACCCTGTACCGAGAACACGGAATCAAAATGCCACTTCAATAAACATGGAACATGGAAACAGCTCACATATAGGTTCAGATTGCAAATCGTTGTCCTTTTAGTTTAGTGTAATTAAATGGGCCTCGTTCTGATAGGTTAATTCTCCTGGTCAGGGTCGGGATGGGTGCATCCCGTACAGCATGTCAGTTGGGATGCAAGGAAGAGTCACCACCCCCCATTATGACCACTTTAGAGGCATCCATTAGTCTAACTGCATATTTTTACACTCGGCAGGAGAAAATTTGAATCGCCGTAGGACATTTGCGCGACACGGATGCAGGATTCGATCAAACAACGTTCGCAGTGTGAAGCTACTACTAGTGGTAGTTACCCTAACAGGAATAGAAACTCACGCATGCATATTTTTGTCCGTACTCAGTATTTGTATCATCAAAATAACTTGCTTACAGATATCCAGTTGCCTCAATCTCACAGGTTTTAAGATAAGAAGGGTAGTGCCCTCAAATCCTTATTTGACTTGCATTTAGTTGGGAAAAAAATCTAATTACATAAATTTAGTTTGGAAAATCCGAGTTTGGGAATAATAGTCAGACCAAAATCCTATAATGCATAATACTAGGTAAATTTGACAGATTCAGAAATCCAGCCCGTTCATAACTACAGTACTCGCCTGTGGTGCCAAACGGCAGCTCTACGGCTCCACCTAGCGATTCAATGTGGGAATCACACAAGTGTTTTTGAGAAGTGTTGTTTAATAAAAAAGTGAAGACACTTCAGCCGGCAAATACCAGAACATTCCAAACTTCTCAAAAGACAATAGCCGCTCATTCACCAGCTTTTAAAACAAATTTATTAAAAATACATCTATCTTGCTGGAACAAGCTGGTCAACCCTGAGTCACAATAAATCTGTAGTTTTAATGGGTGCCGTTTCTATACTATAAAAAAACATTTCAGTAATTTACGTGCATTATTGTTACAGGGGGCTGGAGGCAAGTCGAAGAAGAGTGTTCTTCAGGTAGGTGCACAACTGGTTCATCAGATCACGGTTCGGGCCCTCTACCCAGTGCATCTGCACGATCACATCTCCCTCCTCCTCGTCCTCTTCTGCCAGCTCTCCAGCCCCCTCCAGCTTCACGTTGGTCAGGCACTTAAACAAGAATGGCTGGCTTGCACCGGCACTGTTGGATGTCATGCTTGAGCCTGGAGCAGGGGCCCCTTCCTGCTCATCAGGATCTACTTCCTGTGTATTGCAAAGCACTTCCTGGGTGAGATGCCCCGCATGCATGGCTTGGACCACAACAGAGTCCTCATTGATTTCACTTTTGCCCTTTTCCAATCCCACCCCGACAACCGTGTAATTTTCCGGGAATTCTGGGTTTTCAGGTTGAGGTCCACTCTCTGCAGTGTGTGGTGATGCACTATCGCCACATGGGGGCGCCCTGGGCAGCTCCCGCAGCTGTCGCCGCTGGTCACGGCGCTTCTGGCGCACGTGTATCCAGGAGTTCTCCACCGCCGTCAGGAAGAGGCTCCGTTCGGCCCGGCCGCTGGGCACCCTTTTGTGCAACACCTATGTAGTTGAGGTTCACAAGGTCACAAATCTCTTAGAGCAAGTCCTGTTGTACTCGACACAGTGTCTCATTTCCAAGTGCGTGTTGCGTTTCCCTGACTTACCCGCAGGTCACTGAGGGTTTTCTCCAGCCATGCGGTGACCACGCTCAAACTCCCAAGGGTGGAGCAGCCGATGGACGGCGCCTTAGCCCTCAGCAGCTTAATGGTAGGAAGCAGCAATGAGAAAGACAGCGGCTTGCGGGCCTTCTCCAGTTTCCTCTTCTTTGACGGCGGAGACTGAAACCAGAGGGTGATAAGACACTGTAGCCTCATGGTAGACAAAGTAGCCTAAAATCAGACAACGGACAACACAACCTTCTGACAAATGGTGCAGCGCAAGCTAAAACCTTGGGTTCCCTTTAAATCAAAGCTAGATAAGATTTTAACAACTTTAAGTTAATAGTTGAATTCTCCCCAAACGAGCTTGATGGGCCAAATGGCCTCTTGTTTGTAAAGTTCTTATGTAAGTCACTGCAATGATATCTAATAAATTCCCCTTATAGTTGAACCTGAAACCTTGAGCATTCTCAGCACAAGGGTGTCTCTCATCTGTTGGTTTAGCAGAATCAATAGCTGCTGACCTGGGATCGGGCAAGCCAATCAGAGAAAGGAGAACAAGTCCCGCCTCTCAGTAAAGGGGTGCAATTATTAAGGACCTATTACGTGACTAAACAGATATAAGTTGAAGTATCAGAAGAGGTAGTTGACCTGAGTGGTAAAACAGCAGCTTACAGTTGTGTTGAATGAATTGCCTGCTAACTGACCACGTAATTTCTTTATGTAAACATGGGCAAAAAAAGGTAAAATCCAAAATTACAAACGATTAAGCTTTTAATTGGCTTAACAATGAATCATCGGTCAGATAATTAGCAATAACTGAAAAACACGCTCCAGAGAAATGTGCCACAGTTTGACCGTCACTGATCACTGCTGCAGTGAACTGAAATGGCAAAATCCAGAAACAGGGAAACTCACTTACACAGGCCTCATGTACGCAAAGATACAGCCATGAACAGATTAAATGTTTCATGCAAAATTCAAACTAACAAATGTCTGGGGGTTCAAAATTATCCGTAGATTATTTATTTCCAAATATCCTTCGGCTATTTGCTGTTGAGACCATTGAGAGTTTTTTTTTGCCCAGGCGTGTACACATTTAGGATGCAAAGTGGATAACATGGGAGGAGGGGGGAGGTCCAGCAGGACTGGGGATCAGAATCGGTTTTTTTGGAATAGTATGCTGACTCACACACAGTTTAGGTGTTTGTTGTATTTATTGCAATCCCCATCATCCACTATGTAGTATAATTTTCTTGATCTGGGTCTGTGATATGTTCGAGTATGTAAGCCAGTTTATTATACAACAGCCAGAAGCAATCTGCACACCGACGTCCTATTTGTCAGACATAATGAAAACTTATCAGGAATGAGAAAAACCAGAAGGTGAAGATCAACAGGGTGACCGCTAGAGGGAGACAGTCCCCTCATAGAGACACACAAGTGCTGCAGCATAAATGAGGTCATATTTACAGACTGAACAGAGCTGACAATACACTGCTCTACCTGTCCACTTTTTCCCCCAGACTCACCAGATTTTGCTACGCTAACAAAGGTTTGTTTTTAAAGCACAAAGGCTCCTAGGTGTTATAAAGTCACCCCACTCACCGGCACACTGACATCCTCGTAGAAGCTCCATGCCAAAGCCCATCGCATTGTCCGGCCCTGACAAAACTCTGTGTGGGTCACCTTGAGTACCTGAGAACAAAACCGCACGTGCTGGAGACAGAATTCTCGGTAAGCCCCGGCATGTTCCCCGATTCCCCAGCAGCGAGGGCGATACGTACCCCTTGCTTTCTCAGCTCTTCCTTCAAAGGCCCCAGGCTGCACTTCTTTCCAAGCATGCAACTGTACCACCTGCGGGAGGCACAAAGATTCTGTAAGACCGGTACAGTATATGGCACCACGGTTAAGGAGTTAACCAGCATAGATCGCATCGCATGTGGGGGGGGGAAATCCCCATGCAACCTAAAACGTGGGAAAAGTTAGAGGCGGAAAGTTCAGGTCCAGAAAGTAAAAATCCAGACCAAGCTTTTGTTTCAACCAACTGGCTGAACATGAAGAGTCACAGGTACAGAGTACTCAACTGTTTGGTTGAAACAAAACCTGTACTTTGTACTTTCTGGACCTGAACTTTCTGCTTCTGGGAAAAGTGAAGGACATAGACAGAGCTCCACGCACGTCCACACCTCAGCCTCTTCTTCAGCTGCAGGCTGTCATGGATAATCCTCTTGACGAATTCTAGCTCGCCCCCCTCGGCCATGATCTCCGTCACGCCCCCGGTGTTCACAGAGCTGGGTGGGGGCCTCCGCGAGTTCCTTGAGTTCACACCCTGAATAAAAACAGCGAGCAGGTTAGCACACCCTGGACAGCCCCAGGTGCACCTTACCAGTTCGGGTTTTTCCTCCCATATGTTACAAATATTTCCTCCGTTTTGGAAATCTATAAGGTAAGTGGATAAGATTTCGTAATGCTAAGCTATTTCAAAAGGTTGCCGAAAGTCTGTAATAAATTTGGGGCAGCCATGTTGGAAACTGGTGCTGAAGGTCACATAAATAAAACCAGTGTAATGATAAGGCTGGTGGAGAATACGTACTGTAAAAGGCCAGTCTCGGCAACTGGTCGATCTTTAAGATATTCCTAGTCAATCGCGACTAGGCCCTCATGTTCTGCCCTCCCTGTTGGCATAATTTATGCAACATGTGTCAGACAGGAGGAGACGGGGCAAACCTTGGCCTCCAGCTGATTGGCGAAGAAGGGTGGATTGCACATGCAGAAGTCATAAACGAGGGCTGACTCCTCCTTCAGGGCGTCCATAAGTAAGGTCTTCTGTGGAACCTTGACCACTGATTGATGAAGATGCATGGGGTGGATTGAGGGTCTGGCCCAGCACTGTAACCTATGCCTGTTTATGTATTTACTGTAATGTACTTTTCATCGCTATTTAGGCTATACCATATAGCATAGGTGAATAGTACGTTATACCTTTTAGGTTTTTGTAAGTACACTCTATGTTTGCACAACGATGAAATTGCCTAATGAGACATTTCTCAGAACATATCTCTGTCGTTAAGCGATGCATGAGCATCCTCAAAACATGAAGAGGACTTGATTCCTATGAGGAAAATGCAAAATATAAGGACATCTAGTCAGATCGTGATATTGCGACTGCCAACCACCCAGAAAAGTGCTTTCTGACCTTTGATGAGGTCAGACATGCCGTTCTGCTCCACGTTCTTCTTGGCGTAGCTGAAGCAGACGTTATCCACTTCAGTGGCCAGGAAGAACCAGCCATTCATGGTGGCTCCCAAAAGGGGGTAGATGCACGAGGCTCCAGTCCCTGTATGCAAACGGGGAGATGCCCAGTTTGACACCAAAGCACCCATAAAACGTCACAAACACAATGGATACAGGATGGAATGTACCAATGTCAATTCCCCGGCGGGGGGCATCGCCGGGGCCGGCTCCGATCAGGTCCTCCACCCAGTGGATGTAGTTGAGCCGTAGTGGGACAGTGGGGATCAGACGTTCTAGTGGAATCTCAATGGTCAGCCCAAAGTCCTCTTTCAGGAGTGTGCAGGTCAGGGCACGCACTGCCTCTGGATCCTTAAAGTTCAGCCTGAGTGGAGAGGGACCAGATTACTGTTTAAAGGGGTCGTCCTGCAAAATGCACTGTTAGATCCCCTTTCGGAAAGCAAGTGACTGTGAGAGCCCCCTACGGCCCCGCAAATCCCCGCTAACCACAAGCTGACTCAGCCTATATTTAGAACAGCCATCAGCGTCTCCTAGGAGACCCTTATACCGGGGAAAGGCATCAGGGATGCTCTCTCCATGAAAATCATCCCATAATTCAATGAGGTGCGGAGGGGGTGGGGGACAGGCAGGAAATGATCAGGAAGGGAGGATCAGGAGAGATCAGGAGATGGTGATGACATCACGATGTGGGTGGAGCCAGGAGCCATGCCATTGGTGGGCGCTACCAAGGGATCTGGGCAGCGGCCGAGTGAGAGTGGGAGTAGATTGGTGGTGTGACGCTGTACAATTTCTCTCACTGATATTAAAGGGGTTGCGTGGAAACTAGGTCTTCAGCCCTACAGGGACCAGACATGGGGGGAGGGGCAGTTGCAGTAACCCCCAAAGCAGGGCTGAACCGGTTTACGTTACGCATAACAAACGCACTAAGTGGCTACTGGTATTTCTGCTTTGTTTTACTGTCAGAGATCAAAAACACAGCAAGATCAGTGTTAAGGGTGGAAAGCATGGTACCAAAGGCATCATCTCTCAGCCCAACCAACAGACCACCTCCCTTTCATCATGTGAAACTTATTTTCAAAGAATGGTGCAAATTCCGATACAGCAACAATCAGCCACTGGCCGATGGTTACAAATGACCTGATATTTACCACAGATAATTCCCTGACAAGTCTCTGAAAAACAAATCCAGTTCAATAAAGAAGGCTGCAGTACTGCTGAATAACACCAGTCTGTCAGTAATAGGAATGTTTGATCGCAAAAGAAAATTCACTCTGAAAATTACGAGTTTACCATAATTGGTGATCAGCCCTTCTCTGTTATAAATGTTATAAATATGTATATAGTTATAAAATATAGTGCTCTGGGGCTGCTGTTGTATGCTATAGAATTGGGGTATTCTTACTAAAAAAAAATACTTTCATATTTTTGGAATGTAATTAATATTTTTTTATTTATTTGGGTGGAGTGTCCCTTTAAAATTATTTAAGCAGAACCTCCAAATGTCTTTTCGTGTCTAGTTTTTGTTAGTATTACTCCTCTTCATTCATTTTTTGTCAAATTCCTCATGAACATGCCGCAATGTCAATGAGTGAGTCCGAGACCCAGGATGAGAATGATTACGATTGGCTGAGAGAGCGCGTGCAGAGCTCATGCAAAAGCCGTATCGGTAAACTCTAGACTGATTTTTTTAAAAACCTACACTAGATAATATTGAAAAGAACCCATCATTAAAATTGCAAAGCTTGTGAAGTTTGGCTTTCTATGGCAGAGTAAAGATATTTTTATGTAGCTTTTTGTCTTAACCATGCTATCGCAGAACTTGCAATGTAACAATTGCACGTGCATAGCATTCAAAGTTGATATTAATATGACACATTGTGCAGCTCTACTCCTGTATGTAATTTTTATGGACAGCACATGAAAACACAGTCATGACTGCAATGGTCTTATACAGGGGGCTCAGCATGCATGCTATCAGCAGACGATGGTATTCTTTTGGCCTCACCCTCCCCAGAACCACCAGCACATGAGAAGATTGATACATAGTGTGAAGTGGAAGGCATGAGGAGCAGCACCTCCCAGGCTGAGGGACCCAGAGGGTGATGAGCAAATCAGTTGCCTGGATGCAGTTTTACCAAACAGATTCACGGCGGGGCCAAGACGTCAAGCAAAGCCTGTGGTTTTACCAATCAATCTACAGGTACATCCCTAACCACACCTATGGCCATGAGGCATAATGACCAAAAGACAGAGTATAAATGGCCAGAATGAGGTTTCTCCTCAGGGCTGCCAATTTCCATGACAAGGTGAAGAACCTGGAGATCTGGAAGGATCTTAAAATATAGCTACTGCTTTCAGCTTGAAATGAATCAGCTAAGGGGATTTTGAGATCTCGTGCAAATGCTACCTGGTCACAACTCAATAGTTGTTCCAGGCATGTCCCACTGGTAAGAGGCCCTGAAGTAGAATCCCACAGAACAATCTAGAGCCTGTGGCTTTGAAAAGAGAGGTCAGGTCTGACCCATTTAACATGCTGCCTCCATGACCCCAAACCAAAGAAAATGTATGAATATGGCTGGATATTTTAATTCAAAGAAATAATCACTAATCATTATTAGTGTCCCCATGCGTAAGTCATTGATATTATGACACTGCTGTGTATTACACATCTTGGCCCAGGGGTATATAATAAAAAAATCTGTAAAGGTGCCATTAGAGTCCACAGCAACACATGGGATTTTAGTTTTGTGGGTGGTGATGGAATGACAATGAGGAGGTACGGCTACGAAATGAATTCCCCCTGCAAAACCTTTAACTGTTATTCGCGCCTGATGTTGTGTAAGGGGTAAAGGGGGGGGCATGAGGAATACTGTTCCGCTGAATAACAACACGTTAAACAACCTTATTAAAACAGTAACTGTTGCTCTGTTATCCGGTAGGCATAAACCAGGTTTAACCCCCAAAGAGTGCTTCATGAACTCTGGTCTGAAAAGACGCGGCGGTCGGTACTCACCCGACTCGGCCGGTCAGGCTGGTATGGACATGCTGCTGAAACTCCGGGTACTTGGAAGCCAGGTACGCAAAATCAGGAGGCTTGTCTTTGTATCGGTTCCTAGGGTGCATCGACTTGCTCAGGGCCATCCTGCAGAGTTTGGCACCGTGACGTCAGGTCAGTACTGACCGTAGATGCAAAAATAGGAAAGAGCTACGCACTTAATACAAGCTAGTTTCGAATATTTACATTACTACTGAAACTCAATACGTCTCTTCCCGAATTTTCCGGTTGTGAAATGGTCACTGTACTACAGTTTTTTTCCCCTCAAATTATATCCGTACAGGGTCCTGCTGACCAGAAACTGAGGGTTACAGCCCTTTAAGTATGTTTTTGCATCCTTCACTGGCATTTAATTATGGTGTATCATACAGTTCGATTAGACAGGTCTGTATTTCTAAGAGATGCCAATTAATCTGCGTCACTTTAGGCGGTGTAGTTTGGAAAAGATGTCAAGCTAAGTTGGCAATTGTGTTACATTTTAAATAAACATTTTCCAAACATCGTGTACAGAAACAAGTACATGCAGACATACCTTCACTAAAATTACAAAAAACAAACACTTATTTTAAATCGCCAAGTGAACAGTAGACTTCAACCCCAGACACGTTGCGTATACGTCTTCACTCAAAACGCGATGGTGTCATCTCTCAGCGACGCCACCGAATATGACGTCACTGCATAAGCGTACATTGGGGTGGGGTCTGTTGGATTTGTGCCTATGATGAATGTTTTTTGAAAATATTATGTACGTACCCTAATTATGGTAATGGGTTGTGAAATTAATGGATTATATACATGAAAATAAAAAGATATTCATCTTTGCAGTGGATGTTAGATGTTACGAATGGTTAAACCGAACAGGAATTCAAATGTGAAGCCTTGTGATTTTATTTATTTTTTAAATCCCTGTATATATAGTTTTTTTTTTCTTTTTGTGTCAATTATGCATTAAACCCATTCATTTTAATTAGTCAAATAACGAGTGAATTAATATGCCGAATACATGTGTTTAATGTAATGTACTAACCAAAAAGTCACCTGCTGGCTCTTACATGCAATGTCATTACTGATTTTTAGGTATGCGCACACTTTTGTTCCTTATTAAGACCTGGAAACAGATGGCTATTTTTTCTGGGCGACCGAAATGATAATTTATTGAAAGTGTTCACCCCCAGCTGGTAGGCCTGTAGTCTGTACCCAGCCCTTTCTCCTGCAGTTCAAGAGGATACGGAACTAGAATAATGAATTTTTAAATACTGATGGAAATGGAAGCTGATAATAAACAAACCTATAGCTCACATTTCCTTCAAATTTATCATCAGTGTATTGACTTTAAATTATTGGCTAGCTTTTCAGATCCCTCTTTAAATTCAGACTGAATGGGTATGTTATTAATTCAGGCGCCACTGAATATAAATGTCTCAAATTAATTCAGTATATTAACATTTCATATTTAATTGCTGCTTGTGCATTCCATATTATATGACACTGGGATGAGGGATTTCAGAATCCTTGTCTTCTGACATCTCTTTAATGTGACTCGTATCAGTGGAAGACCTATTACTTTAGCTTACCTACACCTTAAAACGTAACACTGTAGCTGGGGCTGCTGGTGTTGCTATACATGCCCCTATGGTCTACCACCCATGTCCTGATCTGAGCTGAAGCGCTTCTTCACCCCCGTGGAAGTGTGATATTGTGTGGCCTTCAATCAGATGGCTTACACCGCAGGTGTCAGACTCCAGTCCTGGGGGGGCTGGAGCCCTGCACATTTTTGGGTTTCCCCTCATTTAACACACCTGATTCAACTTCTTGTGCTAATTACTACACGGCTGTTGAGCAGAATCATTTGTGGTGGAACAGGGAAAGAACTAAGCTACACAGGGCTCCGGCCCTCCAGGACTGCAGTTTGACACCCC
>JAODLD010000044.1:11446755-11477501 GCA_026781065.1 Mormyrops boulengeri | reverse complement strand
GTGTGTGTGTGTGTGTGTGTGTGTGTGTGTGTGTGTGTGTGTGTGTGTGTGTGTGTGTGTGTGTGTGTGCGCGTGCGTGTAACGCACTCAGATACATCTCCAATCAAAGCACCAACCTTCTTCTGTAATCTAATCACTGAAGTCCATTTCTTCTCCAAAAGCCCGGCATACTTTTTGTCCAACTCTTCATTCTGAAAGTGAAAGGACACAAATGAGCAGGCCCCCCCAAGACAAAGCCAAGGGGTATACCTATATCCCACACACTGCCTGTAGACTGATACAGGAGTTTGGAGAGTGTGTCATTTCAGGAGGTTATCAAAGGGAAAGTGGCTAACACACACATGCTTTGAACTGTCACCGTTAATCATTCCTACACATGCGTTAATGTAACCTAGAACATGCGCGTCTCTGACTGCAGAAGTCTGAGTGCAGAAGTGCGAGTCTGCTAGTGCCCCCCTATATTACCATGTCCAACTCAGCCTCCTTCTTGAAAACAGAATATGCTTCTTCGTAGCCATTGGAGCGGAGGTAGTCGGCTATCGCTCGGTTTCTGGGAAACAGAGAGAAGGGGAAAAGCCATTAAGCACATCCAGGCACACCCCGAAGCAGGACAGAGCTGCCAGGCCGTATGAGCACCTCCCAGAGGGGCCAGCTTCACCAGGGTTTGTGTACCAAAAGCAAATTTATTATACACCATTCTATAATAGCTACCAGCACGTTAGATCATAAAAACTACAGAACAGAACTGGGCGGTATGGACCAAAAACCAGATCATGGTATTTTTAGGCAGAATGTGAAGTATATTCTCAGTTCAATGTACTGCTCTCAAAACAAGGTGTGAATGTTTAGCGCCAAAAAATGTAAAATCAGTTTGGCAAACAGAAGCATGCAACCATTGAAAGTGCACTTAACTGGAAAGATCCTCTTTTGAAGGTAACAAAATAAACAAATATTGCAAATTACAATATTCCTATCTTCCAAGATGCCTGGAAATTTGCATCATTTACAACCAGGAAGGAATACTATAGGTATCTATTAAAAAATCTGCTCATATTTTAACAAACAATAAAAGTGTGTCAATATAAACGGTACCGTCTCATATCTCACTTGAAAATATCCTGATATACTGCCTAGCCCTACTACAGAAGGTAAATTACACCGATAAAAGGTTTGCAAATGGACAGAATTTATGGTCCTGAGCTGATGCCAAAATGACTGTTCATCACCAAGTACACCTATCAAGGGAGATACTGACTAAAACTTACCAAAAGGCCTACATCTGGAAGCCCTTGAGAACAATGCAGAGAAAAGCTTGTGCAAATACAACAAATACACTTTTCTTTTTTCCTTGCTTGACTACAGCAACGAAAGGAACCAGCAAGTGGCAAGAGAATGATGCGGAAAAAACGATAAGCTCACAAAGGTCACTCCTGTCAGCGGGAACATATACATGCAGGCCCTAGGCCCTTACCGACACTCACACCCCAGTCAGCTGACAGAACTATTAACAGCATCGTGCTTTTTTTAGTAGTAGCTTCCCCCAAACGTGCGCCAACACCTTGGGCACACCCGGCAGCAGCCTGAACCGAAGTGAAGTGGTGCTGCAGTATACATACGTGGGCGAGAAGGGTGCATTCCTACGTGAAAGACAAAAGGATCACACCCTCTGTTCATTCACTGCAGACCCCCATCTCCTTAGAAAGCCAGACGGAAAACCACACCGAGAGGCAAACAGCAGCAACACACGGGAAGCCAAATCACTGTGCTCTGGTTTCCATGGACACCAGGAAACCGCACTCCCGAGGACTGGGCTGTGGTCAAAAATACAGATGACAGGTGAGTCTTTTTACGGCCAAGTCTGCTGTTCTTTTACAAGCAGGGCTTCGGTGAAGCCATGCTGACCCACTCCTAACAACCATCACACAGATGGATCACCAATGAGGAGTGAAAGGACAACAGGAACATCAGGGCCACAGACAGCTCAGGGTAGGACACCGTGAAGAGCCATATGGAAGCCTGGCTGGGACTCCACAGGAAACAGGGGGTGTGTATCTGTGCGTGCATGCTTTCACTACTCCAACCTAAGTCTGTTGCTCCTCCTAACATCAAAGATGGGGTTTTGCTCCTCTCAGCCTGTGACATCACTGCCCTACATCGTAGTCACCCAAGCTAGGAAGCTGAGGGAGCCATAGCTTTGTCGTCACTTCTGCCATGACGATGAAGCACTGGAAAAATTAAAAGCGGGGTGGCCCCAGACCCCACCCATCAACAACATCAAATCATTTACTTTTCTGAACCTAAAGCAGTACGAGATGCACAGCATGTTGCTTGTTACAGTAGCCCAGGACCGTGAGAGTAGACTCTACAACAAATGACAGGGAGGATGTGGTGTTGCAGAACACTGCTTGCAGCATTTGAATTTTTCACAAAGACCAGTCATGGGTACCGATTCTCTGTCACGTTCACTGTCCGTCGGACCCTGAACAGAGGCGACATCACTGCCGGTCACTGAAATGTTCATTTTCGCTGGCATTGATTCCCATTTCCTCATCACTGAACCTTGTTCTCCTGAGTTATAATATTTTACTGAAAAGACCCTCGTGACCTAAACGTCAACATTTTGAGTTGGATGTGGATCCAGGTCAGCTAGACCATTAATAATCTAAATAGTAAACACAGGACAAACTGTGCCAACGTTAGGGTTGTAATGCTAGCAGATTTTTGGTGAACCCCCAGCACTAATCCACATTTTCTACACCTTCATGTAGAAAGTCAAACAACCACAACTTATAAAATTAATATGTTTTTGAACAGAGAATGGCCTATAGACACCTATTAGTAGAGTATCAGCTGACAGGAGCAGACTGACAGTTGAATACTTTTGCTGTACCTACAAGGAACTATCAAAGAACAGGTGAAAAACGGGCTTCTTAGGCGACACTGCAGCCCTGTGCCCCGCTGCAGATCCATACACACCACTCAGACAGATCAGTTGCTTGCCATCGGCTCACAGGCTGTCAACAGCCCAGCACATGACAGGACCAACAAAGGAGACGATTCAAATCAGGCTCCTGCTTTTCATTCAGCAGATTAATAACTGGCCCTTCTCCATTGGGTGACAAATGCTGTAAAAGTGCACCTGAGGGAAAGCAGAGAATTTAGACACCGAGTTTGAGCCGCCGTCCTGTTTGCCTGACCCCTATCGCGGCAAGCCCCCTAGACTGTCGTTGCCCAACCTGGTCCTCGGGGACCCACAATCAGTCCACGTTTTTCCTCCCTCTCAGTTTCCTTACCTAACCAAGCAACAACATGGACTGTCTGAGTCCCTAAGGACCGGTTTGGGAAACACTGTTCTAGACTATGCATTCCCAACCAATTAATGACCGCAGACCTGTTTACTATGTCGCAAAAAAAAATTTATGGACTGGTAAAACTTGTCAGCGAGGGAGGTGCTGGTGGTAGATTGATTGATGGGAATTTTAATAAGTTTGGCCATTTCCACTTTTTTTTTTAGAAATGACAGGAATTTGCAAACATCAGGGGTTGTGAAAAAGGGTGTGACCTGAAAAAACATGGTTTATTTTTGGAAATGAACCAACCCCTCCCCAAAATCCCAGGGTTCCTAGTGGAATACTGCCTGCATATGAAAAGGCCTGGAGGGACCCTGGGGCACCAGCAGGGCTTTGTCTGGTCACCGTGGGAGAACTCAAGCACAAAGCAAGCTCTGTAGAGACAGTATTAGATTATGAGTCCTTGCTTCGCTGCCAGCTAAGGCTCCTTGTTGGCTTCGGTTGGATGAAATTCCCTGGAACATGCCTCTTTTCTACACTGCAGGGGGAACACAATCCCAGAGCCTGGATCTGGGTTACATGTCTTACACCTTTGCTTTCCTGGGAAGTGAATCAAAACCGCAGCAGGGCAACTCATAGTCTGAAATTCAGTCCACCACACAGGGTCACCGTGCCTCTGTCTGACACAGCAAGAAAGGCAAAAAACAATCACTCAACATTCAGCATGGGTGTATTATGGGAGAGGAGACCCTGGACTTGACCCGTTATCTCCAAGGCATCTTCCAAGAACCATGGTCAAAGAGCAAAGCTCCAAAGTTAGTGATGGGCAAATGAAGCTTCATGAACCATTTGCTGTATTTTTTACCCCACTAGATGGCGCTCTGTTTTCTTCGGGGCATGCTTTGAGCCCTTTTATGGACAGAGCGCACCATCTGGGGTCATAAAATATAGCGAATGGTTCATGAAGCTTCTTTTGGCCATCACTACCAAAGTGCAGCCCAAAAAGAACAGCATCATAAAGGCAAACATACATGACAAACCAGGATGGATAATTACAATGTACTTAATGTACAGTAAGAAGGGATTTCTCAAAGGAGGTATATGCCCACAGTTTCAGTCTCATCATCTCGTAACTTTTCAAAGGGTTTCACGCCAGCAATCCAGCTTGGATGAGACAACAGCCCAGAGCAGCAGGCAAAGAGGTGCCCATCACAGCACCATGATCAGTTCCAGTTCCAGTTCCAGTCACCCTCATCAGCAGCAAGCTGCATGCAGACGGAAATGTCACACAACGCAAAGCCACATCCATCCTGTATTCCACGAAGGGGAGGAGAAAGCACTCTGATGCACTGTGTAAAATGCGACAAAGCCTTTTATAAGCGTCCTACATCGACCTGTCCACATTAGGAATTTAAAAATGTAGTGGTCCTGTATAATACCCAGCTGCTTAAATGTGTAAAAATATGACCTACTCAAACAGGTAATGTACCTAATGGTTTGAGCTACCCTTTAACACATCTACACCAATGCTCAAACACAGGACTGGCAGGCCAGCCCACTTCCTCATCACCCACCCTCTGCTGCTGCAACCAGATTGGCCAGTCATTAAGATTCCCGCCCCCAGCATGTTCCACATGGCTGCTTTCCAAACCAAACTCAGCTTGCGGTAGTCAGCATGGGCATGTCACGAGAAACTAAACATCTCCTGTCGTTCTACCCGTTCAAATGCAACATCACGACAATAAGAGCAGAACGAGCTGTTAAGTCTGAGCTGAAACAAAGAATTGAACAGCATGCCACACTTCCCGTACGGTGAAGGTAATTCAAACAGAACAGCAGGGCACATCAAGAAGATACAAGCTGACAGGTCAACCAGGACACCTCTTCATAAACATGAGGAACATTAGCCCCAGACAATTTATACCTGACCTGCAAAGAACAGAAGAGGGAAGACAGGAGCTTCTACATACCCCACTACCAGTACAATGCAGCCAGAATACCTCACACCCAAGAGGGCACGCTGGCCACAGATATGAAGATAACGATCCCTCAGATCACACTGAAAACTGCTGCCCTATTTTCATTTTGTAAAAACCTCTGGGCTGCAGTGTGGCCTTACATGTCCAAAATGGAGGGTTTGATTCCCATGCCCAGCTTTGTATCTGTGGAGTATGTGTGCATTTCTCCCAGGCATTCAATTTTCTTCTCACTGCCAAAAACCATGAGGTTACGTAAACCAGTGTCACAAAATGTCCCGAGGTATGCAAGTGTTTGTGTGTGTGGGTGGGTGTCCCCTGTGATAGACTGGCATCCCAAAGGGGCTGTCCCCAGCCTTGCTTCCTGGGATTACACTACAATTCTTTACTGAATAGTTGGTTCAAAGAAAATGGAAAGAAGGAGAAGAAATTCTGTATTTCTCACATACTTATCACATTTCTGGACTCGTGTGTCAACACAAGAAGAATGTGAACACTCCAGACATTCTGATACACATGAGGTGATGCTGGAACACACAGCACTCCCATGTAAGTTAAGTTCTCCCCAAACGAGCTTGATGGGCCGAATGGCCTCCTCTTGTTTGTAAATTTCTTATGTTCTTATGTAGCGTGTCAAAGCCAGATATCACTGACCTTGATGGTAATTCAGAAGGCGGACAGATCAAGCAGGCTATACTCAGGCCTAACATCGATGTTCCAGTCAGGATACTGAAAAGGCTCAGTATTCATGCAATGGAGATTTTGTAGTTTCAAAATGTATTGGGGGAGGAACTCACAATTCATCACGTTGCCTCTGAGACAGCACCATGGCTGCTGCCGGGGGTGGGGCAAAGGCAGGACAGCAGGGGGAGGTGGACCCTCCAACAGATGATCGGCGATCCGGACACAAGCTTGGCACTCAGGCTGGGGTTGGAGGCAGAGCAGTGGGAGGGTCCACTGCTCAAAGGCCTGCCGTGTGTGCACGATGCGGGCCCCTTCTCCAGTATCTGGCTCCGGGTTCGAGACTGACGAGGGCGATGCGGACACTCAACAATCAGATTGGCCTTTCATCTGTACAGAGGGGACAGAAAGAGGGGAGACACCTTTTAGGATAAGCATTGCTGGAGAAGACATAGAACACTAAACAGAGATACTGGTAAGAGGCATAAATAGGCTAAACAAAAGAGGATTAACAATGAATGATGGATCCACTGGGAGTACAACACAGCACAACATGGTACAACCACAGAAAAAGGACTGAGCCTTCATTTAATAAACTAATACATTTCATACAATACCTCCATTAACCAATATAACCAAATTAATGTTTGTGACTCAACCACCACATATTGTAATCTCAACTTTATATTCTCTTTATGTATGATTCTTGTTTTGCACACTATGTTTCAAGATGTTTCTGCACCATCACTAACAATGACGACGTTCCCAGAGAATGTTTCCGACACACAGCTGACAACGCCTTTAAGTGCCACGCTGGTGGAGCCAGCGACGGGACTGGGCGCAACTGGGCGTGGTCTTCAGCGGAACAGAGAAAAGCCATCTTACGGAGCCTCTGCCCTGCACCCTCCGGCAATTGACTGTTTATTTCCAGCAGACATGCCATGACGACTCGCTAAATTTCACTTAATGGAAGCTGGAGATCAACTTGGCCCACAGAACCAACAAAAATGACAAGCCAGTGGTTTGACCGGAGATCAAAGAGCTATGGGTTTAAGAGCCCAGAGGCAAGCCTGCTGCTGTGTCCGAGAGGAGAAGCATACAAAAAAAAAAATGAGGGTGGGGCACAGCAGTCAGCCACCAATAAAGCAAGAGATACCAACAGCAAACAGCATGTTTGGAATGTCTAGTTACCATTTGGAAGAAGCTCTGGTGTCTGCAGATGCTGCAAAACAATGTTCCACAGCCCCTGATCTCAAAGACCCATTGTCAGAAATGCAGCCCAGAAGCAGTGACATCACCGCTAAGCCAGCGAATTGGCAAGAGAACATGAGGGCCCTGCACCACCATCATGTAAAGACAGATTCTCATCATCTTAAAAAAAATATATATTATCAAAGGGCTAAGGGGAGCGAAGAGCTCAGTTCGAACTATCTACTACCATCTTCAATGCTTGAAGGCTTCTGAACCTCTGGGATGTTGCTCAGCTGAGCTCAGTACACAAAACTGTCAGGAGAATTCTTTCAAGCAAGGGCAGTAAGATGGGGTAAAGAAACAGTAAGCAGCCTCCTGCTGGTGAACTGCAATGCATTGTAGTTTAGAGAGGGAAAAAAATAATAACTGACAGCTTTCCGCTTCAACACCTAGGATGGAGCCAAGAACGGTTCCACCCTAATTAAAGATGGATGCACCCCAAGGACACAGCTCAAAGGCAAAGCGATCGTTTAAATGTACATGTTTTGTGTCCATCCCAAGTAGACTGCGGTACCTGTTGCGATCAGCGTGTGGCTGCTTCAGCTCAGGAATCTGGGCTATATGGAAGCAAACAGTGAGAACCACATGACTGACTTCAAAAGCGCATCTCCATTCTGTTCCACTCATGTCAAGTATAGTCCTCTTTTCAAATGTTTATATTTCACTTCCATCTTTCCGTCATTGTGGACCTAGTAAACAAAGACGACACCACCAAGCAGCACCGACTGGAAAAGAACCAGGGGAGACTGAGAAAGGGAACACCCTCAGGTCAGCTGGTACCATCTCACAGTGCTCACCTACTTCCTCTACAAACAAAAAAGCAGCCTCACCCTCAAGTCAGACCTCCATCATTATAGCCTTCCTGTGTAGCCATCCTAGAGACTCTAATGACCACCAGTTAGACAAAAACCATACTCTTTGTAGTACGTCAGACTGGATGGACGTGTACCAGAGGGATAAAAGTGACTCCTACAGAAGTTGCTCAATACCCATTCAAAAACCCTTCAGATGAGCTCTGGGACATACACAACACAGTACCAGAGAGAGGCTGACCGGCACCAACAAACTAGCTAAACCTTCACAGCCAATTCAGAAATATTCACATCTACAAATAAATTCACTGCTGATGCAATACTGCCCTGTAGTTTATGCTACTCGCACCAAATGCACAAACTGTCTACAAAAGCACAAGCCAAAGAGGTCTGAGAGTGATGTTATTAAACATACTCACTGAACACTGATGATTCTATAACAGAGCCTCATGCCATCATGCATCATTAGACAGCAATTGTTTACAGGAAAATCTGAGTATGGCAGAAATGAGTTCAGCATTAATGAAAGCATTATTACACAATTTTCTTCTGGAATAATAAAATTGTTTTGATTCTGATTCTAATACCATCACATATACAAGTTAGATTAAGAAGCTTTTTTAATTGGATGAAGGTTATGGGATGTACAGAAAGTGCAGGCTTTTCAGAGTTCAAACAATCTCAGAAATGCATGGAATGTATAATGCAAAAAAACTCCAGCTTCCTCCCCAAGTGAACACCCCCAAAAGGACTTGACTCCCCTAGTAGACAACGAAGTCCCTTTTCCAAAAGGAGGGGCTGTGCACTGTTAACAGGAGCAGACTTCAGTCAAAGTCAGTAAGCCTTCTACTGTAATCCTATTTAGGTGGTCCTACTACTGCATCTGGTCTGAAGGTATACTTGCTGTACACAGAACAAATCTACAACAGCTACCAGTGGGCAGTAAGAATTCCTAAGAACAGGAGGAAAGAACAAACAAATAATAAAACACACTCACAATGCAAAATAAAAGCCCAAGATGCACTAAGAAATGAAGGACATCTTTTGGTGTAGAAGCAACGAAATAAGACTACTTAGATCCATCACCATCAACCTGCAAGGCTACATGCATTTTAGTGCATTCAGCTTAAATATCACACAAGGGAATCCAAGGCCTGGAACAATGCTTGCAGCGTCCAAATAACCTGAGCAGGATGGTACTTTTAGAAAACAGGCCTAAACAACTGCATTGTGCAGACATCCAGCAGGACCTTCAGAGGAACATTGGTATTTATGATGATGGTGAGAAAAGTCCCACATTCCCATCACAGCCAGATTACCAGAGAGCACTAGGATTTACTATATATCCAAGTTCTAGAATAACAGCTTACTATTTTTTAAGCAGGAATTGCAATATTGACGTAAAATCATATGAAACACGGTACTAATTAAAACAGCGACGGTCTGAAGGATAATGTTTTATTTTTCTCAGGTTCAAATACCTTGAGATATCGGTTTTACCGTCTCTGGAGAAGCAGGAGGCGATTTCTCTGTGCGAGACGGATGGATCGATGCGCTTTAAATAAGGTGCAAAACGACATCTTATAGTGTTAAAGACGAACACATTTTCTGTGAATGAAATAGACAATTGTGTTTCGGAAATCAAAAAAAAAAAACATCGAATGGGCAGAACAGAAAGCACTTCGCGATCGTGTGGACCTCGTCTGCAACAGATCATTTAAGAAAAGGGGGCTAAATGAATCACAGTTAAAAACGGGTACTATAGGCAAAGTGAGAGTAGTCATCGTGCTCATTAACAATCATCATCCTGATAGGTGAACCAATATAAGAATCGAAGAGGACTTGTCAGCTTCACAAGTTGCCAGGTCTAGCCCTGCAGTAAACGGGAAAGGGGGTGTGGGGTACAAATTTTAAGATGTCATTTTCCGATAGGCTCATTAAGGATGCCGCTTGTCGTCCTCCGCCCAGCTGGACCTCAACGTGTCACAATATCCGTGAGATCATAACGTTTCGCCACTTGCCCGCAGCACATCTGCTGTCGCGCCTGATCAAAATGCACCCCCGAAAACCTGCACCGTTTGCTCCACCCTTACGTAGCACACCCCCCAAAAGACCCCGAGGGGTCCCGAAAATCAGCGTGAAACCGAAAAAAACAGAAATCACGATACGCCAAATCATCTCCGGAAATGGCGAAGAGATAGTCTGCAGCAAGCGTCGGCCGGATCGCCACCCCAGCACTGACCATCACGGCCAGATTCTCAAAATCAGCGAGGTACATCGTCACATGCACACTGACAAAGCCTTTACTTAAACCGACAACATGGCTTTTCGACTGGCTCCTTGGTTTAATAAAATTTCGGGAGAAAGCCACGACCCTCATATATAAATGATTACGGAGAAAGCGCATCCAATATTTATGAAAGACGTCAGGTTTACCTGGCGAACTAACCAGCGGGAATGGTCCGCCAGCACCAAAAACTGTGGTTAGGTTTCACATTTTAACAGGTGTATCAAGACATGACAGTTAACTAGTTCAACACCTTAGCGCAGGACTGTCAACCACAGCTACAGGGAGTACATTATCATCTGTAAGACCCATAAATGACCATAAACATAGGTCACCACGCAACTGTACGTCTAACTAATACTTCTTACGCAAGCGTGACATAACACTTTTCAAACGGGGTACCGAAAGGAAACGAGCACTTAGCAGCGGGGGAACATCTCCCACGTTATCTAACCGGGGCCATGTCATAGAGGGTCTTATGCGACGTTGCCCTGGTCCGTTCTAAGCTAAAAAATCACGGCCGCCTGTCAACGGCACCAGGGTCCAATAACGGAGGGAAGCAAATACACCCTCCGCTTATCTGCACTAAACCGCCGGTCCGGTCCGGTCCGGTCGGGTCGGCTTCCCCCGGCAGGAGACCGAACGCCCTTTGCGCGAGGCGGTAACCTACGATAGGAGAAGATGGGAAACCATGACAAACGGAAAACGCACCGGGATAAACTCACTCACGGAACCGAACAAATGGGCTGGGTCGCGACCGCTAACACAGAAAAGACCGGACAGAGCCGGGAATGTCCTTTCTCCCTTGCCCGGTTGGCGTGTTGTTGTTTTTTATCCCTCTGCGCCGCTCCGACGGCCTATCCGCCATTTTGAAACGCAGACAGGAGGCGCATTACGGCCACATCGTCATTTCTCATCGCTGTTTTTCCTTCGCGGACGACCTGCAAGAGAATCAAAACCCTGCCAGTCTTACCCTCCAATGTCCGTACTATCTAATTCTCCTGCCGTGCTCATATAAACACGTAGCGAGACTGAAATTTCTGGACGGAGAGAAGTGAACTCCTCTGCTGGGCGACCGGCTCTATCTCCTTGTTTCTCCTCCGCATTCGCCTTCGGACGCCAGTAGCGCGCACCAGCGTGCGCTCGCAATCAGTCGCGGGGGCGCGGATGCGCGGCACATTTTGCCCAATGACCAATTGAAAAAACAGAAACGTTCATGTGTCCACGGGCACACGCACTGATTCCTTCCCTGCCCACACCCCAAAGATTTGCGTAGCCCGAACGTTAATCCGCTATACTGTGCTGCGAAATAGAGCAGTTATACGGATATTAGGTCAGAATTACGATTTACGCCTGTCAGACTGGAAATATATTTGATTTGTTTGAAGTTTTTTTTTTTTTAAATAATTATCACGGGGGCTTGTAATGACAAATCAGTATTTGGTTACTAAAATACTTAGTCAGTTACCTATACCACTATGAGCACTAATAATAAAAACAGCCAAATGTATTATTAGCTAGTTCTATTAATAGTAATATTATTTTCGACCAACGTTACATTAACGTGGATCCTGACAATGAAGAGTGAACTTATATCCACGCACGCTTCAATTGAAGACACTAACAAACAATAATCACTTGTCGACATCGCACAATGTGGATATCCACTAAGGTAATACACTGATCAGCCATAACATTAAAACCATCTGCCTAATATTGTGTAGGTATCCCTCATGCCGCTAAAGAGCTCTGACCCATCAAGGCATGGACTCCACAAGACCTCTGAAGGTGTCCTGTAGTATCTGGCACCAAGATGTTAGCTCAAATCTTTTGAGTCCTGTAAGTTGTAAGCTGGGGCCTCCATGGATCGGACCTGTTTGTCCAGCACATCCCTTAGATGCTCGATCGGATTGAGATCTGGGGAATTTGGAGGCTAAGTCAACACCTTGAAATCTTTTTAGTGTTCTGCAAACCTTTGCCGAGCATTTACCAGAGTGTGTTAGAGTGTATTATCCTGTTGAAAGAGGCCACCGCCATGGGGGAATACTGTTGCCATGAAGGGGTGTACTTGGCCTTCAGCAGTGTTTAGGTTGGTGAATCGTGTCAAAGTAACATCGACATGAACGCCAAGACCCAAGATTTCCCAGCAGAACATTGCCCAGAGCATCACACTGCCTCCGCCAGCTTGCCTTCTTCTCATAGTGCATCCTGGTGCCATCGCTTCCCTGACAAATGACGCAGATGCACCTGGCCATCCACATGATGTAACAGAAAATGTCATCAGACCAGCTAGGCCACCTTCTTCCATTGCTCCATGATCCAGTTCTGATGTTCACATGCCCATTGTAGGCACTTTTAGTGGTGGACAGGGGTCACCATGGGCACCCTGACTGGTCTGCGGCTATGCAGCCCCATACACAGCAAGCTCTGATGAGTGTGTTCTGACACCATTGTATCACAGCCAGCATTAACTTTTTCAACAATTTGTGGCAGGGTAGCTGTCCTGTTAGATAATTGGGCTAACCTTCGCTCCCCATGTGCATCAATGCGGCTTGGGCGCCCATGAGCCCATCACCGGCTCACCAGTTGGCATTCCTTGGACCAAATTTGGTAGGTACTGACCAGTACATACTAGGAACCCCCCAGAAGACCTGCCATTTTGGAGATTCTCTGACCCAGTCATCTAACCATTACAATTTGGCTCTTGTCAGTGCCACTCAAATCCTTACACTTGCCCATTTTTCCTACTTCCAACACATAAACTTCGAGAACTGACTGTTCACTTGCCTAATATATAATGGCACCCTTGACTGACACCATTTTAATAAGATAATTGATGTTATTCACTTCACCTGTCAGTGCTTTTAATGTTATGGCTGACTGGTGTATATGTCCAGGTTAAATGCAGCCGAGTTCCTTATCAAATCATCTCTCTTGTCCTTACCATGTAGTCACAAAAGAGTAACTGCTGTAATTTATGTTGTATTTTTATTTATTTCCATGAACAGAATATGAATAGTAGAGTATAAACCCAAACAGGAAAAAATCTCTATTGCATCTCCTGCTGGATGGGAATGGGATTTTCAGGAGACTTAGAAAACACAAAAATCCACGTGTTGGTTTGATTCTCCCTGGTGAGAAAAAGTCGCAGAAATTTGAAAACGATTATTGTGAACTTGTACAAGGGTCTGCAGTGCTGCAGTGCGATACAGCAGGCACTGCTGATCCACTCAGCACTGGCAGTTTTCTGTTTGAATGGCCATGCCCATATATATATGAAAAGTCAGTATAACTGGCTCACAGAAAAGGCCTTATGTAATGTAATACACTTGTTAACATCCTTCACAGATTTAACTTTTCACCCCTTTTGGTTTGGTGGTTAGATTGCCATTGATGGTTAAGGTGATCCTGGGCAAGATTCCTAACCATACAGTAGGTCCCTTACACATCCACTAGAAGGCGCTGCTGGCTGCTTGATAGAGGGGACCTTTTCAGTCCCTAGGCTAAGATGGAGAAATTAATAACTTTATACCATAACTATTTGTCTCCGTGCTGCTATCTGCAGCATCAATTTTTCAGAATAACAGCATGTCCTATGAGACTGTGAAATGAATTAGTCCATAGAAATCTAATCTGAGTCTCAGGTGGCCTCACTTCATGGATCCTGCTCAAAACTTTGCACCTCTGGTTCAAGCATAGAAGCCCTCATCGTGTTCATAGGACACCACAACCTTCAAAAGAAGTGTTTTTCACAAACTAACATGCAGCAGCACTGTGATAGCAGTTGTTTAGCTATTTAAAAATTTTTAAAAACACTTTAAATGTGGACTCTCCATATATATACGTTTTAGGCAAGTTCTTTTGATATCTACAAAGTCAAAAGGGAACACATTTTATGGAAATTAATGTTCATAAGAATAAATTATGGCAGAAACCATTATTGCAGTGTACACACGCTATTCAGTTTGACATGACACAGCGGATTGTATAATTAGAATAATTGAATAATGTATATAATTGCTTCTCTCAACTGTGTTATGACCAATGGTCAATGACGACCAAGGTCATTTTTAATACATCTACAACAATACAATGCAATAGTCATTATAACCCTAGAAATTATTATAACCTGAATAATATGAATCCATCATATTCACGATGGGGGGGTCATACGACCTTCATATGACATTGACCATAGTAACAATGATGTTGTTATACAGTGACAGTGGTAATAGTCCAGTAATGCATGGTTATATGTTGGGTGGCGATTTAGATCAAAGCAATGTATAAAAGAACCCATGGGGCGTAGATTTAGGAATGGACGACATTGTGGGATTGATAGCGAGGGATCCGGGGCTGATTCGGTTAATACACCAAAATCCAAAACTATACCCTTCTTGTCCTATTAGTTTTCTCCCAAATTAAATTTATTACTCGTTTACCTGGAGTGCAGTAAGCTTGTGTTACCTAATAACTAATTCAAAAGCGGCGAATTTGTAATGCAATAGGGTTAAACTACTTGTTAGATAATCGACTGTGTATCTTCTATAAAGACAGCGATGATATGAAAGTCAAAGTTAATGACAAGATGTGAGAAGAACAAAATACAGTTTAATACTGACGTGGTGCGTGTTTGCGAAAAACGCGAAGAGTGCGACCCATTTGCTCGGCACTTCCGCTCGTACCCCCGCGTTCCCGACCGCCCGACAGCCGGATCGATACGCGGAACGATAACAGCAGACAGGTCTGCTTTCCGGATCTTAACTGACAGGATCATTTCCAATAGCTAAACATGTCGATTCTTAACGTGACCGCGGAGAAGACTGGAGATTAGGTGGTAAACACGAATTTTAGATATAATTAAAACGTATCAAATGTATAAAATGTAAAATATGTCAATGACTACGTTTTTTTTGTTTGTTCGGAATTGGTGTACGTTCAATACTGGGCCACAATATATTGGGGAAAAATAATAATCAAAACAAATATGGCATTAAAAAGAGTTGCAAGGAATGAAGTTTGAGAAAATCACTTTTGGTTTTGAGAGAAGGGCTTTTATAATGCACAGGCTTTCCCAGACTTAAATTCAGGGGCCTTTGTTAGAAATGGGCCTCAATTAACCTTGTTCAATCATCACAGCAACACCATCATAGAAAATAGTAGGGGTCCCAGACAACTCAATAGCCCAGGGGGCTCTAACCATATAAATATGCAGATCTGGACACAAATAGCAGTGTGTGACATCCCATAGTTCCCATTGGCATGGAATGGGAAGGCTATGGCTTCTGCTGGACAATGTTCATGGTCATCAGTCCTAGAACAAGCAAGGAGAACATCTCATCATCTGGTCTCAGGGAGAAGAAGAGGTGGTGGAAGTCCATCTGACGTAACTGGTGATCAGCAGCATGCAGAAGATCAATGCAGGTTAAGGGCCTTACTCATGGGCCCAACAGAGTAGGATTACTTCCGGCATTCACAATATTTGAACCAGCAACCTTCTGATTGCTAGCATAGATCCCTATCCTCAGAGCCACCACTGTGCCTGCTGGCACTGGCTTGGAGAGCTTAGGTGTGAGGTAGCAGCTTTATTTCATGCCTGGGTATGACCTTAAAAAGCCTCTGGGACTCATCAAGTGTTATGCACCAGTGCAGGCTAGGACTCCTTGCTCGCCATCAACAATGATCACTGCAATAGTAAGTAACATCAGAGCAGTGATGTGCACAGACTTTTCAAGGGGCAGATGCTCAATTTTGGGGGGGGGGGGGGGGTGTAGCCAACAGGTACATTTTGCCAGCTCGGGTGGTGGGTGGGAGGTTCCCCTCCCTACATTTTCCCAGTCAATAAGTTTAGTGTGATCACTGGTTATCAAATCGGGGCACTTAGAACATTAAAAGTAGGGCGCTTTCAATCATCCTGGAAGGTGATCAGGCCCCCCTCCCCCCCACATGTGCCTGCATCACATTACACATCACATTACGATTTACAGTGGGAACAATAAATCACTGACAACCGTGTTATTACTGCACATCATGTTTAGGGGTTTGTAAATAATGCTATGAAATACCCTTGATTATGATAAATGAGTAATTCTTCTAGCCCAAGCCCCACCCATTAGCCCCATCTTAAAAGCCCCCCGCAATCATTTAACATGTCCAACCTACCCAACACATAGCTTTCACTGCAGGCTGTTTACAGTGAATCTGTTATGTCATATAGGCGAGCAGGGAGATTACGGGTCGGGGAATCAGGGTCGGGAAGCTGGAGAGTCAGGAAGGGGTTTAATGCAAAAACGACAAGGCAGGGTACAAAACGGTAAACAACGTCAATGACAGACCTAGGGAAACGTACTCGAACACGGACTGAAATACACAGGACAAGCCGGAAATAACATGAAACAGCTGGTAACAATCAGGGTTTCACATGAGGTAAATGAGAGGGCGTGGCACATGAGAGGGTGGTACAAGCAGGTCATGACAGAATCAGCTTTAGATCCTGTAGCATTTAGGATCAAAGCTAAAATGATTACATTAAAGCTCACGTGAAGACCTTGGAACCAGTTTTAGCCTGTTGCACAATTTTTTGAACAGATGAACTACCATCCATATCTCACCACAAGGATGACAAAGAGACCAGCAAGACAGAAGCAATAAGGTTCTCAGCTATGCTGTGGAACATGGATTTTGCCTTAAGCAGCTGTTCATACACATCCGTAACCCAGGGGTTGTTTTCTGGTTAATAAGAAAGATAATTTTTTGGACCTGTACAAGTATACAGAGGATATTAGTCCATTTCAGGCTATTATTTTGATTTTTTGGGGGGGATAACTCAATGCTGTGTGAATATATTAGAATGCTATTCAAGATATTGAACTTTCTGACTCTCAGCTGATATCTATTGAGACAGATGCCGGCTGTATTCTACATATAAATCTTGTGATCTACAATCTTTCCGCTCAGTGGTTTGACAATCCACTTCAACTCATCCTGAAACTGCTAAGTCATGTGAATAGGTCAATGTGAATGAATCCTGGAACTGGACCATGGCCTCCAAACTCCTCAGTGTTTTGCAGCTGCATGAGCCACAGACACAAATAAACTTGTACAACAGTGTTCAGGCGGGAGACCCTCCTGATATTAGGCCCTTCCTCCCTCCTCGCCCACAGGGGCCCCTGAGAGGATTCCCTGTGCCCCTCTATCAACTGTGTATCTGTCTTATTCCTGGCTTGTATTGTGCTACAGATATCTTTGAGTCATGCCAGATCAGTTTTTGAAAGGTTTTTAAACAGCATTATAACCAGAACATGTCCAGTCATACTGCACAGGAGTTATTTTTAATTTATGACAGACTCGATTTCTGATTGACTATATAATTGAGGGCTCCATAGCATTGTAAATTCTCCCAGAGGGCTTGCCAGATACAGTCTTGAATGTTGAATGCGCATCAGATGACATTATATGTAGGGAAAAGCCTAGGAATGCGAAGAAGTTTAGAGGTCTGCTCATCCAGAGGCTGCTTGGTGAGACTCAGCCTAAGCAAAGATTGAAGTGTTTGTCAACAATGGAAGTATGAGAAGTGTCTGATTATTTTTTATATACCACTTTAAGAGTTGTCATCAAATTGCAAACGTGGAAAGTGCAGGTCCTGACAGTACAAATTCAGACCAAGGTTTTGTTGAGTACTCTCTGACTGTGACTCTTAATACTCAACTGGTTGATGGAAACAAAACCTTGGTCTGGATTTGTACTTTCTGGACCTGAACTTTCCACCTCTGCAAATTATAAACAGTACTGTGTAAAAGTCTTCAGAAGTCTAAGGAAAATTGTTTGAATGATCTTCTCGTTGGCCTAAAATAATAACACTGCATCTGTCAAAGTGGAGTAGCACAGCCATTTCAAAATCTCTCCAAAAGTTACCCCAGCATTCGCAGTAAACATCCAATATACAGACTATAATGATCACACTAATAGCACCCAAGCGCAGAGATGTTGGTTGTTTAACTCGGAAACACGAGTGGTGGTCAAAAAACAGGCAGAGTCAAAACTGGATAAGCTGGAAATTGAAACCAACAAAAAATGGAATCTAAGGGACAAAATACAGGTACGTGGAGAAGGTTGGTGACAGGAAAACCATCAGTAAGGCAACCAAAACCAGGGAAACACACAGGTCATTCATGGCACAGTGAACGAGATCATAGAACCACTTAGTGAGGTGCGCTGAATAGTGCACTGAATAGTGAATTCACTGAATGAAAGCATTAAGGCGATCTAGCGAGATGGATTGCAGCTCTTCAGAACTTTGGGGTTCATGATCGTTGTAGGCTAGGCTATTCAGGCAAGGCTGGGCGTGGCGCCGGTTGTACTGATTTAGGCGCGACGCCCATGTATTTGTTGACTCGACCACTAGCCTGTCATGTTTGATTAAACAATACCTCATCACATGACATCTTAATAAGTTAACTAATTAATCGAGCTGTTACACCTTTTGTACAGTATTGCACGTGTCAGTCAGTAAATGAATATGTACATCCATAATGTAATGAGAATATGTCAATGTGTGTGCACAGGTGAATGACGGATGTTGGGAATGAGTGGAAGAACGCGTTAGAGAGTATATATGTAAAAATGTCAGTGAGTCAGTAAGTGTGAAGTGATTTAAATCCTTGAAACTTGAGCCCACAGTTTTGGCTAATTGTTTTCTTGAGGTACAAGGCAAAGGTGTAATCTTTGAGGCGTTCTGCAAAATGCATTGTTTATAAAATATTTGTTTACAGAGGTATCTACAGAATTTCTTGTAACTGCTAATGGAAACCATGGTGACACCTGCCATGGTTACGAAGATGTCAGTTATGGGGGCTATTTATATCCATCTCCCTGTATGACTGTATCCACAGCGATGCTGTTGCAGAATGCAACGCGCTATTCTATTAGCAAGCAGCTTCCATGAAAGAGAGTTTAGTACTCTATAATGCAAGGGCATCCCCCGATGAGGTGGATGACATGTTCCAATTTGTTCCAATTTGTTCCATGTTTTTATCTGGGAGTTACGGTCAGGCATGGTGAGTGACAGACCAAAGAGCAGCTCCAGACAGATGAGGATTTTACTGGAAACAAAACTCAAAAAGACATGAAACAAAAGGGGCCACGAGGGATCTAACGAAGGCAGATAAAACAAGAACTAGACAGACTATAACTAACCATGAGGAAAACAGATACGAAACAGGTTTGGGAAACACAGGCAGTCGGGCAAGGAGCACAGAGGAAAGAACCATGTACACAGGAACCAGAAGGAAACACAATGCAGCACATACAATGACTGACTGAGGAATAGGGCATAGGGAAGCATGTATATACATGTGTAATGAGGCTAGACAAGAAACAGGTGCAGGCCATTGACGATTCACCAAATACCAGGGACTAGGCCAGGGTTATTCAAATCACGGTTCTCAAGGTCCATGCCCTGCTGATTTTCCAGCCTTCCTTTACCTGTGAGCCAGGTGTGAAGCCTCTGGCCAATCAGAATCAGTAATTATTAAACTAACTACCTGGGAGAACTGAAAACAAGGCCTGGATTTGTAATCGAGGTCCAGATTTGAAGAGCACTGGACTAGGAGATACAAGGCACTGGTGAGTGTAAGTAACAAGCACTAAGGTCTGAAACACTAGGAATACAGGTGGAGAAAAACATAACCACAAAACCAAAGGCAGGGATAACCAGAAACAAAGACAGGAAAACAAATAGCCATACAGAAATACAAGGACATAATTAACCTGGGCAACAACAACACTCAAAATGTCCGGCACAATTGAGGGCAGCCTTGAAGCACTATACAATACCAACATAAAGACATTTTCTGACTGTTAGGGTCAGCACCCATGTGTGTCTCTTCCCCGTTTGGCCAGCAGGCATCGCTGGCCATCCTGTCAGTCTTTGTGTTTCTCCATATCAGCCACATGGCTCAATGTATTGAGCATACGGCTACCTGCAAATCTCTTTGTCACATGTTTGAATCCCACCTCCTCTGTTTTTGTATTTTGTTCCCTACTGATTCATTGTATGAGTTTTTCTAGTTCCTGTGTCTTGTGATTCGTATTTGGTTTTGGTTAAATTCTTTCTGCCCGTGCTTGTGTTTCTACTTGTCTGTTATTCCCCTAGTGTAGATTTTGTTTCTTAGTGTCTTTGTTAGTTTGATTTCCCTGAGTTTAATTATTAGTTTCAGCTGTTGCCTGCCCATGTGTTTTTACCTGATTGCTCGTTGCCCTGCCCCCTCCCGGATTGGTTAATTGTCTGTCACACTCCTGTTGTGTCGTTACCCGGTTTAGTTTGTGTATTTAAGTTCCTGATCCTGTTCTATTCTTACTGGAGTCATTGATGTTTGTTTGTTATAGTTTTGCTGTTGGATGTACGTACTTAAGATATTTTGTTATTTGTAACTTACCTGCTCCTTGTTTGCCCTGGCCCTTGTGGTTAGTCATTATTTATCCCCTTTTGCTTTTGACCCCTCGTGGTCCTTTTGTTTGTAGTTTTTCTGTTTTGTTAAATAAACCCCTTCTGTTCTGGTGAGCCGCAAGTGGGTCGTCCATTCCCTTTCTGCCTGCACCATGCCTCATCGTCGTGCCCGAACCACCCGAGTCCATGACACTGACATTATCTGAAGGTATTATTTCTGTCTTGTTCTTCATTGCTTGGCCAGAATTAAACAATTTTCTTTCTGTACATTTAGTTGGTGAGGTACGTGCGTAAAGAGGACTTAAAAGCTGCAGCATCAAAACAAGTGAATTTATGTCCCTTGTCATGTCTTTATGTAACCGACCAGAAGTACTGTGCCTTGACTTTGGTGCAAAGCTACATTAAAGGATAGACTACACAGACCACAATACAATAAGGTTATGCAGTGCCTGGGATATTTCTACCTGCAGACAATGTTTTGATCTCCACTGGACCCTCTGTAATTCTGACAGCTATACAGCATCTGATAATACAGGATAATTGTAGAATATATTTCATGTGCAGAACGTTACATTTTTATGTTGGATGCAACAGAGGCAATTACTCAGTTAAGTCATTATTACTGACACGTTAAAAGCTCAGGAAACTTCAGAACTTGTATTTTGTGGACTTTGGGAAGGCATACAATCACGTCCTGTGGGGGGGGGGAGGTGATTCAGGAGTATGGGGTCTGCTGTTGCGGGCCATCATGTTCCTGTATAAACGGAGCGAGAGTATGGTCTGCGTCACCAGCAGTAAATCAGATTTGTTCCTGGTGGGTGTTGGACTCCACCAGGGCTGCCCTTTGTCACTGATTCTGGTCACGACTTTTATGGACAGTCCTGTTCAGTGGCCTCAGGATCACATCTTTGCTTTTTGCAAATGATGTGGCCCTGTTGGCTTCATTGGGCTTCAAGTAGAGCTGCTCCTCTGCATCGAAAGGGACCAGTTGAGGTGGTTCGGGCATCTATCTCGGATGCCTCCCTGGGGAGGTAATTCGTGCATGTCCAACTGGAAGGGGGCCCCGAGGCAGACCCTGGATATGCTGGACAGATTATACCTCTCATCTGGCCTTGGAACACCTTGGTATCTCCCACCTCCCCCCCCCCCCAGTGGAGCTGGAGGAAGTGGTAGGGGAGAGGGAGGTCTGGGCATCCCTGTTCTGACTGCTGTCCCTGCGACCTTGGATAAGTGGCAGAAGATGGATGGATGGATGGAAATGCTGCATGAAACAGCAATCAAGGATAAAGAGACTGAGGGACGGCTTCTTTCCCAGAGCCATAACAACACTGAACCTCAACATGCACTGACTGACTCTCCCCCCCCCAACTCTTCTCTGGATGTGCAATAATTCTTTGTGTGATAATTATAGCAAAGTGGAATATTTGCTCTACGTGTGATATTTTACATTATTAGTAATTCTCTGTGCCGTTTTCATATCATTGGTAATACATGGTGTGATACTTGCATCATCTGTAATACTTCTCTGCCCAGCAACATTACTGCTTTCTATATACTTTTTATTAAGCACTTTTTACATTTACTGAGTAAATGACTGAATGTTTGTTTTTTTTGTTGTATCCTAAGGGGCAGCTGCTTTGCAATTTTGTTATATGGTATAATGACTCCTAATTCTCATGACTTTAAAATGAAATACTATTATTTGTATTCTTCTGTATATTGACCACAATTATAAATTTGCAACTTGGCAAAGACCTAATTATTTTTGTGTAAAATACGGCGGCACCGAGAGGTGATGAATTCTTTTCCACTGCATACATTATGTGAAAACGAACACCTTGTAACGTTCGGCATTGAGCACCTCTGGTTACCCAAGAGGAATGTGACCTTTAACATGAGGAGTGAGGAAAAATGAGTGTCCAGTCTTGTGTGTGTGTGCATACATGTTAATAAAAAGAAATAAGCTGAAATGATTTCTTATACAAAAAGTAATATAAAGATTAACATATAACACCAGGTTTAAGGGGGAAAATTGAATCAGAGGCCTATGAATGTTCTGTTTTTGTCATTCTAAAAGGAATGGATTTTCTTAAGTTGATGCACATACATGAGATAAATCTTATTTAATTTCTCAATGGCAATGTGATTTCATCTGCAGTTCTGTTAATAAAGCACATACACTGACCTTAACTGAAAGTGGTTTTCATCAACACTGAACTCAGGCTGGGCAAGACCTCACACACATTAGACCTGCTGACCTCGTACCTCATGGAAATGAGACCTTACAGACCTTGCTGGCCCAACAGAAAACGTTCCTAAATCAGTGGTTTGAGATTGCAAGGATAACTATGGATTGCTACAACGTTACATCATTGGTGTATGTTGGGGGGGGGGTCGCAATGCTAAATCCAGAATTAACAAGCAGAACCAGAAAGAATGGGCCAGGACCCTCCACAGCTATGCAGTCTCTGCCCACCCGCACCGATGTCGACTCAGGCACCCAGGGCTGTGTTGTATTTTTTCTTTCCTCCCCTCAGCCCCCCCTCCCAGAAGTGAAGAGAGTATCTATTATTGTGCAAAATTTACTTCTTGTTAGGTCATAGAAAGTGATCTCTCCACTGAACAGTCTAATTCTGCAGTATCAGAACAATTGGGATTATTGGGATGTGACCACCAGTGGAATGTCGTAGATATGATAAAAAGCTGCCTTTGTGCTTAAAACATTCGTTTGAGCCAATGGGAATCCAGAGGAGCCCAGGGGGGCTTACCCAAATTCATGGGGGCCAGTGCCGTCCCAGCCCCACTGTAGCAGTGAGATCACTCCGCCAGCTTCCTACAGCATTCCAATTCACCTTACAGGCAGTGTTCTCCAACTCCAGTCCTGGAGGGTCAGTCTACACCACAGTTTGTAGATTTCCCTGCTCAGAAACACCTTATTCAGCTCACCAGCTAATTACCAGGTTTAGTACATACATTTTAGCAGGGAACTCTGCACACTGTGTTACAGACTGGCCTTCGAGAATCATACAGGATGCTGGTACATCTTTTGCTTTTGGCATCACAAAATCTCTCCTCCTCATCACCCTCCAATGCTGGCTGATCGAGAGTCACGCAGTTTCAAAACCTGAGTTGTCAAAGGAACACTTAATTTGAAACACATTCTATTTCCATCTTTGCTATTACAATCACTATTGTACTTTTTTCTCAGAATGTAGTTTCTGTTCCTCTGCTTAGACTTATGGTAAATGTTACTTAATTTTTGTAAAACTTTAGAAATGTTATGAAAAAATAGTCTTGCAGTACATTTGCTAACCTAAAATCCTCCATAAGATGTTAACTGAGCACTTACATCAGGGTAACTACCACAAACAATAATATAAAGCCAATTCTTTGAGGATTTTGAGGGATCTTATCAGGTGCTAGTTTCATTGCAGAGATACCTTAGTTACATTCCTACAGTTTACAGCACATAACACGAATATCGGCTCATTAAGTTTACAGAACAGGGTGAGAGTGACCCCTACAGGACAAACGAGGAAGTGGATGATCTCATAGAAGGAGACCTGATCCACTTAAGAGAAGAAAATATACGGTTTTATTTTTATACAAATTTACAGATAGGAACAGTATGAAAATAAGGAATATCCTTTATTCAACATACTCAACTCAAGTTCTTTAAAATAATTTATTTAAAATGTTTTAATTACTTGAGTCCAAGAAACAAACATTACTGGATTTATATACTATGCTACAATCTACGATGCAGATACTTCAAAACATGGTAAAATTCAAAACGTTCTACCTGTTTGTACAAAAATACATAATATGAAGTATTTCTCAGTTATAAGGATTTATCCCTTATAGAGTAGAATGTCCGTATGTTTTCGATGATGGTCCAGGAGTCCTATGCTAGGTACCGAGTCAAGAACGAGAGCCTGGGTGCCTCAATTACAAAACGCGCGTCCTTCATCTCCAAACACCTCTGCTGAACATGGCAAAGAGTATGAAGTCCATCATTACGGCCGGTCAATCCTGTAAGCGACAGAGGTGTCCGCCTAGGGCGCCAAATTGTGAGGGGGACCCGACTTGCTGGCTAATTTCGCTTTGCCTCGGACGTGGGGCGCTGGCGGTGATGGGGCGCCACATTGGCTAGGAGCGGTACTGCCCATCATGAATCAAACAGCACATTTAATAGCGACCCAGACTACGTCACGTAAACTCACAATTGCAAAAGCTATATAACCAATAAAATTCAAATAATAGAAGTCTGAATTTTAACATTTTAATGATAGATGCAACGGTTAGAATTTGTCAATAACGAAGGTACATTTTGAAATATGCTATAATTTAAATTAACACATAACATAACTATAAAAATGCTATATTGCTAAAGATTACGTAGAAACATAAGTATGTTTATTAATGTAGCTCTAATATTCCGCATGCATTTTAGTGCGTTGTCAATTACGTTAATGTAAAACTGTAGATTAAGCATTATGCAAATTAGTTCCCCCGGAGACCACAAATAACTTAACATATTACACCCCATCCATCCGAATTCCACAATCCTAGACAATACAGAATCGTGAACATATATTAATTACCCTATAAAGCGAATCCTAAATGAGCCGTGGAGTCCTAGACCAGCCACCCACAAGGTGGAGATATAGGTAATATGGTAATATGGATTTTAATCTTTTAAATTCCGGTCCTACACAGTCTGGATTCCCAGTTCTCCAGAGAGGTGGGGGACTGCAGTTAATTAATCTATAAAGCCTAGTGCAAAGGTCTGGGATATGACATTATGAGTATAACCACATTCTTACTATCAGGTACGTTTAGTAAATATATGGCATTAGTGCATAACTCTCTCCTATTTCGCTGTATACACTTCATCTAACTCATAATCCCCGTGTGAAACTTCTGTTATTTCATTGAAATACACAACCATAAAAGTCTAAAGGGCTATGTTTTTTTAAAAAAATTTTTTTAATCATTTTCCCAAACTGCTTATCCAGGAGAGATTTGCAGTTCATGCACTCTGAATAACCATGTGAACTAAAACTAAACTTAACTACAGAACGATTTAAAAGATGTCGGTATAGATTCGCTTGGGGAAATTCCAAATCAATAACATGGATTATCTTAAAACAATTAATTCCTTAGAAATTCCAAAGGTTTTGCACGGCTTAGCTGCTCCAAATATAGGGCAACTCACTGGATCTTTTAGAAAAAGTTTTTTGTATAGTGATTTGCCATACGGGTCAAAGATGATGATTTGGTGTTTTTTTTTGAGAAATACCCGAATCACGCCAAGAAGTTAGCAATTTAAACAGAACGTCTGCATTGAAGAATACAGTCATAATTGTGAGAAAAAGTTTCATGCAGTCTCATCTAGACTTGTTGGGAGGGTTTTCATTGTGTGCTACTGTACATCATCTGTAATCCAATCACATCCATCATAAGATGCGAGCATCGCTTCCTTCCTCGGCGGATGTCATTTAATATCTGCGGCATTGGTAGCGGACGGGAATAACGGACAGCTGGCGGGGTCCTCTGCCCATTTGGCTCGGGGAGGAAGATACGCATTTAGAAGGCACGGTCACCAAAAATAATGCTGGCGCATGGCGACTGCCTAGGCAACAAATTTAGCCCGCCTTTAAAAAGGCTGTAACCCACACTGAGTAAAAATAGGACGGAAAACACCGGGATGGTGAGAGAGGAACTGAGAGATGGCACATCTTCTCAGGCCTCAGGGTGGACCATTTGTGGCCTGGTGTCATATCCAAAGGGAACGGAGGAAGAGGGAGCAGATGAGGTTTCAAAGTAAAAAGGAGTTTATTGGGATTATAGTAACAAAACAGGAAAAAAACAGGATCGCAAGGGATCCAAATGAGGGGCTACAGAGGATGGCAGGGAACAGAGCATGCAGGGTAACAACGTCAGTGACAGACCTGGAGAGCACAGGACTGGGAAGCACTTAAATACAAGATCAACCATGGAGCAAACAAGAGGCAGTTGGAAGTGATTAACATGAGGGCAGGAACAAGAGGTAAGGCTCAAAGAGCACCAGGCGTGGCTTGTTAAAGCCACATCAGGGAGCAAACATGGTGGGCGGGACATGACACCTGGACACGCGTGATTCCAGACCCCTAAGCTTTCATGCTAACCGGCCACTGACACTCTAGTATTGAGAGATTGTGTAAAGACAGTAAGAATTAACTCCTCAAACTGGATTAAGGTGATGATCACAGAAAAACATCTCAAGCACTGAGGCAGTTTTCCTTCTATTTTCAGAAACCGCTTGTCCTATTTGGGGTTGCGGGGGGTTCGGAGCCTATCCTGGAGGCTACAGGCACAAGGCATGGAACAACCCAGGACGGGGTGCCACTCACATATGAAGACCTATGAGCAATTTGGTAACTCCAATTAATCTCAGCATGTTTTCGGACTGTGGGGGAGAAACCGGAGTACCGAGAGGAAACCCCACAGCGACATAGGGAGAACATGCAAAACTCAGTGCTAACCACCGCGCCACCATGCCGCCCACTTCAGGCACTTTTGTTCCTGGAAATGCATGTCAGTTGCATTAATAAAAAAATCCCAGGGTGACTAGGAGGAAGTAGGTTATTTCAACGACTATTGTTTTCTTGGTAATAATGCAAATCTCATTCAGGATCCAGGGGCCAAGTCGTGGCATGTACGGAACCCACAGCGCCTGGGAGTGTCAGCAGAAGCTGTTGGGCTCGGGCGTTTGAGGCCCATGAGTGTGGCCAGACAGGCCGTCCTTCTGGGAAAGTCACCCTCAGTGAGAACACAGAACCTCAGCCTACAACCCCTCTAGGGACCAGGGCCATAAAACTCAATTCCTAACAGGCCTGAAGTGTGCTGAGTTTCATTTCACCCCATTAGCCTGACTGTCCAATTACTAGGCCTTGCTAATTATTGGATCTTTTTATACCACTATGATTCCAGTGGAATGAAGTGTATTAGTCCTTTTCTTCAAATATGAGCAGCATAGATTAAACAGGATGGATCTCTTTAGGTAAATGAATAAGGACAAGCAGAGCCAGTCCTGCACAATTATATCCTGCCAAAGACTGAGTCTGGCACTGATGTGCTCGGGGCGGAAGGTGATGATGGTTCAGGAGGTGTGTGTGTGTGTGTGTGTGGGGGGGGGGGGGGGTGGGACGGGGGTTGGGGGGGGGTGGGGCGGGCGGGGGGGGGCCCCCCCCCCCCCCCGGCGGGGGGGGGGGGGGGGGGGGGTGGGGGGGGGGGGGGTGCACCACCTTCGTCCGCCCTGTCACCCAAACCCCTGCCCCCCCCCCCCCCCCCCGCTATACTGTTGTACTTTGCTGACTAGTGAAGCTCAGTGTCTCTGACCCCTTCAAGCAGTGCTTCAATCAGCATTCAGCCCCTACCTGCTTCATCTTCACCGTTCCTCAGAAGAAAACCAATCTTCAGCCTCACTAACTACAGACACACTTGCTTCTGCCGTCGTGTAAGGCTCTGACAGACTCAGACTGAGATTTTTCCTCAGATAAAAATTGTTCCCAGCCGCAGACATCTCTCTTCAGTCTGCATACACAATGTCCTAGAACATTTGTATTCCCCAGACACATATGTGAGGATTTTGATTGTAGATTGTTTGCCGTTGGCTTTCAACGATGGTGGGGTGGTGCAGAAGCTCTGGAGATTTGGTTTCTGCGCCTTTGTCTGAAAGAGTGTGCGTTCGAATCCTGTGGCCAGTAGAGTGATCATACCGATGTTGGGCCCTCGATCAAGGCCTTTAACTCCAAGTGCTCCAGGGATGTCGAATGAGGCCCGAACCTGTTCTCTGACCCCAAAATTTGTCCTACGCTACATATAAATATATGTATTCATTTCTCATGGAGAGGAAATGAATGGGATGGGAAATGTGACAACTATCTGACTTCCTCAATATATGAGCTATCTCTGTTCCATCAACCCATAACTCCTACACATCAGACTGTCCACCCATCGGTGGATCACAATCACTGACACTCAGAAAGTATGTGGCTGGGCCCCAACCTGTCAAAGTCCCTCTCGATAAATTACGTATCAGGTTGAACGTCCTCCCCAATTCTCCGTACACAAATCACTGCACTTCCATCCTTGAGACTACTTCATTTCGCATGTCACACCACCCATGCAGTTCTCAACACTATAAACAATAACATCGAGAATATGGGGGATATATTGCACCTGATACCTGTAAATTACTCAAATGCTACAGACATCCTCCTCCACTTCACAATGCAGTGGTGACACACTTAGCAACATAGACGCGGGAGGAGAAAGTCAATGGGTGCCCTTCACTGCAAATCTATAAATCCCCAGGGCAAAGAATTGAGCAGGAACGACCCAGTTCGTCAATAAATTCCCCTTGGGGAAGTGTTATCGGACTCTCAGAACCAGAACCGCCAAACACCCAAACATCTTCCTCGTGTTTGACCACCTTCCCTGCCAAACTATAATAAATACTCAGATGTATAATTTAAAAACTCCTGATGTATATATGTATTCATCTGTATAGTTATTTGCTCTCCTCTGACAACATACAGCCAAGTGATTCATCATGGTATTACTTTCCATCGACATCAGTCTTTGTTTGTTTTGTGTCGTCAGTCACCGGTGCTTTTCCGTGATGCGTTATTGGGACTACATACATTCTATTGTCTGTCTCATTCCCATATGCTCTCTATAACCACTTAATGTCAACACCTGTCCACGCAGTTTATTACACATACCGTGCCATGTCCATGTGACTATGTTCAAATTCTTAACATGACCAAGCAAACTGTACGTGCAAAGAACTTGGACAAATAAAGCTAATTAATTTCAATTCCTCAGAAGGACAGTCTTCATAAATCCACAGGCAAAGTTCCCAGCAAAATACGTCTACTTGTAGTCTTTGCAAAGTACTGAAACAGGATTGAAATGAAAACAAGCAAGCACACAAGTTTCCTCACTAATGATCTGAGAATTACATTGATGATGTTCAAATAGCAAGACAGCAGGTGGGATCATAGAAAAAAGGCTCAGAAATGGACAAAAATTGCCAGTTCTAATCCCAGGAATGACCTTATTTTGAGAAAGACATTCAACTGTTACAATTAATTAATGGATGGAACCTTGCAGTGTAGGCCTTGGTTATGTTAACATAAGTTAAAATCTCCACATTTGAAATAGTTCTGGACAGGACATAAAAATGAACAGGATGCATGATACGCATAAATAGTCCGGGGGTATAAATAAATGTCGCTCAGTCATTTTGAGGGAATATGAAGAGACATTTAATATTTGCGTGATAAACATTTGAGGAACATCAGCTGGTTAATTAAGAAAACAGTATCAGTGGCTTAGAAGTACATCTGCGAGCTGAATGGCTTCTTCCTGAGGGTGGCCCCCGTGTGGCATCACCGTTCACGGCACATGACGGTGGCTGAAGGGCTGTTTCCCGTTCAGACCCTTGTGTATGGCAGACTCTGCTGTTAGCAGAGGGATCCAGGGCTGTGATTAAAACAAACCGACCCTGCTTCAAAGTAGAATGAGGGAACGAGTTTTGGCTTGTGGACAGAGCAGAGTTTAAGGAGAGCAACAGACACGCAGGAATATGAGAATGGAATTAGTGGCAGATTTTGGGCTCTGAAATGATTGCTGCGTAGAAAATACCCCCCCCCCCCGCACCACCTCCTACGCCCCATGCATCAAGTTGTGCAACGGACAGCCTTACGCAACTAGACGCGACCTAGGTTAGCCTGGCTGCCTGCAGCCGGCAGTGCCGGCAAGCTGGGATCGGCTCAAAGGCCGGGCCGCTAGGTTCCACTGATCTCCAGCAGCTGTGTCTACCCGAGATAAGATAACCGCAGCCTGTTGTTTACCCGTGGAACTCAAGAACAGACGGCGGGGGGGGGGGGGGGGGGGGGGGGGGGGGGGGGGGGGGGGGGGGGGGGGGGGGGGGGGGGGGGGGGGCGGGGG
>JAODLD010000044.1:11427214-11437897 GCA_026781065.1 Mormyrops boulengeri | reverse complement strand
CCCGGGGGGGGGTGTCTGTGCCCCCCCCCCCCCCCCCCCCCAATAATGAGACGCGACTGTGGTCTGTCCCGGGGAGCCGAGGGCTGGTTTGCCGCGCTCCTCCCTGCTGTTTCTCAGCTGCCCGTTGACACTGTTCCTCCGCCCGTCCTTGTCGCTCAGGCCGCCATGGAGCGCAAGGCGGCTCGCGGCTGTGCTGGTTCTGCCTACTGTTGGACAGTGCCGTGTCAGTCGGATTACAGCACCCGCCACATTAAACTGTGCCTCTCCTCTTCGTTAATGTTGTGGGGAATTGGGTTTACGCTGGTACTGAAGTCACTAACCAGGCAAATTCAAAATGGTAACTGGATAAGCTAGTGGCAGGGAAGGTTTAGCCAGTCCACACATTATAATGATCTGGGGTTATATCTCTCCTGCTTCCTTAGTGTTGTTTTGCCCAGATTAGTCACTGCTCTACCCGGATGGCTGTATTTTTAATAATTAGTTGCTGGTTTTCTCAGGTACCTGATTGGTCAGAGATGTGGATACAGTTATGGAAGCAGAAGTAAACACTAACCTATTTGGTGGCTGTCCTTCACTGCCAAGCCTTTTCTCACCTACAGAGAGCAAGATAGGGTAGGCGAGAAGAGAATTTCCCCACAGGGATCAATAAAGTATAATCATAATTTTTCAGGAAAACATTTCTTATCTAGAAGAAGGGGGGAGTTGTTGCGTCTTGTATGAATTGGGGATTCGGCCATCTGGGTTGCAATGGGAATAATTCATGCCGAGAACTTAATTAGTCCTGATTTAGCTTTGGAATAAATGGATTTGTACAATTAACCTGAACAGGTTTTGGTGGTGATGTTGAGTCTTTATATTTAATTTGTGTTGGTTGAGCAATCGTGAGCATGAGGACTGAAAAACGAACTGCCTGCTTTACTGAAATATTTCCAGTTATTGGATCTTTTGCAGAAACCCAAAGAAGCTCAGTTAATCCCGCACTCCGATGTCTGTGGCCATGACATTGTGTCCACGACGCTCCGGAACTATGTCGCCCCATGAGCTACCTGCGGTATCCATGGCTACAGCCATCAGCATCATGTGATTGTTAACTCAACAGTGCTTCTTACCCAAACCCTTGGGGGTGGTATTTCTGTTCCTGTGGTTGGCTGGAGATCAGATCCCAGACGGATGCAAGTCCATTGTTTCCGTTTATTATTGTAAACTTGTGTCCTTTGTCGACCGATTTAGGGGTCAGCATTTGTGGTGTCCCTTCATCCGAATGTGGCAGGCCTTTTCCCGGTCTTCTGACCCACATAATATGCAGAATCGAATTATGGCTACTTTTACTCACTATAACATTTTGCACTAGTACTGTCATTCTGTCTGTAGGTATAAATCCAGCCTTTTCTCACGGCAATGCCCTGCTGGTAGGTCACCCCTGGAATCCCCAGCCTTCAGGCATTTCTGCTTGCCGACCCGGTATCGCCTTCCCGTTCCCATGGATGACAAGCTTGGACAGATTATGTAGTTGTGGGTGTCTGCTAAGCTACCCAGGATGCACTGCCACAAAGGCAAAGTGATAAGTCAGACAAGATTAGTACACTGACAATCAGCGTTGCTTGACACATACCCAGTGGGGCATCGTCATGTGTCTGACTTGGGTTGCGGTGCCGTGTGCTGCAGATGACTGGGAGGGTGAAATGACCCTGATCGTTTGAGTAGTCCCTTGGGTGCGGGCCGAGACCGGATGGCCACTAGGGGGCCTTGACCATCAGCCCTGTTTCAGCCTGGAACAATGTGAAATTTTAAGACCCCGAGTAAATGTGAAGCATCCCTGCCACAGACTTTTTCTACCGTGCTGTAGTCGCTCTGCTTCAGCCGTTTCCTTTCCGAAGCTGGATGTACAGTTACTTAAACATTCAGGCACAAAAACACTGCAGTTTTAAATTGTAGCAGGGGGACTGCTGTCCTTGATGGATTTAGTTAACATCTCGCTTTACGAAAAGGTACAGTTGGGAAATATATATATATATTTTTTTCCTCCTCCCAAAGTAACTGATATGAACCACTATTTCGACATTTCACCTGGCTCCAGGTACCTCAGCTGTTTGATGGGATCTGAAACACCCTTCCATTGACAGTGCCTTGTCCATGACAACCTTTCTACCTGCTTCCTGTGTGTGTGTGTGTGTGTGTGTGTGTGTGTGTGTGTGTGTGTGTGTCCCTCCCCATCCCCTCAGATTGAAAGCCTGTGTGTCAGTGCTAATCTGGAAGTCCAGTGTATCTGACTTCTCCCTCCTGATCTCTGCTTCCTGGTCTGGGGCAGGCTGGGTAATCCGAGCGCCCAATCTGAGGTCTGTTGTCAGGTCACCCTGCTGTCACCGTCCCTCCGCTGGCACTGCTGCCGAGCTGTCCTGCCTCCAGCTGTTTTCCGAGTGACTGGCAGCTCTCTGCGCCTCAGCCCTGATTTAGAGTCTCGCCCACTAACGGACATCCACATGTCTCTCCACCACCGATGGCTTTCGGCGACCTGACACCCTTCGACCGTTCTGCAGCTGACTGCTGGAATGTCTATAGGCGGAAACTGGGATACAGATTTTGGTAATGGTGTCATGTCCGTACAACACTGACCTGAGGGCTTAGGTGTCGGGGGGGGGGGGGGGGGTGGGTATTGGGTTGTTTTGGGTCACTTTTTTTTCTTTTTTTTGTTTTTGGTGTCCTGCCCTCCCCCCGGGGCCGGGGGGGTGGGGGGGGGGGGGGGGGCGGCGGGCGCGGGTATTGGTTGTATCTGTGTGTGTCTGTGTATACGTGTTTCTGTAATCATTACATTGTGGGAACTAGATTTTCCCCATACACCTTTAACTTTTTACCCCGTGGGGACATTTTTGTCAGTCCCCACAAGGGTAACCTCAGTTTTATAAAAATCTGTGACTGCAATCAAAAAATGGCAAAAGACTTGTATTTTGTTTGGTTAGTTAAGGTTAGGGCTGGGTAGGGGTCAAGGTTGTCATGGCTCAGATTCGGGTTATGCCCATATAAATAATAATAGATACTTTATTGATCCCCGTGGGGAAATTCTTTTTTTTACGCCTCCCTCAACTTGCTTTTTGCTCCACCTGTAGTGGCGCCCAGGGAGCTGGGGGTTAAGGGCCTTGCGCAAGGACCCACAGACATGCTGAGGCTGGGTTTGAACTGGTGACCTTGTGGTTACAGGCACACAGGCTTAGCCCACTGAGCCACACACTGCCCCTGAATGGAGAGTCCCCATAAAGATATGAATATGCAAACTGTGTGTGCATGCTTGTGTTCAACCTGAAGTACTTAAATACGGGATATCCTTTGACTACAGATAATATGCAGAAAATGGCATCTTGTTCAGCAGAGGAACAGAACAAGGACACAAACATGTCCCTGGGCTAGTTTAGAGGGCTGGCTGTTCAGGGTTGACATAAACAGGCTGGAATTTCAACAGCTGACGCCGCATGTAAATTCCCAGAAAGAGCGAGTACTGGCACGGGCCTTCAAGTAGCACATCAAAGTGACTCTTGCGTGAATGTCTAGGAAGTGAGGTGGAAAGTACAAATCCAGACCAAGGTTTTGTTTCAGCCAACCAGTTGAATATTCTCTGACTGTGACTCTCTTTATACTTAATGGGTTGGTTGAAACAAAATCTTGGTCTGGATTCGTACATTCTGAACCTGAACTTTCCACCTCTGGGGACGGCAGTAGTACTGCCCTGCCAGCTCCACTTGCCCTTCTGTTAGGGACTTGTATGTGCGGAGCTGTTCCCATGGTTGGTCCCTGCCTGTTCTTTGTGCTATTCCACTGGCTTGCTGTGGCAGAGAAGGTCCGTGTGTCTATGTAGAAGCCACAAAGGCAGTGTTTCCCAATCTGGTCCATGTTTTTCCTCCCTCCGAGTCCACATTTTTGCTCCCTCCCGCCTGGGATGGACCTCCCTAGTGGTAATAAGTTTCGTTTAGCTGTTTGACCACCCTGTGCTGACTGTCCCTGTGTGTCCCCACCAGGTCTGCACCCCGACGCAAACAGACTCCAGCATGTATCCCTGCTGCTGGAGGTGTTCAGCAGTTCTTCACCGGCGAGCTTTATGTCCATGTTCACCAGCTAAAGCTGCCCGCTGAAGAGCTGCTGGGCCCAGCTCTGACCTGCAGGAGAACACGCAGGAAGAGGATCCCGAGGGACGGGAACAAATGCCACAAGCTGATATTGACCCTGTTGGTGCAGAAGATGCCTGGGTTCCCTTTATGGTGGCACCTAACATGGGTGAGGCTGGGAGTATATATGTACAAGTACGTATTCAAAACAAACATAGCTACTGCAGAGTGTGAGCAAGGCAAGGCTGAAAGCAGAGGCTGGAAATAAGTGTACGAGGAAGTGTGTGACCACAGGAGAGTGTGTCCGCTGCTCTGGAGAGCCAGTCTCTCCTGGGTGGACCGCCGCGTGCTTAGGCTTCCGGTCTCCTTATTGCTCGGTGACCTTGCTGTGCAGTGACTTGCTCCCCAAATTGTGTAAAAAATTGATGCCGCTCTAACTGTCTTGTAAATAAAGACTGAATTTGGCTGGAGACTGATTTTAGTCAAGTCTGTCTGTGTCCCCTACAAAAAACACTACTGACTTCTTAAATGGTGGCCAAGGATGTCACAGATTGTTCAGGAATTCTTACACACCTCTTGACCCTGCTGTTGTGTACACAGTCACTGCATCATGCACTCATGATACCAAACATATGAGAGACACCGACAGGACTGATCTAGACAGGGTGTTGCACCTCAGAGGAACCTGCCGACCCTGAAAAAGGGAGGCTGCAATATGAAACTGAAAATATATGTACATGTGCATAGGGATGCATGTTGTGAAATAGCTGTTTGAAGGGTCATGAGCATGTGTGTGTGTAAGCATGTTTACTGTCACCTGAGAGCAGAGGTATGTATGTAAAAGGTCATGTGTGAGAAGGGTAATTTGGAGGGGTATGGGCCTCTATGCTATGGCTGGTTAATCTAATACAAATCATGCCCTTTTACCCCAACAACAAGGCCCCTACTCTGCCTGGCGCGTCCAGGTTGAGGGTCTGTCGACTGGCTCTGTTTGAACAGCTCCTCCCCTGCTGCTCAGACCAGGAGAGCAAGAAGGAGAATCAACACTACAGGCCCAGATGAAGTCTAGATAAGAGGAGGTAGCATAATATTCCCTCCAGGAGAAAATAACAGCCAAATGATTCTCTACGTACCGTGTCATGTACCCATTTCCCCCAGTTTCTTAATTTTTTTTTTTTTATAGTTTTATTTGGGTTTTCTTAATGTGTTGTTTATTGTTCTTTGGGCTCGATCTACAATGTTCTTTTATACATGCACTTCTCAGCCTTCTTACTAGAAGTCAATAGTGCGTCTCATTTAAGGGCACCCCGAGGGAAATTTATAAGATATTTTTCTGATACGCTCAGCTCGCTGCAGGACAGCTTAACTGCACTGTAGTTATATGTTTGAAATACTAATGTGGTACCAATACTAGATCTGTAAACGGCTGAGGTTCTGTGTGGATGTATGTCATTTTTGAGTATGAAAATCGTTAATCATCAGTTATTTTTCATGCGATGACCCTCCTTAAAATGTACCTTTAACACCCGTTACCAACGTTGTTATCCACCTATCAGCCATGTACTAGAGACTAGAAATCACGATTTTTTTTAAAGCAAATGATTCGTTCCAAATCGACTAGGCGTTCGTTATTTTTCGCCGCCAATTTCGGGTAGGTATATACTACCCTTACCCCTTGAAGCAAAAACAGAATATTGCGTCGTTTTATGTTGTATATAGTTTTCAAACTTCTCTGCTAGTATTGATGTTCGTGTATTTGCACATTTTCTTTATTAGCCTGTATTATTCTCGTGTGACTTTTTTTGTTTATTCGAAAATAAAAAGTAATTTGAATCGGAAGTCCTGTGATTTCCTTGTAACTTTTTGTATTAAAGTTATATTACACTTATGGAGTTAACATGCGCTTGCCCAAGCGACGTGCAAGTGACGGAGACAATACTGTATATCACAGGCATATCAAGGAGCCAGCCGTCAGTATGAGTGCTGACAGAGCTTCCAAGTGCATTGCAACATTGTAGCTATACAAAACATTTTTACAATGTAAAATCAGACGTAGTCAAATAAAAATCACAGTGATAGCCCTACGTTCCACTATAGATACAGTAAGTGTAAAATACGGAAGGAGCATCTATATATACTGTTGCCTGGAGCAACAACCTAGTTTGATAAGAGAAGGGGGGATCAACTTAAAAATCTATTCACAAAGACCTATTTACGGGGAGGGGGATGAAGCCAAATTGTATACTGGGGGGTTCACGCCCCCTTCCCCATGGCTCCTACGCCCTCGGCCACAAGACGACACTAGTTCAATAGTGGGGCGTGTTCAGCTAGTTATGGTGTTCTCAGAAGACGCGTGTCTTGAGACGTTTCTAGGTAACAGAAAAATAATGTCACTGAAAACGTCAACATTGAGTTAACTATAAATTTAAACGTCGCCATGTTACTTCTGTCCCTCCCTTCTTAATGAGTGAACTGGATAGTTAGTTCAAAAAGAACGAATTTTTGTACTAACTGATATTTTTAAGACTTTATCATTATTATTACACGGACAACTGTTTGAACAATGTAAAATAGCCCAGTTAATAATCTTTACTATTGTTTAATTTTATTATAGCTCTTATGTTCGTGCTCTCAGAAAAGGATTCTTTCACAACCAAGGACCTAACAAATAACCGCACAGTGAACGAACTGAACGCGACCAATTCGTTCACTTAAAATATTTCGTTCGAAAAGAACTAACGTTCGCGAACAACACAAGTAACTAAATATTATCAAGCGCCCGGCCTCTGACAGCCAAAATCACGAACACTACTCTCTACTGTTCTGTATACAGGGCTGAAAATTAAGCTCGCCCACACACCTAAGGCGAGTAATTTAAGCCTACAAAAAAAACAGAACACGACTCATTTGAATGAAGTTCCACCGATCGATGGCTACATGCAGCAAATGTTTCCGTCTTGTGTCTTATCGCTTCTCATGACTGTTTTTCATTTTGCATTGTCTTTTCACAAAACCGCATCGTCAACGACAAAATACACACGCCGTAATCATTCGCAATCGTAAGACGAATCTTTGTAGACCTACACAAACAAAACATACTACACTACCGCGTAAAGCAGATGCGGTGCGGTAGTAATGTCACTAGATGGCGTTCTTTATGTATTTATCAGTTTAGTCCGACCGTACAAAACCGCTTACACATAAAAAAAAACCCCAGTCGCCAGCAAATAATATAATACAAGCCTTTCTGCTAATGCTTCAAATATTATATAAAATAGTACTAAAGAGAAAACTTAGATGATGATGTGTAAAACTGATTCATAAGGTAGGAGCTGAATAAATACCCCGAACGGATCGCCCACAGAGCGGGAATCCCTGCATTGTCGTCAGGGACAACACTGCTGACTAGATAAAGCCCAGTAAACTAAATCACTTCAAATACAACCGTTAGGAGTTAAATTATCGCACATTTACGCAGTTAAATAATTGATGTTTCTATGGATGATATCCAGTAGCCTATGCGGTCTGCCTTAATTATTGATATAATTATCAATATTTCTTTTTAAAGTTGCAATCGCATTTCACAGTGAGAAATTTATTATCATCAATCTGTTTTAACAAATATCGACAAAATGACCGGATCTTAGACTGCTTTGTATGAGCCTCTTTGTACAATGGTGTAATACAGCATGGTGTGCGTCAGGCTGCGGGGTTGTATTCCGTCGGACTTGGGCAGCTGACCAACGAATGGCTACAGATGGTACTTTTATATTTGGTGAACACATGCCTACGTCGCAGTCGCAGTCGGACAGGACAGAATCGGCTTCGGGACCATGTGAGGCAGCAGCCAGGCTGGAAGACACGCTCCTTCTCCGGGACCAGCTCATCTCCATCACTCTATAGCTGATGCAGAACCGTGCGTCTTAAATCACTCCCATTGGCTGCTGACTCTTAAACCTCCTGCCACTTTCTGTCATCATAAACTTCTTTTTTCCTGAGTATATATATATTTTTTTAATGTTTGGAGTTCGACGACATAGCAGCCAGACGAAAACGGGGCGCCGGAAAAGCGCATTGACGGTGGAAGGGGGTCGCTCCCGTCCCGTCCGCCGGCTTCGATGCAGTTGTGGACTGCTGGCGTTTAGGCTTCGCGGTCCACGAAGAGACCATTTTCAATTTATTATCCCGTTGTTTGGAATATATTGCAATATACGGAAATATATTTCAAATCAGTCACTTAAGTAATTTAACGTCGCGGTAAGGTATTCGGATGGTTTGTTGCGGTGTTTAAAAAACGTTCGGACAAAACCCTTTTAAAAATCAAATTTATTATTATTAATAATAATAACATCCATTTCGCATGGGTAGTTGGTAGCTTGGATATTTTGATAAATATACAGGGGCATATATATTTAGTGCTTTTTCCATTCATTAAAAAAATAACATGGCAATAGAAACAGATGCAGAATTTGAGAAGGCTGTTTCTGGAGGAAAGGGAACAGCGCCGCGCAGCGAGTCTCAAGAGACGGAGAAACTTCTAAGGGTTGCGGCCCCGGACCCCTCTCGCCGACGCGACCTGCGGCTCTCCAGCTCCTTTACAGCCAGCCTGGGCAGCACCAAGTCCCTGGATGCGGATCAAAATGGACACAGCGCTCCGCTGCGCTCCGGGTCTGTTGGGCACCTTCGGGTGCCGCCCATGTCCCCGTCCCGCGTCAGCTTGCGGAGCCGTGGATCCTCCACGGGAACGGCCGCCGGTGACCAGCCCAAGCCACGGGATTATCTACTACTGGCCGCTCTCTCATGCTTTTGTCCGGTCTGGCCCATCAACATAGTTGCACTGGTCTATTCGATCATGGTGAGTTAATGTGTAAGGGGCGCTTATCCGGTCGTGTGCCATTAACAGATCTGATTTGGATATGATTTTTAATCTCCAAATGCATAAATAGATATGATCAAGATACCATAGAAAACTCATGAAATGCGTATCCTAGCTTATCCTAAATTATATAATTATAGTTGAATCTCCGAAACTTTCACTAAATTGACGGGTGTCCCAGGTTCATCACTCAATTTACATTTGAAGATACCGGTTAAATTTACATTCATCAGTGTTTAATACATTTTCTTATAGTATGGAAACCCCATTTTTTTATTAAAACGGTGCTTAGAAATTGGTGTGCGTTTTACTGTAAACCGACTAATTAATACTACGTGGACGTGACAGAAGGGGGATGGATTAAGGTACGATACAGCTACGTTACCGGCGTACAGGGCGTCTACATTAAACCAGCAGTAGGAAAAGGTGCGCAACGACTGCAAGGCGACGCAATTTTACTCAAGTTAGCCAAGCAGTAAGTGAATATTTACCAAGTCAGCCAGCAGAGAACATGCGCAAATCGTATCATTCTTGTGCGGCTCATGAAAAATGAGCTAATCTGAAAGCAGGGCAGCATGGACCGCAAGCACGGATTGTGGTCCCACTGGCAGAGGTATCGATCTGCTCTCTCCTTCAACGCTAAATTGAATGCTTCACCCACAATCAAAAGCTGCGTGACTAAACGTTTGGCACTGGCTCCTGGCCGGGGAAGGGGGCTGGTGGGTATCAAGGCTTCCGGATGATTTTACAAGGGTTTTAACACCCTGATAACGAAGTCACAGATAGTTTACCTTGGTTACTTTGAGCGGCATGTACCGTGGCACAGGGCTTGTCTGTCATTTGTGGAGCGTTTATGCTGTGCCTACCTCGGAATTGGTGTAACAATGAGACTTATAGGAATGAAATGTGATGTGGTGCGGGCGTGCACAGGTATGCAAATTTGCTTGCATTAGCAGCCTTCCAGTGTAATATACTATTCGCCCACCCCCAACTAAAAGCAGTTTATCCACCGCCATCAAACTTTCCAGGGCCTGCATTATTAATGCCAGCTGAAGGCAGTGAGAAAGCATTTACCACACCACCCCAAAGAGGCCCTGATCCTGCTTGGAGTCGGGGGCAGAGGAGCTCAGATATTGCAGTGTTTAGCTCAGCTTCTGCATTAAAATATTTCGTCAAAGACATTATTTAAACGGCAGTTCACCAGTCAGTTAATCAATCGTGCTTAACACAGTGCCAGCAGGCAACAGTCAGAGGATTTTGAAGTAGATTTTTCATGCGGACTGACTGAAAAACAAAGGCCAGGTTTGAGGAAACATTCTCTGATCTTTAGAATTTAGTCATGAGACTGGTGGGGACTAGTAGTGTCTGAAATGTACAAAGTACAGATCAGAGTTACAGTTATGAAGTGGAGACAGTTCAGAGTAACGCCACAGATCCTGTAGCCATTGTAATCCGGTGACCTGTCAGGAAAAAAATTATTATAGCATCAGGACATAATACACCGATGTGGAAATTAATTGAAACAAGTCATCACACAGACAAGCATGCAGTGGCCTGGGACCTGTGGGTTTGACAGCCAAAAGGGCAGAGAGGACGCTGAGTGGATGGACAGAGGAGGCACTGTGCCCACAGACTGGCAGGCCTGCTCGGGTGGGGTTAGAAGTGGGTGGATGGACAGAGGAGGCACTGTGCCCACAGACTGGCAGGCCTGCT
>JAODLD010000044.1:11395603-11425527 GCA_026781065.1 Mormyrops boulengeri | reverse complement strand
GCCAACCCTTTTTTGTTCAATTTTAACCCCGGGGGTGGGGGCCCCCCCCCCCCCCCCCCCCCGTGTTGTTGTGGGGTTTCCCATCACAATCCAAAAACATCTTAAGGTTAATTGGAGTTTCCAAATTCCCCATAGGCATGAATGGTGTGTGTGCCCTATGATGGATTGGCACCCCATCATGGATTATTCCCCATACAATTTTTTTATCAAACCTCCAGCTCATAAATCTGGATCCAACACCATAAGTATGAATTAATATGACTGCGATGACTGTCTTAACTGTGGTCAGTCTGTCTGTATATGGACAACTTGGTTGAATAAATTTGCACAAGATTGTACATGGCTATGCTTGTAAATGTGCTTTCATTCTTGATTGATCACCATCAACAAGTGGGGGGGTCATTTTATTCATTTGAATGTTCTATGAAAGGGGTCTAACACAATGTGGCACACGAAGAACCACAGACAGAGCTGTTATCTAGGTACTCAAACCGGCGGGTTTACTGCTGACGTTCCAGCAACTTCACTCACGGCCCTGAAGTCACAGAGGCAGAGTTTAAAAAGTCACCATTTGAAGGTGTTAAACTGGGAACATGGCGGCGGGCATGGGATGGGGCACAGTGTGAAGACAAGCACAGCGGTGAAGCCTCAGCCCCCGCACACCCTGATGGGATCAAAGGAGCAGGTCTGACCCAGATCAGAAGCCCTGCTGGTTCACATCAATGAGAGATCACACATACACACACAGAGCCAGCTGGCGGGCAGGGATACAAAGCAATGCAGGCATTAGTGCAGCAGAGATATGTGTAATAGTGCCTGTCTGTGTAAGACGGAGCATGTATGCAATATAGTGAGATAGAAGCGTCTCAAAATACATGTGTGAAGCAGAGTATTCATGATGCAATATGCAGTACTGTGCAAAAGCTGTAGACAGTCAAATGAAACGTTTAATGCTATTTATCTGGGTAGTAAATGTGTATTTGCTTAGACCATAGAACACAATTTATCATTAAAACATAAGCAAATTAACAGTGGCACGGTAAAAACTAGCAAGATTCTTTTTTCTGTTCTCCAAAGATACCTTGTTGGATGGCTAGATGAGGCCTGCTTCACTTCTGAAACCTCTGCTCAGGGGCACCACAGCCATTCCATGTATTTGTTACATTTCACCACCAGCTCGCTTAAGTAATTAATTGAATAAATTTGGAAAAGTCAGTGGTGTATTGATTACATATACAAGGTGTGTTAGTGGCTGAGAGGAAAAATACAGGGGTGTGTTAGATGGATGTTGCAAATTCTGGGGTGACTTTAGGAGAGTTTTTGAAGTAAAGAAGCTGACACTCTTATTTTCTTTGCCTAAGGCCTTTGAACAGTACTGTATGTGAGAAGAAATGTGTGTGCATGTGTGCCCATGTCATCTACATCACCCTAAGCCTGCTCAACATCAGCAGAAAATGTGAGAAATGTGTACTCGGAGTACTTCAGGAACACCATGCCTGGTAACTCTGCAGGGATGACTGAACGTACCGTCAGCATCTTCAGAACAGCCCGAGCTGTCCATCACCTACATAGCAAAGAACATTGATGTAGCCTAGCGCACTGTGACCTCCTGTGACAAGTGACAGTCACACGTCACAGCATGTCACCATCGGAACATGACCGACTTGTTTGAAGATGCAGTGCTTCCTGGGTATTCACTTATTTGATGATGCAGTGCTTCCTGAGTATTCACTTATTTGATGATGCAGTGCTTCCCTAGTATTCATTTATTTGAAGATGCAGTGCTTCCTGAGTATTCACTTACGTGAAGATGCAGTGCTTCCTGAGTATTCACTTACGTGAAGATGCACTTATTTGTCTATTTAAGGTTGTGACCATGAAGCTCATGTTTCATTTATTTGTAAATATTCTTGTTATTGCCTCTTATGGGATATGCAGTGACCGAACTTCATCTGATGTGTCCCCTCCAGTCCAGAAACAGCTTACAGCAGGGGGATGTGGATGGGGCCCGACGGCTGGGACGCCTGGCTCGCCTGCTCAGCCTGTTCTGCATCATTCTGGGCCTGCTTATCATTGCCGTCTACATCACAGTCACAGGTGCGCCACCTCGACATGCCCAGTCACGGAACACTAACAGGAAAAGCCCCAGTCTTATCACTTTTAAAGGGGCAGTCTTCACACCTGTCGCTTAAGTGGTTCGGTTAATAATGCAATGTTTGACTCCTTAAGAATATAAAGCACGATGAGGACTAGAACCTCTCAGGAACAATATGTCTTCTCCCTGTCAGCTACACATTTTTCCTCATGTCTAAAAATACACACTTATCGATGGTGATGTGAACTACCTGATGGATTATGGTCATGTGTAAAGTGCTCACTTCCACTCTCTGTTCCTCTCTCTCAGTTACGAACGTTTACTGACACAGAGGACAGCGAGGAAGCCGCCAAAGTCAAGCTCTCACACAGGAGAAAAGGGAAAAATTATCCTTAAAATGAAGGAACCTGGAACCGTCCTCCAGAAAGTCCAAAACAACCAAGCAAAAAATTACCAAGCAAAACAAGCAAAATATGGACAAAAACAAGCAAAAAAAGATAAATGCATGCTTCAGGTAATGTCTGCATGAACTTGGGACTAAACAAACCCAAAGTGTCTGACTAGGAACGTGGACGAGGCAATTTTAACAGCAGTGAGGATTAATCTAAACCTTTGCTCATGACTCCAACTTTATACAGATGTATTAACTCTATGCATGATGTAAGTTATATTATGATCACTTTACAGCAGACGCCACGGCATGTGTTTTCTCGAGGTTGTTTTGTACTTTCTACGGAAAAAAAACTTTTTGTAGGCAGAAGAGTGTGGATGTGAGGCAAAGATGGTGTCTTTGACCGCCTGCCTGCACCCCTTTCACTAACTCTGGTCGCTCTGGATGTGTTGATACCTGTGGGGAGGGTCACAGAGACCTGCAGGAGGCAGCCAAGCCAGAATCCAGAATGCTCAGATCGGTCCACAAACTCAAGTCTGTTTGCACCTGCGTCTATTAGCTAGCCCCGCCTCCTACCCATCTGTCAGCTGTAAACATTGACTGGCAGCATTGACGTCGAATCAGAACAGTAGCCAGGCCTTTACATGGACGAATAAATGGTAACTGGGAGATCACCCCTATACTACAGGTTACTCCTATCTGTCCTGCGGGGGGGCTAGTGTGATTATTAGTGCTCTCTTCAGCAAGCAGGGCAATGTTCGCAGCTCACGTGAGGTTTACACTGGAGCCCTATGCAATGCAGCCACTTCAGTCATGCTGTATTTGTGGGTCAGCCTGTGTGACACACGTAGGGCTTCACACTTCTTGTTTTGGCTGCATGTCTGAAATAAAGGTATATGTGCATGGTCTGTATTGGAGTGCTCACTTGTGTGTACACACACACACACACACACACACCACGTGGAAAATCACACTTCAAGGGGCATTGGGAAAACAGTGATTTGAATACACCTGGCACAGATTAATATTTAAAAAAATGTATTAATTTTATGTGAAAATTTACACATACAGTGTTAAAATCTAATGACAGGCTTAGGCTACTCATTAAACACTGTTGAAGAACAGCTGTGTCACACTTGACAGTAGGCGGAACACGGACTGTAGTTGGGCTACGTCGCGACCTGCAGAGACCCAACACGTAAACCATGGACGCATAAAAGACGCAACACGATCTGACAGCCCGACGGCCACTCTCGCAGAGAAACCAAAGTCTCCGATAACATGCCGCAGGGGACAATTTCAATTCAGTAACGATTCTGAAAGCCCTTCCTGTCACACGGTGCCCCCTGCTGTCCCTACTTTTGGATCCACCTACCCCGTATGCAGAGCCAGGACAGGCCCGGAGAAATCCAAATCAGCAGTGCACAGGAACGCCACGGGGATCTGAATGTGTTCGAACCAGCTTTGGTTTCACACGATAAAACACTTATTAAAAAATAGATGCAAATAACCGGTACAAATATATATACACACACGCCTTTGTTCTACATGTATGTGTATGTATATCTATGTATATATTACTTAGTGTATTAACACACATATTCCTCTTTACAAGGAACATAAAATCAAGTATTTAAATAATATATCATTTTAATAAATCATTCTTCAGCAGTAAATGCCACCCCCCCACCCCCCTACCACCACCTGGAGGCCTTCAGGCCCCTGTAGCTCATCCTGTCTGGAGAAAGCCATCAGGCTCAGCTGGTCTCACCTTCCTCCGGTACCAAAAGCAAAAATAGCAGTGTAGCACACACCCACACCCCTTGCCATCCAATTTGGTCACATAAGTTAGTATGCCGCCCCCTCCCCATTGCTGGGGAATCTGTCAGTGAAATGCATAGAGCAGGAGGAGAATGGTGCAGACTCCGATGACTCCGCCCAGAATGAAAGAGTCCCGCCTCTTCCGTAAATTGATTCGCTGGATGAGGTTGTTGATGGCTGGGAACCGGTCTACAGTGAAAGCTGGTTAAAGAAGTACAAACACAGACCGCTTCATTCTGAAAACCAACCAGCTCACTGACAGAACAACCCTCTTGGTTCCGTTAGGAGCTTACATGACATTTCAGCCTAGAACACTGTAACGTGTAAAAAAATAACTGAAATGACCACCATACTGAAATGACATAACATTACTACTGAGCTATGGGCAGCTCCAGATGAGGCAAGAAGGATACTGGCCAGAGTGTTGACCCGACTCTGAATGGACTTCAACAACCCACGCTGGGATGTCATGTTCTCTTTGGTTGCCATAGCAATGCTGTAAGAAAATAAGCAACATCAGGGCATGAGCAAATGTGTAGATCTGCTCCCACATATCCTCCAACAGTCTTGGGTCTTCTGCTCTCACAAACAAGCTCACGTGAAACAGATCTGAACTGCAGAGGATGGCTGAAGATGAAGGCAAAGAGATAGAGTAGATTGAAGAATAAAGAAACTGACATGAAAGTGGCCTTTTGCAGATTATATATGAATTTTAATGGATGCAACATGAAAGACCCATGCTGGCGGGGGCTGGAGGTAAGACAACACTTCCGTTTGTCTCTCAGGACTTCACATAGCATGTCCAGAAGAGCAATGACTCTGCGCTTTCTGGAAACTCAACCTCCGGGAACTCTGGACCACATTCTCACTTCCCAGCTTCACCTAGCTAGTTTTAGCCGCTCTAGTGGATTCACCGGGGGGGAAGCAGACATACAGCCCCCATGATGCACCTGACAGAAATGCAGGTTCTGACTCCCTTCTTCACAGGTGTGGGCCTTACCTTATTGTGTCGTCCAGCAAGCGGTCTGAACTGTGGGGAGGAAGGCAGAGGCGAAGCATAAATGAGAGATGTGGGGCGAGAGAACATGCACATACAGAAAAGCATTACATACAGAATAATGCCGATATTGTGTATTTTGACCGCCATATGAATGTCTGTGTTTCTCGAGTGTCTCATTTGCCTCAACATTTGGGAAGATTTTGCCCATTTAGGCCCTGGTAGGATCCATCTCTCTCAGCTCATCAGCTGTTCCAGCACACTACCTTTCCTGATCTCCACTGCCAACGTCCAGAAGCTCAAGCTGTCATGTGGAGGAAATGTGGAGGTGGTACTATCATGAGACAAGGAAGCTTCACACCAGAAGAAACCAAACCAGAGACCAAATAGATGGGAGCTAAGTGGACCAATGAAAATGTTCCACTGTTGAACACAAGAAGTTTTTGAAGTGAGACGAGTGGAACCTGACCCCCACCTTTGCACCTAACATGGAAAGAATGTAGCAATGACAGCACCTAAAACCAGGTAAACCTGACAATTCAGGTATAATTCACAGCTAGTAGATTTAAAAGAAGTCCATTCAATTTCAAACAGTCAAATGGTTCCACTTGGAGGCAGCATATCATTGGAAGGCCCCCACTAAATAAGCCGTAATATTTGCCAGGCGACAGACTGCCCCTAGATCCCAGGCACTGACACCCTTGTGCCAAAGAACAGGTCAACACCTGAAATGCTGGGTGGATCCATTTCCCAGAATCACTGCAGCATTACAGCGATCCTAAACATCCGCCTTACTTCAGCATCAGTAAACAGCCTGTACCTATTTCAGCACCTGGGAGTGGTCTGTATCTATTTCAGAGCCAGGAGTCTGTCTGGACCTTCCTTCCCAATCAGGGAGCTGTCTTAAGGTGCTTCTGCTGTACGTACTCGAAATAACTACAGTAGAGATAAAATGATAGCGTTCAGATAATAGCGTGAGTTGATCTGTCGCAGCACAGATAGAAGCAACGCGAAGCACAGACAGATCTGGCGGTCCACGTAAGGTCCATGACTGTAGAGCGGGATTTATCAAATCTGGACCTCGATTCCAAATCCAGGCCGTGTTTTCAGTTCTCCCAGGTAGTTAGTTTAATAATTACTGATTCTGATTGGCCAGAGGCTTCACACGTGGCTCACAGGTAAAGGAAGGCTGGAACATCAGCAGGGCACGGACCTTGAGGACCATGATTTGAATAGCCGTGCTGTAGAGGTTTAGTTTGGTCCTCAAAACCATGGTTCTGTTTCTTAGCCCCGTCATGTTCCTTGCTGGTCTGTCAGTAAAAGCTCCAGGGAACCCAGATCAGGGTGGGACTAATAGGAAGCAGAGAGAGAGTAGGACAAAAATGTGAAACCACACGTAGCAGCCATTTACTGTCAGACACGCTATGGAACGGCGGCGAGTAAGCAGGGCTGGGACACACAACCTTGCATCAAGCGGCAAGTCTAACTCGTGGGGTTTGTTGACATGAAATAGGGCAACCAGCTTGTCCGAAGGCAAAGAAGGGCTTGGGCGATCAGGAGAAAAGTGTTCCTCCAGTTCACATGGAATTAGTGCTGCTGTTAATTCTGTTACAAAGGCTCTGCCAGGTCCCTGGTTATATAGGTTTAGTGTTTCTTAAAGGAGTAGCAGCCCTAAACCTAGGCTTAAAAAATGGACACGAAGTGCTGGAAAGGGCGAATTTGTCCCTTATTTCATTATGCTAAGTCTCACCTCTGGTTTAGAGACTTAACTGGGACCAAACTTAAAACATCCAATCCATAAAATTATTTTAAGCTGACTTCAAGGCTTCCGACAGTCCCAAACTGCTCTTCATATGAAGCTATTTACAGTCTCTTCACCTGTTTTCATCACCATCAGAACATCCTGCATGGTTCCTATCTCCAAGGCTCTAGAACAGGTCCCTGAGCCAACTGGACTGGTCCAGGACAGGCTGTAGGGTTGCTTTCGAACCACCGCTAAAAGGAACCAGGACAACATTGTGGCCACCGAACCGAATCGATACAGCATCTCCCTCTCACCAGACAAGCGTGTGCACATGCTCAGTGACGGCATGAAGGTCCTGAGCAGTCTCCCCTGGAATTAAAGAGCCCTGAACAGGAAGCAGCTTCCCCACAGCACTTCAATAAAAGTTGCAGGTCCCTGCATAAGGTACATCTTCCAGGAGGCATTTGAAACACTCACAACATCGCACGTCATCTTCCTCCTTCAAGAGGAAGCTACGGCTGGGCTGGGTAAAGTAGGCCATCTCTCTCCAGCCTCCCTGAAATGACGACTTGGCAATCTGTAGTCCCGACAATTTGCATTATTTGTAAATTCGCCCTAACCACAACGGCTCCCAAGTACAACTTCAGTAAGACTGGAAGGATCTATTAGTTAGCGTGTGGATGACAGGGCCGTTTACAGTTTGACACAAAGAAAGATGTTTTTTAATATTATCATCTGTCATCCAAAACAGAGGTTAGTTAACGGGCTCTACCAGACCAGAAAACAGAAGCAGACTGGTGACCCAGTCTTGCAAAAAGAAAATGCATTGCGTTATTTACACAGTGCTGTGAGATGCATTGCGTTATTTACACAGCGCTGTGAGATGCATTGCGTTATTTACACAGCGCTGTGAGATGCATTGCGTTATTTACACAGCGCTGTGAGATGCATTGCGTTATTTACACAGTGCTGTAAGATGCATCGTGTGCCTGTTTATTCAAACAGAGCATGCTGACATGACAGAGCAGCTATCAAAGAAAATCTCAGCAGGGGTGTGGCCAAACTCAGGTTGGACTCTCACTCAGGACACCTGCTAACCCTCCATCCCACCTCACCCACATTCGTTTACAATCCATGCCTATTTTTATGCTCACTGCCTCAAGGCTGAGGGTGGTTTTAAAGGACGCTTCTGGCTTTCTGAGCTCTTACGAGATGTTTAATTCATGGTGGGGAGTGGAGAGAGCCAGCTTGTACAGTCACCACTCTGAACTGGACTCAGGGGGCAGGAATCTGGTCAAAACCATTGACCCACTGATCTTCCCTTCAGGGTCCAGGTGTGAAACAGCAAGCAGCAGTGTGGCACTGAAGGCAAGTGCGTGCGTGAGCTGTCTTTATACTGTAGAGTCCAGTCTGTATGCATTTAGAGTGCAAGAGTGTAAAAACAGAGTGATTTGAATTGAGTGATTTTGTGTGCGTGTGTGTGTCTGTGTGTGTGTGCGTGTGTGTGCGCACACACAAGCCTTCTTACTTCCTCAAATGCTCATGCTCCTTCAGAAAAAGCTCCGTCCTCCTGTTGTTTACCCCTGAACTGCTCTTGTACGTCCTGGTTTGGGAAGAGAACATCACACACATTCTGGTCAGAGGGATAGACGGTATCAGGAAAACCTACTGCCTTAAGGGCCACTGGGTGTGTCAGCGTACGGAAATGAGCTGCACTCTTAAATGAGCTGACACTGCAGCCACAAGATAACAAATCGAGCGAAACCGAAGCAATGAGGGAAAATGATACCACACAGATGTGCCTTCCACATAGTGCTGCACTGAACGGCTGTGCAGCCCATTCAGCCGTTCCATTTGACCATGTCGTTTTTTTAAGGCATAGTGGCCTGTCAGTAAGGTTTAAAAGAGCCATGATCACACTTGCTGCACAATCTTTTATTCCTCCAGGCTCTGCCACTTATGTGAATTACATTCAGGGGAAACGTCTAAATTGTTGGCTCAAAGCTGCATTTCAGATCTGCTGATGAGCAAATATTACCCATAATGCAGTGCGGCCATACTCCAGTGACAGCCGCAAACGCTTCGCTTGTGAAAATGGACACTAAGGAAAACAAAATGCTGAGGTGGTGTTCGACGTCCTCTCTGCCAAAGCCCAATGGGAGGAGAATCAATGGGTTCAAGAAGAAAAAGAAAAGCCTTTTGGGACCCCATGTGGCCAAACAGTGAAATTACTGTGTGTGTGTGTGTGTGTGTGTGTGTGTGTGTGTGTGTGAGTGGGTATACCTATCTTTATGGGGACACAATGTCCCCATAACGTGATAAATATCCGTTTTTTTTCCCTTATAGGGACCGGTTTCCTGGTCCCCATAAGGGAAAACTCTATTTTATAAAAATCGGTAACTGCTATGAAAAAAACAAAAATGCAAAAACTCTTGTATTTTGACTGGTTACTTATGGTTATGGCTGGGTGGGGGTTAAGGTTGTCATAGTTAGCATTAGCATTTTTCCCATAGAAGTGAATGAGTGGTCCCCTTAAGGACAGATATACCTAACATGTGTGTGTGTGTGTGTGTGTGTGTGTGTGTGTGTGTGTGTGTGTGTGTGTGTGTGTGTGCGTGTGTGAGACAGTTATTTTCTGGAGAGCACCTCACAGCTGTCTGATGTGTCCCAAGTAGAATGAACCTCATGGAGATTAAAAAATAACACCTGAGAAGGTCTCCTTCTCCAAGCCTTATTTTAAAATGTCCACTTAACCTCGACACCGTCTAAGCAAACCATAAAAAAAAAAAACATCAGGAAAAATAGATCTGATTCTCCAAACTGCTTTGCTCAGTAATCTCTCCTATGGGCCAATTTCTTGCATGATGATGGCAAAAAAAAACCACACATCTCCTAGGTTCATATAGCAGATGCAGTATGTGATTAGAAGGAGAGATTTAAAGTTCAGAGTAAAACAAAAAGGGCCATATATTTGTCTCCTGGGCCCACAGCAGTTGTACTGCTAACAAACACGCACTTAGATGTAGTGACACCCACACAGAGGCAGTAACCGATCGCATGGAAACATCCTAAACCACATTGGACAAAGACCAAAATGGGAACAGCAGCTGTGTGGAGCCAAACCTGCTCATTTCACATCACAGATTATCGGACTACCTGTACATCACTACTGTTGCCTTGCTTGTAAATTCATGAACCACAAAGCATAAATGATCTTACTCCTGTCTGCCCATTTTCGACCCTGAATGCTTGACGGCCTTCTAACAAAACTGGATATCTGCGGAATTCCCGCACAGGATGCATTTTAACACAGATTTCGCCAATTTTGTTTTGAGTTAAATTATTCAATTAGCAGAGATGACTGTACCCAAATGGGCCTTGCAGTAAATGGTTAAAGTCTCCTGGTGCAATGGAAGACTTTCAGCGGGCTCTTCCATTAGGAGCTACTTCAAATTAGTTTATGAGCATAAACCACTTGTATTAGCCGCTCCCAATGGATCCTGGGGGGGGGGGGGAATCGTAGTTCTGGAAATTCAACTTCCGGTGATACCGCAAGCAGCAGCCTGTTATAGTGGTTCTCTCTATTTACCAGTGTAAAACCTTAAATTTTAAGATTCAACCACTCTAACCTCTGCATTGTGCATTCAAACATTATGGCTCTGGGACACCTCAGGACCTCCGGGTGGCTTTCTAACCCTCTGCAGACTAACAGACATCAGTTTCTCTTAAGATGTGATGTTTTTCTTGTATACGGATACCATCAGAATGATGGTAAAGACTAAAGTTATGACATAACTCCAAAGTATTCATACGGCAAGGCTGCAATCACTCCTTTACTTGGAAATAAATGGGCGGGATGAATAGGTGCACACCTAACGAATGCAGTCACTAAAAACGAAACGAATAACAATAATAATAAACGAATTTCACCTACACTCTCTGTATATCCTTTCAGAGAATACATAAAAGTTAGTGTGGGAAATGAGAACAAATTTAGGAGGACACGTTTGAAAAACGCAAATCTAACATTTATTATTTAAAAGGAAATGTATCGTCTTATGAACGGAAATGTTTCTCTAAGCTGAATCCCTTTATCTTTAGCCCAACAGCTCACCTTACAGACTACGTGCTATTATAATTTTATTTGTGTATTATTTTCATTTTTTCATTTGAAATCCAGATTAATTTTAGTTATAGTGTGGTTTTATTAGTTTTTAATTTTAATTATATATTTTATTTAGTTTTTATGTTTTAGTTTCAGTTTAAGTTTTAGTAATTTTATTTCCAGGGATAGACTGAATGTTGTAGAGCCATTTTCTATATCTGATCTTTAGAGAATCCCACATGAATACACAGCACACATTATGTACTAATGTCCTCACAAGGGGCAAAACATATTCCAGGTATTTTAGCTAAACAGTATTAAAAATAAGTAAGTATATGACGTTTGTTTTTATTTTATATTTTGGAAGCAATATAGTCAGTTTTCATTTACTTGTAGTTTTTTTAAAATTTTCATATCTTATTTTATTTCAGTTTATGAAAATGTTTTCTTATAGTTTGAGTTTCCATTAAGTTAAACAACCCCGCAGCTTCTGCACACCATTTCCATACGTTCTGCACACATAAAGTCGCACTCACTCCATTTCTTTCTTGAGCAAGCCCAGCAGGTCCTCCCTCTCCCGCACTGCCAGGAAATTGCCCTTGGTTTTGTGGAACTCGTGAGTGTAGTCCTAGAAAACGAAACACCAGAGACTCCGTGTCCAGTAAACAATGCGAGGACCATTAACCTCGGACCGTGGAGCCCCAGCAAACGGCAAAAAAGAATTAGCCGGGGATCAAGTAACAGACACATAGAGCAAAAGTGTCAAGGACCCAGACAACTCGAAAGCGGGAAGGCACAGGGGGTAGCGGCCTAGAGGACAAAACAGGAAGTGTGGACACTTCATCCCTCATGATCCCAAATCTACAGGGTGGAGGGGAGCAAAATCCAAAATGTGACACAGGGACGTAACACATTTACCAGACGACATGCTACAGAAACCAGTAACATCTGCTGAGGGACTCAGACATGGGTACGATCTCACTATGTGATTTGGAAAATTTCTGCGAGTAAAACTGTGATATTCATAAAACAAAAAAGAGAGATGACATTACCAGAAATAAACTATAGGCAAACAGAACTTGTTATTATCTTCCAATAAAGTGTGTCAAATAAGTCGGTGGTGTTGCCACAAGTTGTGTCAAAGGACGCAAAGCAGTGCCAAGGAATGCAGTGTGATTGGCGTGCGTGCGCACAATGTATTGTGCAGCCCTGGACATGGGGAATCCAGCTGAGGAGGGAGGGTTAAAAAGAGGGAGGGTACTCACCTGCAGGATGTCCCGGTGTCTCTGCAGCGTATGCATGAGCGCAGCACTGTGTGACGTCACACCCGACACACTGGTACACTCTGCCATCTTGTCATTAATGCCAGTCAGCTGGGGGGGGGGGGCATAACATCAACATTCCAAGCAACCATGACAATGGGTGTTTCTCGATACCAAGAACACAAAGATTGTACTTTCATTCTCGGCAAGAGCGGTGTTGCTAACTTGCCTCCCAAGAAGGAACTTGGGATACAATGAATCATGGGATTGGTGTCATTGGCGAATATGCATGCTTGATATTTGGGGCGGGGCAAGAATGACATCTGGGGATTTTTACCATCCTCCCTACTTTTATTCTTAGTATTGGAAATGTACTTCGGCAACGGAAGATGGCGTAAAACTGATTCATAAGAACATTAGTATTGTACGAATATTAATAAATACCCAATGACTTTCTGACACCCAATCGTGACATGGCCCCGCCCCCTCACCTTTGCCAGAAGCTGCTCAATCTCAACACCCATAGTGTTAAACATTCTGTCTTGGTTGGGGCCATTCAGGAGGGGCGTGGTGTCCAAGCTGTGGGTGGGGTGTAAACATCAAGTTTTCAATGAACAACTGGACATATGGCAGCTTTAATAAAGATTACAATGAGGTCTGATGTTATTAAAACAGCAGACACATAAATTAAGAAACGGTGCATCCATTAGTGTCAGTACTGGGTCAGCAGACACATGTGGCCTGAGTAGAGGACTGCAGTAGATGCTGTTCAGAGCAGCATGAGTGGGACCCCCACAATTTGGAAAGCAGTCTCTTCTGCCCATGGATTGGTTCTTGCCCTCAGCCCCAGTCCCTGTCCATGTGCTGATTGGCCAGAAGGGCGGCGCACCCATCTCCGTGGCAACTGTAACTGGTGCACAGCTTGCTGTAGGAGACCAACTTCAGGTCCAGCTCAGTCTCCAGCTGCCGCGCCTGTTTCCTCAGGTCTGGGGGCAATACAGCAAGACGACACCACTTCAAAATGCGACCGGCATGGAAATATTCTCCCTTACTGACAATTTTAACCAAAAAAAGTCAGGACACCATTGATACAAATTTAGGTTGAATCTCAGTTCCAAGAACACAAAGACTATACTTGTGGTCTTAGGAAGACCAGTCTTGCGAACTTGACTCCCAAGAATGAACTCGTGGTGCAGTGAATCATGGGACTGATCTCATTCAGCGAGGATGCAACCAACGTATCTTTGATATTTGAGGTGGAGCAGGACCACGATCCAGGGATTTTTACTGTCCTCCATACTTCTGGGGTGAATCTCAATATGCATTGTGAGCTTGTGTACCTGTTTTACGTAATCTTCCATTGCCAAAGACCACTTCCAATATTAGGACCACAAAATCAGAGGACAGTAAAAATCCCAAGATGTTGGTCTTGCTCTGCCCCAAATATCAAATGAGAACAACTCCATGATTCATTGCATGCTGTTGCAACGGCAGAAGGAGAAGGTGCAAACGATAATTATTACCTCAATCAGGGTTACCTTAATTGGAGTAACGTTTCTGTCGTTCCTGTCAGACAGTATTTTCCTGCTGTTTTTAACTTTTTTGGCTCATGAGAATGCTGAACTGTAATGGTTAACACCCATGTATAGTGTTTGTACAGAGTTTAAATAAATATGAATATTTTAAGTGTAAACTTTAATCGTGAAAAAGCACAAGTAATCATACCAGGAAGAATTACTCATTTAGACTGGACATTTCGATTATGGGTCATTTATTAAATAAAAATTATGGCCAGGGTAATCAGCAGGACGTATTGCATAGTGGAACAACAAGTACACATATGTCTCAATCCATAATTGGTGCGCTCTCCGTCCTCGGGATCTTTCGAGATCGTTCTTGGAAGACAAGGTTGCAAGACCGGTCTTGCCAAGACCACAAGTACAGTCTTTGAGTTTTTGGTATTGGGATTCACCCATAGGTTGCATCCTCGCCGAACGAGACCAATCCCATGATTTATTACGCTCCAAGTTCGTTTTTTGGAAGGCATGTTAGCAAGACCGGTCCTGCCAAGACCACCAGTACGGTCTTTGCGGTCTTGGTATTGAGATTCACCCCTTGTTCTTCAATATTGGCACTGGTCTTCGGCAACGGAAGATGACGTAAAACGAGTACGCAAGAACACAAGCACGGTCAAACACGCATATTGAGAATCACCGTTTTTAGTCTGAATTATACAGTGATGGGCGGTGATCTTCGTGCCAGGAGTTTAATGGCGAATTACTTTAACTCGTCGGACCTAATCGGGACAGGGTACTGATGACGGTTGCGGAAGTGTGAGCCTGGCAGCCAGAAAGCACCCAAAAAGCTCTTGTGCAACATTTTTACGGCACAACACCCGATTTAGACAAAACCCGGTCTTAATAATAATTTAAAAAGCATCGGCAAAACTCAGCATTTTAACAAACAGTCCCGAGCAGATAATAGGAACTCTTCTTTCGAATCGCCGTCATAAAGAAAATCATGACCGCGGACACGGTGCCGTAAACAAACGTGTAACGATCAGGGTGCCGTACAGAACCATATATGTGCCTGAAACTGGCTCTATAAGAAGGAGACAACATTTCCGGCCAAGTCCGTAGTGCTGAAGTACAACAGCCGCGATCAGCTGCTCAGGCCACCCGACGTGAAACGGATTAGACCGGCAGTGAAACACAAAAAGCGTTTTCGCGTCTTAAGATCGCCTCACCTTCCCAGTAATTGCTGCTCCCAGCTGCCATCTTTGTTGTCTGACGTCACCGGCAATGAGTGCAAATGAGAGGAAACGCGCGACGCCCCCTGTGGGTGAACGAGGTAAGATCATTTCACCGAACTGTCAATTGAAGGTGCGCTTAAGTGCAGGACAGGAGTCAAAATTTAGAAGGTGATCTATAGGAGCCTCCAGCTGAATAACGTGATTAGTTCCCGTATTTCCGAGCCATGATCGTTATGTTGCAACATAATACTACTGTTACGGTGCGCTTATGTTATGGGTAAGCTAAACTGAAGTAATCGGTATTGAGTCGAGATTTAAAGACTGAGAACGATTCCGCATTCTGAACATGAGCTCGCACTAACGTGGATTTTAATTAACCTCATTTTTATGAAGAATTCCGGTAGGTAGATGACCATGCTTTTGCTGTTATCATAAATTGCTAAAATATACTATAGAGGACAGCAAAACATTGCTATAATTGCACAACCAATGGGATTCCAGTCTGCTTTTAATGTCACAGCATTCCAGATTCTATACTGTAACCAGGGTTGTGGGTCTGAAAACTCATAAAAATCAAGTTATTGTCTGAAGTCTGGGAACAAGGAGTCAGTGCGTGGTAATCGAGAGAGTAGCCTGGACTTGCTGTTTCCATAGTAACAGCAGAAGGAGTTCTTCACTCTTTATATGAGGCTGACCCTTTTAGACAGGCCAATCGTTATATATCATCTTCTGATGCTAATATTTTTGTAGAATGAGCAATCCCACTTCATACCTACTGGGAATTACCATTCACCATGGCGATACACTTCGCCAATGAATGTGTTTGAGTTAGTAGTATGCTTGGTATGGCTAGTCTATCCTAGCCAGAGTACTTAGCAAAATTAGCATAGTCTGGTTGATATATTTAGTTTGTTTTTAGCTCCTAAGACGGTTGGGATCAACCAGTGGTCCTTTCATGTGCTAGCTCAGTGTTTCCCAATCGCCGGGAGGAGCAAAAACATGGACCGACTATGGGTCCCCGAGGACCTGATTGGAAAACACCGTGCTAGGTGTTATAAAGGCTGTAACTTATTTGTATGTAGTGTGTAGTGTGTCCAAATGCACTTGCCGGTAGGGTATCTATGACCCTAGGCTGTGGAGCGTGACTGCAGGGCTTATTGCGGACACCGAATGTACAGAAGTGGTTTTAGCGCCTCCTAGTGGCGATGATTTTATTATTCAACAAGCAGATGCAATTCAAGTTCATTGATTTATGTAAGATTAAAACTGAGATTAAATACTTAGTACTTGCATGCATCCTGCAGACTGTCAGTTCATAGTGGCATTTACAAAGAATGTCAATAAATAACAGCATCAGACAATAATGTCAGTATCCACTTCGGATCTCCTTGTTAGTGTAGTGGTTACTGTTCCTGCCTGTCGCACAGGAGAGTGAGGTTTGATTGCCAGTGGGGAGATACTGTGTTTCGGGGTTTGGTGGGTGTGGCTTAGTGGGTTATGCCTGTGATTGGAAGGTTGCTGGTTCGAGCCTCTGCAGAATAGCCCGTGGCTATGATTAATGACAAACACAACTGTATGACTAAATCTGTAATTGTAATGATGTTATCACTAATTAAGTTTCGCAGCTTCTGACTTGGAACTGTTTTTTTGCTGCATGTATGAGTTTGGCAGATTATACAGGATATTTTGTACATATCTGAATTTTTTTATCCCACAATTATGTTCTGGTGACCTAATAAATGAATTGAAGAATAAAAGAAAGAGTTAAACGACTTACATACAAATACACAAATTTTCCTGTATTAATTTTAAGTATTCTTTACTACTCTGTAGCATCACAGAATTCTTGAATGGTCGGTTTGTTAAATCATCGCAGGCCGGAAGATTCTGGTTTTGGAGGTGCTGTCGTGCTCTCAGAACTATTACGTTGGCTGTACCGGTGGGTGCCAGGCAGCAGAAGTTGTTTGATCTTAACCAATTACAGGGATTCTCATGAATAATTAAACAAGAAGCGTGAATATTCATGACAGTGGCTTATCACTCAGACTTCTGCATGAAAAGGGTGATCCGAATGAAAAGGACCCTAACGCTGGAGAACTTCTTCAAGATTAAAACGGAAAGGCTACGTCTGAATTGCTGCAGGGTATCAGACACTGAAGTGTACCATCTGTTGAGTTACTGTAAATACTTTTTTGTGGTCATTGCTCAGTGCAGATGAATGGAACAGGATACAGGGACACAAAAAGACATAAGATTCACTCATTTGCTGAAGATTTTTTCTGTCATTCTTTTTATTGATCACCTTCATACAAACGGTGCTGTGAGACGGGTAGCTAGGTGCTGGACTCTTGTGCTCTCCAGGGTCATAGAGCCACTGGCCCCAGTGGTTGGAGTGGGCCAGTGTAGCGAGGATGATAGAGTGGGAGGAGAAGGAGGAGGAGGGATGGACTGGGGGACCGGGGAATCCGCTCACTGCTGAATGCGGCGGATGGATTGGATTTGGAAGGTCTGGGCGTGGGAGCCGTACTCCCTGTAGTGCTTGTACCCGCCTCCGTGCCGGTCACACTCTAGGATGTACTGGTAGCCACGGTAGCCAGGATACTGGTAGCACACCCACCTGGTGAGGGGGTTATGAGAAAAAAGATTCAATGTAGCCTCTCTGATGAAAACCTCCATACAAACGCACTGTGCTGCATAATGTGGGGTTTCAGATAAATCCCATGGCTGCCACAAATCTTCTAATTCAGTGTTTCCTAATCCAGTCCTCGGGGACTGACAGACAGTCCACGTTTTTGCTCTCTTACTGGGAGCTGGGAGGGAGCAAAAATGTGGACAGTCTGGCAGGGAGCTCAGAGGGAGCAAAAACATGGGCCGACTGTGGGTCCCCAAGGACCAGATTGGGAAACACTGGTCTACAGTAATTCATTCATCTTCCATCCCCAGTTGTCCTATGCAGGGTTGCAGGGATCCAGAGCCTATCATGGAAACAATGAGCACAGGGCGGGGAATAATCCAGGAGGGAGCGCCAGCCTATTTCCAGGCACCCTCACACACCATTACCAATCTTTTAATGTGCTAGATATTCTAGAATGGTTCCAGGTTCCCTGAACATTGGTCACATAGCACAAGCATCTCTGGATGTCTGCCAACGTCACCTGAAGACAAGTACTTACGCTCCACTCTGGACTTGCATGGATCCGACCTCGTTGTTGCACCAGCCCATGGCCTGCAGGGAGGAGTAGTCGTCGCACATCTCAAACTGCCTCCCCATGAAGTTCTCCCTCTCAAACACAATGATCCTAGACTCCTTATGACACTGCTCCCAAACAAAGAAAAGGCAGAGTGGATTATCCAGCATGTCACACATGGCTAGGCAGAAACGTCTGTATTACCTCTTATGGCAAAATCAGAGCAGTAACACTTTAGTTAAAGCAGTAGTTATAGATACCTTCATAATGCATTATAATGCATCCATAAAGTATTATCAACATGGCTATAACTGCTTATAAAAAGGCATAACACACTATAGCCATATGTATTATGCATTATGAATGCTCTATGAAGCTCTCATCTATAATACACTATAGGTGCCTTCATACTGCATAATCATGCTCAGTAAAAGAATTAATAAAGTATGACAGCATCTTTTATCGATGGTCATAAGGCATTATAGTGTTGATTACAATACTTCATAAGCTCCAGTGAAGCCCTTAATGCATTATAGATACCTTCATAATGCATTATAATGGTCAGTATACCATGGGTGCTTTAAGTAAAGTGTTACCGAAAAAGCCACAATCATTCATTTACATAGAATCTGTGATGTCAGAATAATAAGGTGTTTGGCCACTTAATGCATATCAGATGTATTCAATCCCATTTGATTTTTCATGTGAGTCAGCTTCCTGACCAGCCCTGTGGCTCCTTTTGTTTTTGGTGGCAAGCAGGATAAAGGCAATGAGATGCTTACCGCGGAGAAGATGGGCCTGAAGGAGATCATCCTCTCTATGTGATAGGCGTTGCTGCCGCTCCAGGCCTCCCAGCGGGGATACTCGCCCCTTTCCATGACGAACTGCTGCCCGCAGAAGCTGGAGTGCTCGAAACCCACCCAGCTGCAGAGAGCGACAGGCCGGCGGGCCAGTGAAACGGGATCGGCCCCCCCAGGCCCGGTGAGGCGGGGCTACACGGCGGCCCCCCGCTGCAATTGGGAACTTACGCGCCACACTCCACCTTGAAGGAGCGGATGTTGTCCATGCCGCACTCCATGATGTTGTGACAGGCTGCAGTGAACTCCATGCGTCTGCCCTGGAAGTGCTCCTGGTCATAGACGGTGATCTGGAGGGAGATGTACGGAACACGCGGTACTTTTAATGCACCTGGAGATCTCAGCATGCCTCTGTGCAGGACTCCAGACAGCAGTTTAGAGGAAGTTGCATGTATGTATGCGTGTGTGTGTGTGTGTGTGTGTGTGTGTGTGTGGCAGGGGAGGGGCACTCACCTTGAATGGCCCCATGGGACTCATGCTGGTGTTTGTGGGGTTGGTCTGGGCCATCTGGTACCAGTATGACGACTGATCTGTGGGCCACATAAAGAGATGTGGACAAGCTTTGGTCTCTTCGTGTAGTCTCCAGAGATGATCTGATAATGGATTTTATGGTACATTCTTAAATTAGACAACAAATACAATTGAAAAGAATCAGGAATCGTCTCCTCATTCACGTCGCATGGTCTTGCGTTTCTCTTCCACGCAAGAGCCACACGACCTGTTTTCCCAGGTGCCTCTCAACCTTCCACGTGTTATTAGGTGTCGTGGCACAAACACATGAGCGTGAGGCCGTCATCCTTCCACTACCACATATTCCCCTACTGTCATCGAGACAAACCCTACAGATCAGACCCAGGCGCCTTGGAGGTATCTGCGGCTGGATTGGAACGTGCTGACTCCTCCAGTGGGAAGCGACTACAGAGCCAGGAAGGTTTAGTGAAACCGGGAAGGGGGGCGCCTACCTGAACTACCAAATAAAAAGTCTGTTTGTCAGAGACTCCCACGCAGTGATCTTCAGCCGCCGACACTCGTTAGGGTATATATACCCGGGCTGGGTGCGGCTGGGCTGCAGTCAGCACATTGTTGTGGGGTCCATTGTTCCCAGCTGAGCCTTAGGGTTTAGGGTAGATCCACCACCACAAGAGAGAGGGGCTGACAGTGTTGGAGATGGGAAGGTTCTGTAATCAGGGCACACGGTTCTAGGAGAAAACAAACTCAAGTCAAGTCAAGTGGGACTTTATTTGTTACGCCAACCATATTCAGTAACGCAGCATACAGCGGCACAAAATAACACTGCCCAGACATAAAAACAGGAGAGACAGATTAACAACATTGACACAATGTAAAAGTAAACAACGATGGAATGTTTACAATGGGCAATGATGGAAGCAGCAGAGCACATAAGAGGCATTTAGGAGCAAACGAACAAACGATCAAATAAATATCAGAGATGTATAATGATAAATGATGAGTATCGGTAACAGTGGCGATATTGGTGCAAATGGCAATAAAGTGATTAAGTGCTGGTGTACAGGAACACATGAGAATTAGGATGTGTGTATAGTAGGGGTGAGTGTTTAATAGGCCTATGCTCAGTAAGCAGTGTGAAGGATGGATGGATGGATGGATGGATGGATATTTAATGAGTTGTTAGTCAGAACGTCAAAGGCTGGGCTGAATCTGCATTACAATGTGCCACACATCTGAAATCAGGAAAATTAATGACTGTGCTTTCATGTGTTACGTCTATGCGAAACCAAGAAAACAGCAAAAAATATCAGGTCCGTAGTGAGAAAAAAATACTGTTGTAAAAAAATCTCCTCTGTGTGAAAAATTAAGAATCAAACTATTTTCAGAAGGCAGTCCGTTAACACATTGTATGTCACATGAGCATTAACGGGGACTCCCCTCAACACTTAAGACAATTTTGAACAGGCTTTTATGTGTCTATATGCAACACCCATCTACAGGTACAAACATTCAAAACCACAGGGTCTTTTATTGGCAGCGTTCATCCGAGAAATGAGCAGAAAACACCTCCAAGTGTTAGCAGATCTGTCACGAGCCTGGCACAGAATCCGAACAAGGCCTGGATAATTGCCTAGCTCAGATGTTTTAATAACCGTGCCTCAGACAGAACCCTCAGACAGATTAGGGCTCTGGGATAAGCCCCGGATGTCTTAAGATCCAAGCGACGGCTCTGGGTACAAGAGTGACAAGGTGGATTTTATTCCCTAAATGTAAATGTGGTTTAACATTGGTCTCTCTCTAAAAACATTTGAACAGGGAATCTCTGCCAGACAGCTAAATAATAAGAATCCCACTTTTCACAAAGTACTGTCATTTAGTACATGGAATTATTCACTAAACTGTGGATGTTATTAGATTTGGAAGTAAAATACCCCTGGTTATTATGGTATGGCAGTGCACAGGTAGACGAATCAAATGAGGCTAGAGTTTGTCAGGGTTGCCAACTTTGGTCAGCTGGTTGGAGTGAAATTTTCAATTTGAGGCAAGTCTGCACACACATGCACACACATTTACATGCATGTAACAGTTTTGTTACCTTGTAAATAGTTTGTAAGGTTTGCAAACTAACCCAACACTTTTAATGTAGCTAATTTAAGGTTTATTATGGAATAATACAGAATGTGCCACAAGACATGTTTCTTGCATGAACGTGAGAGTCTGAAAGCGTGACAGTCACACCAGATGCGTGAGATGGCAACCCGGATTCATGAATATAATCTGAAGGCGGTAGAAGTTTCATGTATAGCAGTTTATATCCTAGGATATACAAGAAGGTCTGGAGAAGAGCAAAGTTGAGAGAAGAGAACCAGACAGGGCAGACAGTGTTGTTTTTCGTTCCAGCCTTACCATAATACATGTGATTAAAATAATCAAGGGCTTAATCATAAGTGGTTTAGTTGGAGCTGGTATGTAAGTCCTCAGCTAACAAAAAAATGTTCTGACCGTTGGTTTAAGAGGAGTAGAACTGAAACACAGAGAAATGCAAAGTACAGGAGATAAAGGGTATACTCAGAGGGAAATAAAAAGTGTCAGAGATCTCGATAAAGTGTGACCTAGGTAGGAAATCCACCGAAGCCATAAACAGATAACCCTTATCCAGATCAGCTTATGTATTTTACAGTTTCTCATTTCCGCTCCTCAATACTGAGAAAAATTCAGCTAATCTACTCAAGATTGGTGCCCTGTTCCCTAGCAGCGAAAGTAAATTAAAAGCCCTAACTGAGCATGTGCGCACATCAGGCGCAACATCGCAGGTGCCACGGTCTCTCAGCATGTTCGGCATGTTAAACCGCATGGTGTAACATCTCGGCCCTGACCTCACAATCTGTGTGCTAGAGCAGCAGCTGGGGGCAGAGCAAATGAGGGCTAATGCGCACATACAAAGCGGCCTCACTCTAAGCGCACTCGCACAATGGAGGTGCCAGAGACGGCTCCTGAGGTCAGCACATTGCACTCACATGCAGGCCTGCATGAGCCCCCCTGTCCAACACTGGAAAAGGACACGGGGGGGATTCGCTGATCCAGGTTGCAGCTCAGCGAACATGAAGACAAAGGGATGCAGAGTCAGCGAAGCTGGAGGAAAGGCCAGGGCCCCACAGTATTTCTCCCTGTCATCCAATCCAGGTGAGGGGGCGGGTTATATTTGTATATATAAGGCCGGGAAAAGGGCAGAATCCTGTATCCTGGTCTCCTCTCCCCCACACCTGCTGGCAACCTTCAGGTGAGATTCCTACTGGACTCAGGATGGACAGAAGTGTATGTATAGGGTGTGTCAACTTATCCACGTTGTGAAGACATGCCCCATGGCATCACATTTTGTGTTTATTCCATGCTGAGAGACCTCGTTTTGCAGGAAAGAGGAAACGAAGTAGTTTCAGATGGTGCAAATTTCCTTAAATGGCATCAGGTCTAAGTAGGGTTTTGGTCAAGTAGGGTTACAACAGCTGCATTAGGTCTTGCGTAAAGGTTAACGTTACAGTTAGCACTCAGGTTCAGGTTAGGGTTGAGCTTAATGCTAGGACTAGGGTAAAGTACCTTCCTGAATCAGAACCAGGGATCAACACCATGGCAAATTCTGACAGACATTTTGATCAAAATGCAACTTCTTCCATAGACATGGTACTAAAAATGTAGCTTACATTATTTTTTTAGCAACACTTTCTATGAATGTCATGTATATAGGAATCTATGAACACATTCATAACACATCATAATGCTTTTATAAAGCATTATAACATGGGTATAGGTATTTATTAAAAGGCATAACACATTATAGCCATGTGTATTATGCATTATAAATGCTTTATGAAACTCTCATCTATAATGCACTATAGATACCTTCATAATGCATTACAAAGCATCCTTAATGTTTATACTGAGCATTATAATGCATTATGAAAGTATGTGTTACCATTTTTTTCCCTCAATCAAAATATTTTGCTCTGTTTCTTTGAAGTCGTCCCCCTCACAGATTGAACCATGGCTCACACTGCTGTTCAAGGGAGCATAGGGAGTCGCACTGCCTCTATAGGCCTGCGCAACTACAAGGTAGGTCTCTGTCATCTGCGCAGACATGTCACAGCTGCACTATAGGGCAAGATAGACTGTCTGCACATAGACAGTGTGGCTTTATGGGCAACCAGTAAATACCAGTTCACACGTTCAGCCTATACTCATCTTGCCCCAGATTTGCCTGTTTGAGTACGAAAACTTCCAAGGCCGGTGCATGGAGCTGAACAGCGAGTGTCGGAACTTGGGTGACTGTGGAATGGACAGGATCCGCTCCATTCGGATCGAGTGTGGAGTGTGAGTACTTTATATTGTCCCAGACACACAAACCAACAAGGAGACTGCTTCCAAACCGCATATACTTCCTGTACATCCAAGGACAGGTTTTGAGCATTACTGATTATAGATTGGTTGACTCTGAGTCTTGTGCAAGTGAGGGCAAATTCCGAGTATTACTCAGTACAGATTGGTTGAGTCTTATACGAGTGAGGGCAAATTCCGAGTATTACTCAGTACTGATTGGTTGTCACTGTGCGTTGCACAGCTGGGTGGGCTACGAGCTGGAGAACATGCTGGGGGAGATGTTCATACTGGAGAAAGGCGAGTATCCACGTTGGGATTGCTGGTCCAACAGCTACTGCAGTGACTGCTTAATGTCGGTCAGACCTGTCCGCATGGTGAGTCCTACCGTTGTCTATTCCTCATGCTTCTTCACCTGGTGCGTCCAGCTGTATCGATACATATAGGCATATATGAGAGTTTACCGTCTAACTAAGCCTTTAGCGCCCATTACATCGTGTGTCTGTGGTTTGTTTGTCCACATTACACCTTTTTTATACCTTTCAGGATTTTGTTTCCACCTCAAACACCCACCCTGGTTTCTGCACAGGACCCCCAGGACCACAGGATCTGTCTTTTTGAGTGCAGGAGTTTCAGGGGCCGTAAGATGGAGGTGTGTGACGAGGATATCCCCAGCCTGTGGTCCTATGGCTTCCGAGACCATGTGGCCAGCATTCAAGTCACCGGCGGCACGTGAGTCATGCCCGGACCTGCACACCCTGCAGGCTACACTTTGCCTTTAAGTGATTGCTCAGACGAGGACACGGGGACGTTGGGCCCCTTTTGGAAGAGATCTGCTTCTTACATTTATCTATGAAGTGTGGACATATGTCAGAATCCAATGCACATATGGGACCAACAGAAAATTATGCAAGCTGTCTCATGCAAAGCATTTTCCTTGATTATTAAATACATTATTCATTCATAATAATTTCCTGAAATATAATTTCCTTAAACCTCTCAAAGGTGTGATTGACAATCACTGTCATTTCTAATCCTCCTCCTTATCTACTTCCATTTGCAGATGGGTGGGGTACCAATACCCCGGTTACCGTGGCTACCAGTACGTGTTTGAACATGGTGCATACAAGAACTGGAGTGAATGGGGAGCCCAACACCCCCAGATCCAGGCCATCCGGCGTGTGCGTGACATGATGACTCATCGGCGAGGCTACTTTGACATGACGGCATAGAGCCTGGTGGGAGACGCGCCCCCACAATCCACCACGTGCCAGTACTGCCACTTTAAGGGAGGGGGGGAGCTGATGCCACAGATGCGTGCAGCTGATTGGCTGCTACACTATTGTCACTAGTGCTGCTCCATCACTTACAATATTTATAACATTTTCTGTAACATGTTCTCTTCTACCCCGAAAAAACAGGATGCTTCAGGATGAGTTTTATTATTAGTAAAGAAGATTATTCAGCTTATGTTTTTATTAAGAAGTAATTCTGTTTACCTTTTTCTATTCTGACCATCTCTATAAGCCTTAAACATTTCGGTTAAGGGGAGAGCAGCCTGAGGGCGCATCCCAGCAAACACACAGCGAGGGATCATGTCTCTTGCTATCACCTGGGGACTCTTCTACCTCCTTCCCAGTTTGCCGTGTCCTTTGCGAAGGTCACAAAAGACAGGTGCCATCATCAGAGGCCACAGGGCCACTGTGTTGTTGAATGGCGGTTTGTGTCGAAAGCTTCGGACTGTAGCGTCCCTGTTTGTGATTGGCTGACCACAAAAAAAACCAGTTAAAGCCAGTAATGAGAAGCCTATCAGTCTGCGACTGGCTGATCTCAGAGAGTCTTTCCAATCTGTGTATTTCCTCAGGGATCCTGATTTTTGTGGAAAAAATAACAGTGTCTAGGTTTAACTTCTAAATTTATTATTCACAAATTGAAATAAACATCAAAATCAGCAATATCAGTCAGTCACAGTCCTCATTTCTGTCATCACTTGATTTTTTCATTTCCTATAATATATGTTATCAAATGATACATTGTATAATCACATATAAAGTAATTGTTATATAATGTAGTCCATGGGTGGCCAATCTTAAAGGACCAGTGTGTGTGCAGGTTTTTGGGATAACCTTTAGGTCAGCTGTTCAAACCCAGGTGTGAGGACTTTTCAGCCAATCAGTCCTCTAATTAGTAATCTAATTAGGGAGATGCAGCCAAAACCTGCATACATAACGGTCTTTTCTGGATAAGATTGGCCACCCCTGTTGTAGTCATATATAAAGTAATTTCCAAAATGAATGGTGGATTTTACTGATCAAGTATAGTCTTCTGGTTAATTTAGCTTGGGATGTAAAACATCCAGATCACTACCATCTGAATCTGAAAATTATTTTATGCCCCTTTTGTTAACCATCATATATTCTATTTAACAGTTTTTTAAGTACACGGCCCACAATGGTCAGTGTGATTCTATGTAATGAGTCTCTCGGGAAATGATCAATTCACCTCCATTGTATAGATGGGAACTGGGAAGCGAGAGGGATGGTTGTGTGATTAAAGAACTGCGCGTGTTGCAGGCAGTTTGTGAGTTTGGATCCCATCATACATCATTCATACATGTATTACATGAATAAAAACCTTAGTAAGTGAATCACATGCGCATTAAATCTTACACGTAATATGGTGATGTCATCGTCCATCACATGCAGTGCCATCCATAAGTATTTAGACAGTGAGACTTTTCTTATTTTTATTTTGGCTCTGTATCGCAATTAATTTGTAATGAAACTCCTATTACGCGCTTGAAGTGCAGACTGCCAACTTTAATTTAAGGGTATGAGCAGCTATTCTGGGTAAATTGCGCGGCGGTTGTAATTATTTGACACCCCCATTTTAAGGGACCAAAAGTGTTTGGACAAATTAGCATTATCTTAAGGAATATTGCCATATTTAATACTTGGTTGCAAATCATTTCTAATAAATGACTGCCCGAAGTCTGGAATCCATATATTAATTTATGATCAGTCATATCACTATGTAGATGGACTATACAAGAAATGTAACAGAAGAACCAGTATTACTGTGTGCAGTCAATGAACGAATGAATGAATGAATTAATGAATGAACGAATGAACGTAGGTCAGAGGAAGGGAATATCCCCTTGCCAGTTATAAACGATTATTTTACACGTTGATAGGTGAATGGGTTTAATTATACGCCCGAGAGAGAAAGTCAGAAGGGGAGAGTACACTTCCTATACAGCAAACACCTGGAACATTACCAAGCGGTGTAACCCGTTTTTTTAAAACCACTTGTTCTCGCTTCCTGCAAACCGAGCAGACTGGGTTGTACCACAGTTTTCCGAGGGGTGATGCTAATGACACTAACGTCAGACTTACCAATGTAGATACCTGGAAATCACCAAATTTACTGGAAATCCTCATTGTTAAAAATATGAATCCCTGTCACATCATGCGACTGACAAGCGTGAGGTGTAGTTCCCTTTATACGAATCCATACCGCCAACGTCATGCCTCCGCCGGGGGGAACCAAGCGACGCGGTGATTGTCAGGCTGCCGATAAGAGCGCAGACGGCGCAGCCGCTCGCTGCTTCCGAAACGCGTTACACTGTGTTCTTGCACTTGCGTTGACGGGGCTGTCCGTGCAGAGAGGGAACATAAGATATAGACGGGGCAAACGGGTGATTTTAATTAAGCAAGCTGAGCGTTCGAGTCAGGGAGGGAGAGAGGCCGTGTTTTTAACCTTAGTGGACTTGAGAGGGAGGAAGAGGATGAGCTATTCCTGTACCAGCAGAGAGGCTGTCTGCAATAGCCAGAATCCGTCCAGCGCCAGGACACCTTGTGGCAGTAATCCTGGCAGCAGCTGCGGCGGAGACAGCGGCGGCACCAGTAGCAACCAACCCCGTGGCAGTCAAGCGAACCCGAGCCCAGAAGCGCAGGCGGCAATGAAAGTGAAGAAGGGATGCAGCTCGCCGGACTCGGGGGTCCCGGCGACCACGGAAGAGGAATTGCTCTCCAACTCCGTAATAGTTCCCGAGGATGTCCTCGGCTTGCAAAAGATCACGAAAAGTAAGTCGTATGATATGCAAACGGATGCGCGAAGTTGAATAAGGGTTAAAATGTCGATTTCCTTAAATACCAATATCCTTAAATGTCATACCACTGGCGTTTTGAATGTTTAAAGGTCCATCGGTTTCCGCGGTGACCGTTTAATGGTGAACCATCACTATTTACGCTGTGATTATAATCACTCTGATTACTAATACATAAGGACCACTGTGTGCTTGTGATGCTATTAAACAATGTGACCTTTATTAAAAGGAAAATGCTTATATGGTGTAGATGTATCCACAGGGATCATCAAATTGGTACAAGGTAGCTATCACGATTGCTATTCTCTTTTTGAGATATTCGTGTGTATGGCAAAAATGAGGTGTGTGTATGTATGCATGAATGTGTGTGTGTGTGTATGTATGCATGAATGTGTGTGTGTGTGTGTGTATGTATATATGTGTGTGTGTGTGTATGTATGTATGTATGTATGTATGTATGTATGTATATATATATATATATATGCCGCTAGAATAACCGCGCAAAGGGAAAATAATGATGTTTGTTCCGATTATTCGGCACCGTCAAATCGCGATTAATTGTTCCATCAGTCCAGCGTTTTTGTTGTGTAACCGACTATTTTCATTTACAATGAAATCATTTTCACATTCATTACACATTAGCATTTATGTTTTCCTTAATTGCCAGTGCCATAGACCTCAATGTTTTGAAATACTAGCCTCAAAATCAAAGCCAGAGCCAATAGCTTGGATACAAAACTTATGTGGGAATTTCAAATGCTGTTAAAAACAAGATACCTTTGAAAAAGTGTGAAAAATTTACATTCACATTATTCACACACAGTGCTGGGCTCTTAATTGGCAGTCACAGTCGAGGCTGAGTAGACAAACATCAGTGCACTAAAAAGGAAGCCACAAAGTCAGGAGTGGTGATGGGTGCACATGTGGTTGGTTGTGTGTTTGTTGAAATCCACCAAGCGATTTTGTTTTTTAGTCCTTTACCTAACAGTCCTGGACAGGATTACGTAACAGGTAGTCAGTGGTACTTCGGAGACACCCTCCCCATGAGGAGTTGGAACAATTTAAAGCTGTTTACTGACCGATCGGATTGTATGGTTTTTATCCGGTACCTCTGGACTGTGGCAGACTTACTTTTGGGTCGACACAGAAACACTATTGTCTGACTGACTAATGCTTTCCATGTGAGCCTATTTGGCAGCTGATTTTTCTGCCGGTTAGTTAACAGGATTCTCCCACCTCATGCTACTAATTGATTCATCTGTGTAGACAGGTGACAGTGGAAAGACATAAGTTGCTTTGGATAAAAATGTTTATGAAACACTTAATGTATACTTTGGGCAGCAATTGTTTTCTTTGTATGTTGTATGTGCTTAGCTGACAGGTGACATTTGCAACTGCCTATTTGTTGACTTTCCATAAAAAATCAACGTATTCTCCTTTTTGTTTAACAGATTTTTAGGCAAGGGTAAGTTGTCCCTCCCTCAAGCAGTTGAAGAGAATGAATGACGGCTCTCTAGATTGTTTGCAGAGGTGAAGAGGAGAGGTTAAAATGCAAGGGGCTCCCCCTCCTATAATGGCATGCTGTTGTGCTGTGTAATAGGGTACAGCTGGCAGAGTGGAGGGACTCCTGTTGAAAATAATGTAATGACTGCTCATGGGGGGGTCCCCACAGTAGTTGACACTGTTGCCTTGCACCTCTGACACCAGAATTCATGTGTCCTGCATGTCTTACCCGTGTCATCATGGGGTTTCCTCTGGGTACTCC
>JAODLD010000044.1:11348878-11391631 GCA_026781065.1 Mormyrops boulengeri | reverse complement strand
GCGCGCGGAAGCATTGAGCTTCTGAGAATGGCGTCGGGATTACAGCCACCTTCCTATCAAGGATGACTCACCCCCCCCCAACTCCCCCTGGCTAATCTCCCAGATTAGTAGCTATAAATGGACGCTTCCACTCACACAATGTGAACGTGGGTGTCGGCTTAGAAGAGGCTGGGAGCCATTTTGTTACAGGTGCATTAGGGACAGCTGATGCTGGGCTTCTCTTCAGGCTGCTTCTCTTCCGGCTGCTGGTCTTTTTGCAGTCGGCTGTGGAGTTGAAGCTGGATTTAGCGGAGCCGTTTTGCAGCATTCCTCAGTACACCACGCACATGACCGATCGCAATCTAGAAATGTCATATCTGTACAGTGTGCCGTTCGATATGGTGTATTGCAAAAGGAAGGATGTGGTCACCGTCTGCTTCTTGCTTGTTGGTGTCAGGTGATGAGGCAAAGTCTTACTAGCTAAGTTCCATGTTCCATTCCATGTATACATTATAAATGGAATCCGATCAGAGGGTGATTCTTCACTTATGTCCTAGAAAAGTAAATAAAAATTAAAGTACATTTAACCATCTTACATCTACTTGCCCTGGTTAGGTTTGCGCAGAGAAAAACCAGCTGGAAGGAAGGACGCCACTGGGTCACAGGGCGCATACCCAAATGCCAAGAGCAATTTATGGATGCTACTTAGCTTAGCCGCATGTCTTTGGGCAAGGCCAGAGTACCCAGTGAAAAGGTGAATAACGTGGTGAGAACATGCAAACTCTACACAAAGCAGTGGCAGGACTTGGTTCCCCATTGCTGAAGGTTTGAAACAGTGGTACCCACTGAACCAACATACCCCCCAGAAAACCAGATTCTCCATGGTCTTTTTATTCATTCTGTCTTCTCTCTTTTTCTGTAATTCACTCAAACTAGGACTAGGCACATTAGTCAAATTTAACTTTTTGTTACAATTCTGGTTTCCAGTGATTTTAATAAAACAAAAAATAATTTCCTCCTCCTAATACCAGGGATGGGCCCTCCTGCTCCTGCTCATGTCCGAGTAACCCCAGGAAAATCAGATCTCCTGGGACAGAAAAGCACACATGTCCAACACAAACATCTGCTTACATTCAGCCGGTGCTTCACATTTGAGTTCTTGTATTAATACACAAGTAAATTTTCCAAAACTGTTATACATCTCACACATTTAGACTGTCACACATTCAATGTGTTTAAGTATGTGTTCTCTGTTTTTGGTGTGTTAGTACCACCTGCAAAAACTCCATTCATTGAATGCCATCAGCTAGTGAAGAACACAGGCAGAAATATTGCAGATGAGAAATGAAGGCTGGTTGCTAGGTGACAGTGTTAGGGGGATGACGCAGTAGTAGCTAGGGTTGTTGGATTGGGGGAGCCTCCCAAAATGTGTCAATATGCCTCTTTCCAAGAGTTTTTCCGTTAACAGGTTCAGTCCAGAGAATGGCCCATTCTCACAACACTGATTATGACGGCGCTGTTGTAAAATTTGAATCAGTTTTAGAGCAGTCAGAATGTAATGATTGTTCATCACTGGGGCTATGGCATGCCGGGTGCCTCAAATCAATGACAGTTGGCATTTTTGGGCTGCTAAAGGGACAAAAAACACATGCAATGGTGCAGAGAGTGTCAGATTATTAAAACTATTACTTTGTCAACCCAAATGTTCTTTATTATAATGAACAAAATTTAGCGAGAATGAGGATAATGACAAATGACTGCTAGCTTGTTGGGGGTGGAGGGGCAGGAGTGTAATGGTATGTAAAATTCACGGTTCAGTGGACATCTCTGTTTTGGGTTTATGGTTGGATGCAATTTTGGTATGGCAGGGAAAACAATTTGCTTTTAAATAATTTATTATCACAACTGCAAACACAAACAATTAGTAACGGCCGTAAACCACATGCAATGCATCTGCCGACGTTTCTGAATAACGAAACCTAAGAGATGCCTATTTGCAAATTGCAAAAATAGAGAGAGAGGTAAGCAGCATGCGCTGATACAGCACGTTGCTGCACCCAGCATGCGACGCACCACCTCAGGGATGGGAGCCCGAGGCCAGTTGTGTGGTCGGTGGAACTTCAGCACCGCACTAGTTCAAATGCAGTGTAACAGTGTGAAGTTGTAAAAAAAAATACATAAAAACTGAAAAATCTAAATATAAAAACCGTTCAACTTATCAACTTCTCTCTGTCCAGTGTTCGTGTAATTTACTGCCGATTAACTGACTATAACCAACTGGCAGCCCTGGTTAGCATAATGTTTTCCCTGAGAACATCAGACTTGTGAATTTAGGTTCCACCCATGCCAATAAATCTATTCATTTTGTTTCATTGTGCTTACTGAACGGAAAATGATGTACCGAACAGTACACAACAAATGCCTATACCTTTAAGGCCCTCGTGGAAAGTTTTATACCACACTTTTCCTTTGTAAACATTTCAGACATACCCCCACTGAGCCCCCTGCCAGACAGTCCTTGTTTTTACCCCCTCCCAGTAGGGAGCAAAAATGTGGCCTATCTGTGGGTCCTCAAGGACTGGACTGGGAAACACTGGTTTAATTTATTAAGAAAAAACATATCAGTGCTTTGAAAACGCAAATCACTGATTTCGCTTACGACCGCTCAACAGGAAAACTGTGCCCAACCAACTTTGCTAATGAATGTAAATAGATACTGGTATTTGTTGCCATCAGTAGAGCTTCTGAGGTTCAGCAGTGGGGGAGTTTTTCCTATCCGACATCCTGTCCCTCGCAACGCTGATACCTTCCAGCAATGGATGACACAGTTTCCAGTAAAGGCTGGCTTGTGAAGTGACTGAATGTGCTGTGATAGCATATAATAACCCACCGAGTCATAACACAAACTCTTTAACAATCGAGCATCCTTCCAAGGTAGGCTGTCTACAGGGGTCTACCTGCCGGTCGCCAGGAGCAGCAAATGGTTGCTGTCAGAGTGCTTTGTGGTTGTGTCATATGTTGGCATCTTGGTGCGCACTAGCAGGTGACGGTCACAGTGAAATGTGTCAGCCGTCTGCTTGCTCAGTGAAATGAAACAATCTGTTTTTTGGCTTCTCGGAACTGTGTGATGATTCATCACATGAGCTGGGTAGACACTGCCATGGCATGTGAGACAAAGGTTTGTGTGTGTGTGGTCATATGTATATATTACATCGTGAGGACCAAATATCCCCTCAAAATGATCAAAAATTTCGACATAGTGGGGACCGTTTTTTTGGTCCCCACAAGGGGAACTCAAGTTTATAAAAATCTGTGACTGCAATCAAAAAACCTAAAAGTGCCAAAAGTCTTGTATTTCATTTTGGTTACTTATGGTTAAGGTTAGGGCTGGGTAGAGGTTAAGGTTGTCATTGTTGGGATCAGGGTTTTCCCCAGAGAAATGAATGGAGAGTCCCCACAAAGATATGAATACAAAGTGTGTGTGTGTGTGTGTCGGCTGTGTCTGCACACAATCTTTTACTTCTTCTTCCGTTTCCTGTCGATTTGTGGTCGCAGGCCTGCATTTGCAAATGTGAGGTCTAATGACGCAGCATCTTCCTGGCAATGTCTCCGTATGTGTTCCGCCTCTCTGAACACAGCTCGATATGGACTGTGTCTTGTCCTTGCTAGTTTGGATGCTTCTGTTTGCTCTATGCTGCATTGTTGGATAAAGTAGGGCAAACGTCGGTGAATCCTGGAATAGTGTTTAACCTAAGTGTGTATCATAGCTGAGCAGACGGCGCATAGAGGAGGGATCATGATGGCAATTACTGATCCATGGTTGTTCACAGTAGACAAATATCAGTGAGAGAGACATGGAGCAAGAATAAGAAGAGCAGAAGAAAGGAACAGAAAACAAGTAGTGAGTGATGACAAAACTCTGCTTCAAAATCCTTTGAAATGCTTGCTAGGTGCCCCAGTGTGAATTTTCTGACAGGTCCCTAAACAACCCATGTCCATTGAAGGTCTGCAAAGTAGGCTGAGCGTCTGACATGCTTTATGTTGCCCTATCTTCAGTTCACTTGGGTGACAGGCTGGATCCGTTGCAAGTTTAAAGGAAACTTTCGGAAACTTAACTGTTTGTAGGGATGTTCAGTCAGGATTCGAGAGATTCTTGACCTTCCGACGTAGCATCAGCAGTGATGCCACCCATCCACTGAAGCCTTGTTCTGCTTGGGTTATACAGACGACGCTGTGACTTTGTGGGCCTCTGAAAGGCTAAACCTCACCTCTGACAGCGTGCGAAATATCTTTTGCTGTGTTTGTCTAACAGCACTGGTGTTCGGAGATTTGCACATACAGTATGTAAGAGTATACCGGCACATGACTGAAGTCTGGCCCACTCCTGCTTATGTCATCGTGTGCCTTCACAATGTTCCGTAACCCCTTGCTCCTTCCTGGGCGGCTGGCTGTGGGTCAGCGCGTGCTTGAAACATGCAGTGTTATCGCTAATCCCATAGTCCTTTGCTCCTCCTCACGTGATGCTGAATCTTAAGCCTCTTTTGGTGTAATCTAGTCATGTGACCAGCCGTGGGGGTCAGGGGTCCCACCTGTTCCTAGAATTGGCCAGCATAATGGGGGAGGGGCATGACCATACTTCAGAACCATTTGGTGAAAATTATTATTTTTTTTTTTTTTATTATTTTATTAAGTGGACTCTACGTACGTATGTGTGTGTCTCTGTCTGTCTGTCTCTGTCTGTGTGAGCCATCCATCCATATACATTATATTAAGTGATATTAATAATTTTGTTAGATATCCTTAGAATGTCCATTTTTGTCATGTTACTCAATTTTTTTATACAGTTTCTTCCCAAAACATTTACCTCAAATAGCTTAATAAAGCTTTAACCATAGATATTATGAAGAAAAAAAAATTCCGCAATAAAGGGAAATTTCAGACTGATATGTTTCGCTCGTCAAAGATCCACTATATAGTTTCAGACTGTAAATCAGAGAGTCATTCCTGGTCAGCTCAGCTGTTGTGCTCATACAGTATGCTGTAACTTGACCTTCAGTGTTCCTTAATCTTTAAGACGAATAATCCTCGGGTTGCTGTCTCAGAATTCACTGTGTGGATGTGTGTGTTGATCCTCATTCTGGAAACTTCTGGCGGCATGATTTTCAGGTCAATCAGTGACCTTTTGTCTTTTTATACGTGTGAAACAAAGTTGTGTTTCTGCAGAACACCAGACGGCAGGAACAAAGAACAACTGAAGGATAAACACTGACCAATAAATACTGGATTCAAAAAACAATACACAACAGTGTACTACAATGGCTCAGTGCAATAATACAAGTAAACAGTAGGTGCGAGTTGGTGCATATAGACAGTACAGTGCAAAATAACATAGTACAAATGCAGGTGGAGACCTTTTCCGTCAGTGTTTGAGGTAGGTGAGCGTTGAGAATATGAATCTAGTTATGTGGAATACGAGGGTGGTAAGACGCAAACGGTAGCTTCACATATAAAGGTCAGTAAAGCAGGTGTGAATGAAAGGAAGTTAGGAAGGACACTTGGTGAAGTCCTCAAGAGGCCTTCAGGGGACTGCCGGTGACACTGAGACCCTGTGAGGTGACTGGTCTCTCTTTCAGATTACTTATGCAGCCCGGAGGAGAATGTGTACAATATCGACTTCACGAGGTTCAAGATCCGTGACATGGAGACGGGCACCGTGCTGTTTGAAATCACCAAGCCTCCAGCCACCGGTAAGCCGTGGTATTCTCAGAGTGGACACACCTGGTGACTTTTCAAACTAAGGATAGACGTTGAAGGTAAAGAGAGAGCTTGGGATTGAGGACAAGGAGAAGATGTGTGGGTGAGGAGAGAACCTAAAGCTGAGGGGTGAGCATAAGACATGAGGGTGGGGTTTAGGAGAGGGTGATGTTTTGGCTTAATGACATTCCTTACTCACATCTGTTCTTCCAGTGATGCATGTTTATCCAGTGAGATTATTATATGCAAAACAAAGTCTTTGAGGGAAATTGAAAATTCTGATAGGTTTGATTCTTTTTCCAGCAATCAAACTATGTGCAATACTTTTGTCGTGTTTCAAAAAAAACATGCATGCATATATATATATATATATATATATATATATATACACACACACACAAAATAATGATACTGAATAATGCAGTGAAAAGCGATAAAATGCAGTTAAAGAAATTATTCCGTAAGCCACACAAATAAGTCTGTCCATTGCCAAACTGCCATTCCAAAATAAATCCCTCCCCCTTATACATGACGAGGCCGACATAAACTGGACTGCTCTTAAAGGAGCAGCATCCTCAAAACGTTTTTCATATTAATGTAGAAGAAGCACAGATTTCTCAAGGTCCTACAGGTGTCACAGTAGGAGGTGAAGGGAGTTGTTGTCTTTTTAGGGATGTGCGAGAATCTCAGCGTGGTTCTTCTGTGTGCTCCTCAGACAAAGCTGGGGAGAAGAAGGAGATGGACCCCAATGCTGGGCGCTTTGTACGCTACCAGTTCACCCCTGCTTTCCTGCGGCTGCGTCAAGTCGGCGCCACGTAAGTACCGATACACCAGACGGATCGTCTCCTGGAGTGTGTGTGTGTGTATTGCTCCACATGTAATTTCATTTCCCAGAATTAGCGACCATGACGCGACCGCAGTCAGGGAAGTAAGGGATACATAATGACGTCAAGTGGATGTTGGGAAGGGTGATGAGAACATGGGAGCATCCCAGGGATGCTGAGCGACCTCGCCTTTCTGCCGCAGGGTGGAGTTTACCGTCGGCGACAAGCCCATCAACAAATTCCGCATGATTGAGAGGCACTACTTCCGTGAGCAACTCCTCAAGAGCTTCGATTTTGAGTTTGGCTTCTGCATCCCCAGCAGCAAGAATACCTGCGAGCACATCTACGAGTTTCCACCACTCTCTGAGGACCTCAGTAAGGATCAGAGATTTGCATAGCATGAGAACTGGACATGTATGGCTTTCCTGCAGTACATCTACTGTGGCTACAGTTTATTTTGCATTGGCCGGTGTTTGATAGACATGGTTTATAATTATACTGATTCATGTAGTAGGATATTCTACTGGAGCAATCAGATATCATGAGGGATTTGAACCTTGAAAATGAAGAGCAAATTTCCAAAACTCACTCAGTTCGTTTGTTGTTTTTGAGATGAGACCGCCAGTGACCTAAAGTCAGGCTTCTTCAACAAGTGATACAGTACTGGGAACTAAACCTCATTCAGTCCTCATGTAATCCAACAAAGAACATTTGTTAAATTTCCATCTAAATTTGCATGAAAACGTATCCTGTGGACTGTGTGAGTTTTGGACATTTGCTCTTTAAATATGAATCCATGGTAATAGTTCCTGATAACATTTTACAAAAACTGCTTACAAATATACTGTTCTGCACCGGCAATGAATAATCAGTGAGTGATCAGTGAGTAATCGAATAATCAGTGAGACCTTGCCTGGGTTAACCTGCAGCTACTTATTTGTAACAAACAAATGTAGGAGTGTGGCCCTTGGTGTTTATGTGTGTGATGATGGATGAGTGTGGGTGACGGGCCCCACATGGCTGATCAACCCTCTCCTCCGCCCCCTGCAGTGCGAGAGATGATCCTGCATCCATATGAGACTCAATCTGACAGCTTCTACTTTGTGGACAACAAGCTGGTAATGCACAACAAGGCAGACTATTCGTACAGCGGTGGGCCCTAGACAGATGGACGGGCGGACATATGGACGGATGGACAGGCCAAGGACAGAGATCGGAGGTCCCACTGCGCCCACCAGGTCCAGAGCCCGGTTCCCCCACCCCACACACCAGTGAACTACAAAGCATTACTTAAAAGTCTGGACACGCCTGTCTAGTGGGACTTAACATTGCAGAACTATTTTCATATCTTCTTTTTGGTTACCTGGTTACCTGCGGCTCCAGAGTTCCCCTTCAAACTGCTGAATCTGTCTCTTCCCCCACCTCCCTAACTGTGGATACGTCTCCCAGTCTCTCTCTCTCTCTCTCTCTCTCTCACACACACACACACAGCCCCTTTGAGTAGCATTTACAAATTATTTTGGTAATGAACGTAGTAACCGAACTGTATGATTTAAGAACATTGGAATGAAAACCATCCCAGGTGCATCATCTAGTGTTGGTGTAACTCACCCTTAGGGTAGTCTCCTCAGACAGAACTAGTAGGTCACAAATCTGTAAGTCAGCCCATAGTTAGAATATCATCTGGCTTGGGTGGTCTCAGAAACACCAGCATGTGCATAGTCAGTGATACTATCAGTGCGTAGAGTGTAGCCTAACTGAAGGTCATGCCTTTTCCATTAAAGTTATATTCAGCTCTGCTCAACTTGAACCCATTTTTGTTACGTCCGATGTGTCTATAAACTGCTGCATTTGACTAATTTGTTCCAGACAAGTTGCCAAGAAAAAGGGGAAGCGTGTTTCACTTCTCCAGTGAATCATGGACTCCTCTCCTAACTTTGTGCGTGTCTGTATGAAGCCGACACAGCACCACAAGCAAACTGGTAGCGAGGGGCTCAAATCTGCCCTAGTAAGAGTCACTGGTAGCCATGATGATCAGCAGGCCGTTCACACCACACTGACGTTGCTGTGTGTTCATACCCCAGTGTGACCGTGTGAAATGCCATGTGGTCTTGTGACACTGGTGTTAGGTCAATAAATGGTAGTCACATTCAGTTGTATTTCAGAATTGATTACGCATTGTAATCTTACTCCATATAGTGGCCTCCCAACCCTCTCTGTTCTCTGATTCATCACCTGATAGGATGAATCTTCATTTGCCTGAAGACTCAACCCTGATTTCTTTATAATTGCCATGGGTTTCAGAAATCGCTGGTGTAACAGTATTTGAATCCCCTCACCTCCTTGGTAAAGTAAATACTGTTGGCCAGTGAGGCTTTTCTCATATACGACCTGTCTAATAATCCCTCCTACACACTGATTTTACATCACAGGCTGTTCTCTGCAGGCCGTGCTGTGTGCGACCTTTGACCTCTTCCAAGGTTTCCGATCTAGGGGCTACAGCAGTTCTGTGCTGTTCGATTCTGCCAGCCTGTTTGTGACCCTGCATCAGCATCTCACTGCCATTTTTAAGAAGACAATCCAAATCTGTGTATAACAAATATGTCTTTTGATATGTCTAACTCCCATATTAACACGTTTAATCTCAAAGTTTTCCCTGCCATGAGTGCATGAAGGAATCTGCTCTGGTCATGTGACCATTGACACTAGTGACCTGGCATTGCTCATGTACTGTCAGCACAACCTCTTCTTTCATTTTCGGGCTTACAGGCAACCAACCACCCTTTTGGAGTTTAATGAGCAAAAAAAAAATCGTGGTCAGAATTGTGACCGTTAGGAAAACAGGTTCAGAATCCCAGGTTGCATCCACTTCCATGCATATCAGTTCACATTTGGATATGTTGCTTTTCATTGGCAATTAACATCATTTTTGAAGTAATGAGTCATTCCGACATGACTTGTCATTTTTTTGAGGGTGGCCTGTCCCGAATTTAAAGCAGCACACGACTGAAATAGTTTTTGCGGTGTTTTGATGAAAATGTGCGTAGTGTCAACGTTTAAACCTGTGTGATCAAATCTCTAAGTTCTTGCCCATCTAATTATAGTCCTTGAGAATGTTACTGATCCCTGCATCCCTTTGCAAATGCAAATCAATGAATTGTACCAGATTTCCAACAGCTGTCAAATCTAGGGAACGATAGAGCAGAGGTTAGACGTTCCCCAATCCTCCACTGACTTAGTGGACATTCTGTAGCGTGAGTATGGTGACGCGGTTTGTGTGTAGTTGCTGGATTGTAGCATTCTGTAGATGATTCGCAGAAATACCGTAGAGTTTGACTCTGGGTGTTAAAATATATATAATACTTACAGACTTCAGTATATGATTTAATGTATGTCAAGAGATTTATTTATATTTTAAAAATGTGATTATTGTAAAATGACTTTACTTTGATTAAATTGCTTCCTTCCAAGTTTTGGACAATTCAAATGCCAGTATAAAAACTATATAAATATGTGATTTTTTTTTTTTCCAACTAATCATTTGTGTCTTCGCTTGTTTTTATTTCGTATTCACTGGAAAGCTTAACAGCCACATCTCCCTGAAATTACACAGAACTGTTCCTTCATCTGAGGGGCTATATTAGTAGCAAGTCTGCTTTCAGTAGAAGACGTTACGCAATAGCACTCTGTTCTTATCATGTGCAAAATACGATTTATCGCATCCAAAAGACTGTAGAGAAATAGCATATTGACATAAGCGAATGAATAAAATGCTATACTGCCACCTTGTGGAAGCGCATCATCACTATATCTGCCCACAAGTATTAGTCAAAGCTGAAATCGTCATACAGCAGAACACAGTGAATTCGCTTTTGTGTTCCTGCTGTGATCACATTCAAGGAGCCATTGCCATGACAACATTTGCTGCAGTTCCACTGTGCAGCATCCAGTCATGAGGTTTCACGGTATACAGTGTGTAAAGAAAGTAGTCAGCTTGGTAGGCCATGCGTGAGAGGAGCACGCAGCCAGCCTTGGGGTGCAGCGGACAAGGGGGCGCTGCTCCTAATTTTAGGCAAAAACCAAGATAGATGTACAGGCCCATGAGTGTCTCTTGGTTCTCGTTCACTCTGGCCATTGTCTGCTCTGTGCTCCTTATACAAAATGCAACATTTTAGTTTGATTCTGTGGGCGGGGCTGAGCTGCAGTAATCCCTGAGCTGCGCTAATGTCTTGGTCTATTTGTCATGATGCATTTCATGCAAAATATGATGTTCAAACACAGTGCCTTCTTTAAATAAACCAGCATTTTACCTTTCCATTTTCTGTAAATGTAAGTCCTATCCGGGGTGGGAGGGGGTGGCGGTCGGGAGCCACCATCTTGTTGCTGCTGAGAGCCCAGCCATGTAGAAATAGCATCCCCCTTTGCTCTGAATGCACACACCCATCGCAGGGCGCACTTATAGACCATTTACTTACACATGCACGCCTATGGGCAACTTGGCAACTCCAAACGACCTCAGCATGATTTGGGGGAGCTGGGGGGGACAGAGAAAACCAGTGTATCCAGCGGAAAACCCTACAACGACATGGGGAGAACATGCAAACTCCATACATGGAGCCACGGCGGACACTCGAACCTTGGTCCCTGAGGTGTGAGGTAAAAGTGCTAACCACTGTGCCCCTTCCTAGTGTTTTGTTAAATATTAATATATAGTTAACTAAATAAAGGAGGGGATTCATGTAAAAACCTGTATATTGAACGGCCAAAATCAGTTTTACTTTAATTTGATTGAAGTTAGCTCTGTTCACATTGCCCATGTGGTCGCATGCCCTCTTGCTGGGCAGTGTTATGTTGATTCTCTTACCCTTGTGCACTGTATGCCCTGTGCAGTGCAAACCCAAAGGCTGAACAGTGTGATCCCTTCAGATACATGTCCAGTTTGTAGTCCAATTTGCAGCAGTGGTGATAAAGGTACAGGCTTTGTTTTCTAGAACCAGACAACTTCAGTATTTAGACAGCAGCGTGCATCAGTTCTGCTTCACACTCCAGGGTGAGAACCATAATCTTTGCCTCCCTCTGTCCTCCAAGCTCAGGGGGTCGTCACGGTGACATTGGCCCAGGATGGAAAGACGTCCAGGTGGAACATAGCAGTGCCCCAGATGTTGATAGCGATGTTGATCATGATGACTCCAATGGCGTTGAGCCCAAGGCCTGCCTTTGCCTGGTGATGGAGATACAGAATGACCTTTAAATCTGGAGTTTTAGGAGAGCAGCTCCATGGTCCGTGGGTCTTACCATGTCCATGACCTTCAGCTTGCCATAGGAGAAGGCAATAGCGTTGGGTGGAGTAGCCACAGGTAGCATGAAGGCCATGGAGGCGCAGATGGTGCAAGGCAGCATGACGTAGAGTGGGTTCAGATGAATGGCAGTAGCCTGTGGATAGAGAGGGACTGTCTAAAGACCATCCTACTTCAATCCATGAAGTGAAGAACTGCATCAACTGCTATTTCAGTAACTTCTCCCCCGACTGTGTCTGAAGAACCACGCACTGCGTGTCAATCAACTGCCTACACTGTGCAACGTTTTAAGGGAGAAAAAAGCTACAGACGTTCTTTAGAGGGATACATGATGGCATCATGGACGTTTATTCGCTTTTGATTCTTTCTGGGAATGACATCTAGCTGTTACGTTCTGGCCGTAAGTGTCGGAAAGCTCCGGCTCACCATGGAGGCCAGGATGGGCAGGAAGAGTGTGGTGGTGGCTGAGTTGCTGGAGCACTCTGTGAAGGTTCCCACCAGCAGGCAGAGCAGCAGGCAGATCACGAAGGGTGGGACCTGTTGCAGGGGGGCCAAACTCTGCCCCAGCCACAGGGACAGGCCAGACTTCTGTACACAGACACACCGGGCTTCAGCGTAATCACGACAATACAGATGCAAGTTCTCTCACACTCCAATAGGTACATGTGAGAACCGAGATAGACGCAAACCTCGCTGCCCCGGGCCAGAGCAAAGCCCCCTCCCAGCAGCAGGATGATGTTCCAGGGCATCTTCTCATGGACAACCTGCCAGTTTAGCAGGGTGGGCGGAGCCTTCACACTCTCACCTGAGGGAAGTTGGAATCGGGTGCGGAAAATGTGGATATTATGCACTGAGAAGCGAGGACTGGAATTCTCACCAAGGTCGGTGAAATATTTTAAGTACATTTGAAGTATAAATAGAGTAAGAATCTTAAAACAGCATTACCAACAAAGCATCCTAATTTACACCAGAGGATCTTTCAGACATGACTACTGATCATCACCATTATGACACGAATTTTAATTCACCAGTGTGGTCTAATTATTCTGGCCTTTGGCAGCTCGGTAAAAGTGCTGCAGATTTCAGAAAGTAGTATCACGAAGAAAAAAGAAACTAGGTCAGACTGAAAAAAAATATATCGCAGGGTATCTGCAAATGTGCAGTCAAACCCTCATTTTGTGGCCGGCATGTGAGTGTGATTGATTTCATTGGCTTTGCCTTCGCATCCGTTTCTGCTGCTGTCATCACCATCGACGGCATCACTGTGACGAAGACGGGAGGGGCTGGGCAGCCTGGAGGGGATTATGAAGAATAGTGTAGACATGAAGATGGCAACCGTGCCATCAGTGACATACCTGCAACACAGAGACGGGCATATTAACGATAATATGGCTGCACAGAAAATGATGGCGTGTCTCCAATACGGGTACTGATTCTCTTTCATGTGATTTGCCCAGTTTGTGGGATTTATCACGAATTGGGAGTCATTTCCTCACTCTCCGATGAAAAACGCACATCACTAAAATTACATTATTGTGGAAAAAATACACTTTCTCAGAAACTACTTTACAAAATAAACCAAACATAATCAAATGCCACAAATAGAAACCAATCTGTACACAGCGATCAGTGAACGGCTGAGTAATTTAAATGGACTCACGTGGATTCTTGTCAACGAGGCAGAAATGCGAGTGTCGATAAAATGCAAACTAATCTCACTTTATATTCACAATTAACAATGATGATAGCTGACTATCTAGCTATCGACGTTCGCTCGTCTAAATTAGTGATATAAAGTAGTTCACATAAACAACCCTCATGAATACATCATAAAACATATTTCCATTGGTCAACTAAATGTCAGACGCTATCATGGGTGAATGGGCGTGCTCAGAATCACAACCAACAAAAATGGGCGTGCTCAAAGAATGGGCATTCTCAAAATCACAACGGTCGAAAACTAGACACAATGGAATGATATGTAAGCACCCTCTTCTGCAGTCCCTCATAAGACCCATTAACTCACTGCTTGTCCATGTTGAAGAGCACGGTAGCCCAGCCAGGGATAAATCCAGGCTCCCGTGTAAACCACAACAGCACCAGCAGGATGAAGATGATGAGGACGGCAGCTTCTGCAAAGCTCATCCTGCCCAACTTCTTGTACTCCTCGCACATCACCTGGTAGGCCTCCCTGTCTCCTGCATTCTTTGAGCCACAGCCAAAAGATTTCTTCAGGCTGAAATTTGCAGAAAGGATGCTGTTTGCATTTATCTGCTAGTCACGGTTCTATTTAACTGACCAGATACTACCAGTACAAGTAGCACTGCCAAATCCAGGATCCCCGTCTTGCAGGCTCCATGAATTTGCAGCTGGCCAAAGAATTAAACACAGCAGCTTGGGCCAAACATTGACTCACCCTCTGTGCTGGCATTTTAGTGTGACATGGTGTGTTGCTTTGAAGACAAAAGGACATGGCAGTAGATCTTAACAACAGATGCAACTTACTTGAATCCCAGGAACATGAACTGTAGCCACATCCAGGAGAAGAGCAGCATGCAAAGCATATTGGGAAAAGCAAAGCCGAACCAGCTGGCAAAGTTGATTACGTCTTTGTTATCTGGAAAAAGCCTGCAGCAGCAGGGAAATGACCCGTGTATGACTGTCATGCCTACAAATAAAGAACTGCTACAATTAAAAGTTTTTGTTTAAATGGATGTAATTTTTCTTTAGCTTGTGGAAGAGCCAATTAAGGATGATCACGTGGAAACCAAGTTGGAAATAGGCATAATCTCTAAACGCTACATTTAATTACATTTGCATTAAATTTTAATGTTATTACTCAGTTAACGCCTCAGCATCTAATGATGTGATTGTGTTAATATTCAACTAAATGGTGTAGGTTCTAGAAGGCTGGAGCCTGGATCTGTCTCTGTGTGTATCTGATCAGAGATGACTCTGAAAGGCTGATTGCAGGAAGAGAGCTCACTCGTCCACTTGGCCCTTGAGGATTAGGTTGGGTGTGGTTCCTGTGAGTGTAGCTGTACCGCCGATGCTGGCCGCGTAGCACACACTGAGACTCAGTCCTTTGGATAGCTGTAAGTACTTCTGTTCTCGGGCTCGCCTCTTCTGCTCAGAGAAACTGTCCACGACTTCTGTCTCCATCGCCGCATCTAAGGGGAACGGACCGTTATATCCCCGCATCTCCACTTCCCTCACCAATACAGGACTTTTCTTTCCCACTGGAAAATTCCCTACAATCTATATTCTACCGCAATCTCTGTAATCAAATCACAGCACAGTGTGTCAAGTTGTACTAATGCTGAATACTGACTAACAGAGAAATTGTGTTCTTTAGGGACTGGCCCGCTGAATCTAAACCTGGGCAAAGGCTGTTTCGCAGCGATATCCAGCTCAACTATTTTTAATGTCCTGCACAATCATTAAAATGAAAAAAATGTTGTGTCTTAATTATGTTCTAGTTAACAAAGAAAATGCATGAATTCGGTTGATTTATGCATGCATTTTCATAAAGGGGAATGTAAAACCTACCCATTCTTCTACTGGAGCTTTCATCGGACAATAATAACCTATAAACAGCCCCTGCTGACTTGGTGAAGCTCAGATTTGGCCTTTCATAGAAAATCACTGCACACGTCTGGTAAACCAGCACTTTCATTCTTCTGGAGATGCTTACGATGAAACAGATGGCTAATGAAAGTGACTAATTGGCTGTGCAATTCAGTTATTATTCTGCTGTATGATGCATCGCTGCTCTGTTCAGGATTAAACGCATCGGTAACATGGCATCGTACTGAGTAACCTCCCTTCTGTTCTGTGCAGTGCCGACTTCATCTCTAGGTGGAATAGACAGTTGCTTGGGGCCACCTGATTACCGACACTGTGCAGGAAGTGAAATGATCATCAGTTTTCTTGGAAGGTAAAGCTTTGCCTAGAGCCTCTGAAATGGCAGCACTAGCCCTGGTTCTGTGTCTCTGGTGGCCCGATTTTGAGGGTGTGGTTCTTGCCTTTTTTCAAGTCCTGCAGGCTGACTTTCTGGTCCATGACCAGGTCGGTCTGAAAGGCCAGGTTGTCATGGACAGACTGGCTGAGCTCCTGCTCATCCGCTCGGGCCTCTGTGTCGCTCAGCTGCTGCAGGACGGCCTGTGCGATGGGCAGCATCATGGCAGTGGAGGCCGTGTTGCTGATCCACATGGACAGGAAGGCTGTTACACCCATGAAGCCCATCATCAGCCTGGGAGGAAAACCAGTGGGTGGAGCTTCATGTTTACAATGGGGCAACATGGTGGTTAAGGACAGTGTTTCTGAACCCAGTCCTCGGGGACCCCCAAACATTCCACATTTTCACTCCCTCCCTGCTGCCAGCCGATCATGATCCCAGTGTATTGGAAGCTGGGAGGGAACAAAAATGGGGACTGTTCGGGTTTCCCTGAGAACCGTTTTGAGAAACACTGGTTAAGGAAACTGGCAGGTTTCAAATCTCAGAGGAGGCCCTAATTCACCCGTAGGAAAGGCATCAAACTAACTTAGCAAGCCGTGCTTGAGATGTAATGCATGTACCCGAAAATAAATAATAATAATAATGTGTGTGAGTGTGTATATATGTGTTGGTGTGTTTTCCTAAAGTTCTTCAGAGGTCTTTGAGATGAATGTCCACAGGGGCATAGTGAACACTCAGAAAACAGACCTTTGGATGTGTCCATACAATTAACAAAGCTTGTTATTTAAATGAGCTTACAAAAAGCTAAGTTTGTTATATACTTCCAAATGTTTTCAGTTTGGTTGAGGGGAAGCTAGGTATCCATCCATCCATCCATCCATTTTCTGTACCTCCTTCTCCTATGCATGTGGGATCCTGAGCTTCAGGGGCTGAGGCAGGGAACAACCCAGGATGGGGTGCCAGCCCATCGCAGGGCATAAATAAACAAACGTATGTGTGTCTGCGGGTGTGTGTCTGCGGGTGTATGTGCATTGCCTGTATGGGTATTTGAGCGTGCATTTGGGTGAGTGTGCCCATGTGAGTGTCATGTGAGTACCAGTGCCCATGTGAGTTCCAGTGCATATTTGAGTGCCAGTGCCCATGTGAGTGCCAGTGCCTATGTGAGTTCCAGTGCATATGTGCATGTGTTTCGGGCTGGTCCATACAGTGCAGGTCTGACTCCCACCAGCAGCAGCACGCGAAGGGCGATGCGCCTGTGCAATTCCCAGGACTCAACTGCAATGGCCACCAGCAAGCCACCGATGAACAGCATGTTGGAGTCCTTCAGGTACTGCACACAAACCTAAGGGAGGAAGCGGCGTGTGGGAGCAGCTGTAAGCAGCCTGTTCTTTTGGGTCCTTAAGCAGTCGCGGGTGAGACGCTTATTGAATGGCGGGAAGTATGTATGTCTGTGACCATGCAACTTTGCACCCTACCTCCTCAGACACCATGATGCCCATCGCAGGGAAGAGGATGACAGGAAGGAAAGCGGTGACAGCCAGCGGCATGCATTCCGTGCACCAGTACAGGGACATGAGGATGATGACGAAGCCACATTTTGCTTCCTGAATCATGACCACAGGGCAGGAGATCAAGTGAGTAAGTGAGCGATCGCCAACTGTAAGTGAAGAAGCTGAAAACATGAGTAATTTGCTGACTATGTGAGGGGATGAATGGATAAATGAACGAGTAAAGGTATCGGTTAGGAGAGATCCAAGGAGAGCCTTCTAAGTGTCTTCATTACTCCATCAGTTAAAGGTCTGTAATAATGTATTATGTAATAATGCCACATTATGTAATAACTCGACAAAATGTAACAAATTTTAATAATAATAGCACCTGCATTTTGTAATAATCTGTGGCATTGTGTAATATGCAGTTTGCCCGCAATATGTAATAAATTTCTCTGCATTTTGTAATAAATTATTACATATTATGGTGGTTATTACAAAATGTGGGAGTTGCACTTTTAATGATAAAAATCTATTACTGTGCATTATGTAATAAACAACCAAGATGGATGTCAATCTGTCGAGTTATTACATAATGCATTGTTACATGGTCAAAATCACCTCCAAAACATTTAATATTTATAATGATAATGACACTCTTTATACAGATTTATACAGTGCTTTTTAAAACTCAAAAATACTAACAACATAAAAAAACAAGAAAAACAACATAAAAGAAAAACAAAAAAAAAGACTGAACTATAAAGTTTCAGAGAATACAAATGATTAAAGATGAGATTTGATGACTGGGAGAGAGGGAGAGATATGGATGTCAGAGGGAAGGAAATTCCAAAGACAAGGTGCCGCCCTGGAGAGCCTGGAAGAAGGAACGATGAGGAGCCCAAGAGAGGAAGATCTATGAGCATGAGACAGCTGGTAGGGCAGGAGAAGATCAGACAGATGGGGGGGGACGAGATTAATGATAATATGGAGAAGGATTTTGAATCTGATGCAAAATTTCTCAGGGATCCAGTGCAGCTCAGGGAGTGTGGGACAGAGGTTCTGCACAGGGGAAATTTTAGGGTATATTATTAAAGATAAGGAAACTGGGTAAGAATGTTTCAGAAACATTCTTAAAGTCGCTGCACAGATCAAGTGATGTTTCAGAAACCTGTGCTCTTAACAGTTATAAACTAAGGCAATTATTATGCCTCAATCCATATTCCCTATATCTCGTTCCTTGTCTCATTCCTCATCACACTACACAACTTAAATAGATGTACATTATTTCCTGTATTCAGCCTGTTTTGTTTCCAATCTCTCCTGTTTGTCACACATTTACTTCTCAGTCTGGGCTGAATATTTTCATTACAATGACAGGAGATACTTCTAAACTAGATTCACAAATACAAGGTTTATTTGTTTCAGATAAATCAACAACTGCTTCCTTTGTACAGTTTTTTTCAAAGAGAAGAAAAATTCAGAGCACATTTACCGGAGTGTTGATGACCAGCGGTAGGGGCAAGATGAGGAGTGGAATGATGAAGATGATCAGATAGTTTCGATGTACCCACAGCCATTTCAAACAGCCCCCCATTGTGGAAACCTGGATCAAGCCAACATCTAAGAGACAGTCAGGCTCATGCAAGCCTTGGATATCATGATGGTCCGATACCTTATTGTGAGCTGCAGGATCCATCCTGGGCATTATATATGTATCACAAGAGTGGAATTAAACATTAACTGGTGAAACAGAGCGTGGCATCACAAAACAATGAAGGTTTATGGTGTTTAAGATTACAGCTTTAAACTGTTTTATAGAGCACTGCATTTGATTGACAAGGACAGGCACATACACACGCGTGTGCACATACAGGAATCAGCATATACTTCCCCCTCTATCCCAGACTTTTTGCCAAACGTATACAGAGTGCTTCTTCGCTGGTGTAAATACTACCTGAGATAAGGAGTTATACACAGCTGCGGGGCTTAGAATGAGCTCCATGCTGCCCTCTGCAGGACCGAGATCAACCATCCGGAAAGTTCTCCCTCAGACATTTGCTCCTTGCAAAGTGAACATCGCTCCCGCTCTGTTAGAACACGTTCCTCTGAAAACTGAGCTGAAATGTTTTTCATGGTATCCTCATCAGCAGGTTTATGAGAGAGTTAAAAAGATATTGATGACTATTTATATGTAGTAAAATAAAAATATATTTATACATTTCTAAATATACATTTTTCTAAAACAAGCTGTAATGTTTTTTCGAGCTGTGAAAAATATCTAGTAGCTACACTCTTTTTGATTTAACTTAAACAAGAATGCAAATATTATTTCTATAACTTTTTAGTGTAAATATTAGATTAGATAACTAGTTTGCCTTTTTACTGTTGCCGTAGTGTTGTATAGTCAGTGAAAGATAACCTCATTCAATTCAAGCAAAATAGAATGTTCTAGAACTACCAATAATTCAGTTATGATGTACTAAAAATTTATTGCTAATAGCACAAACACAGGTGGACGTTCTTATGCATGTTATTCACGCAGCGACATTCACTTTGCTTGATTATTATTTGAGGTAAAAACCATTTCTGAATTTGGAGTTTATCTCTAGTTATTAGAGGCTCTTAATCATACAGTAGATACACAGTTAAGACAAGACAAGTTGGTGGTCGCACAGCACGCATGTGCAAGGAATGTTTTAGTTTAATTTGACTACTTATTAACATGCATATTTGCAGCACAGCAGTTACCATGCAGCAAGAAGGTAGTAGGTGAGTTTTGGAGCTTGATTTTGGTGCCTTCAGAGTTGGATTATTAATCTGCTTAGTAAAATGGGAGGGGTGTTTGCCTAGATGGTCAACAGACCACAGCTGTGTAGCACGCTGCAGAAAAATGTGTACTTTGACCCAACAAACCAACACAGAGCTTCTCAATGTCGGCTCATGGATGGCCAAAGTGCAGCACCCCAGAAGAAGGGAGAGGAAGACTCCCTGAGACCACCAATGACAAATGTGGAGAAATATTTTGGGATTGGAAACCACATTGTTGATCTCAAGGCTGCATGACTTCCATAATTATGAGATGATTGGCTGTGAAACTGCCTGGGTTTGCGGCTTTTTTAGCAAAACTGTCATTCTGACCCATAAATAAAGGCTGAATCACGTGTGCAGGCCCCCTGAACAGACCTGGCCAAAGCGTTTCCCGTGAGAGAACCTAAAACCTGCCAGCTTTAGAAGCAGCAGTGGATCATTCAGGTCCCGAAAGTAAAAATCAAGACCAAGATTTTGTTTCAACCAACCAACTGAGTACTCCGTGATTGTGACTCTTTATGCTCAGCTGGTTAGTTAGAACAAAATCTTGGTCTGGATTTTTACTTTCTGGACCTGAACTATCCACCTCTGTTTAGAAGGAACCAAACCCAAGACACACTAGTATACCAACACCACATATTGATTTAGAAGAGACCTAACCAAGTTCTTCCTGTCATACATTTTGGTAATAAATGAATACAATTTTGGAATTTCTCTGCCGGGCCAGGGAGGATGGGCTCTCTGCCTGTGAGGCTGTTTCCCGGTAAGGTTTCTTCCTATGATGGAGTTTTGTCACTGTTATCTCTGGCTTGCACATATATGGGGGCATTGGGTAGGGTTAATGTAAAATGCTTTGAGACAATGTGATGTTGTGAAAAGGCACTGTACAAAATAAATTGTTTGATTGATCGATTTATTGAATATTGGTCTTTTAAATGAATGATGGCCAAAACAGGATGATTATGCAGTCAGGCAGGTGATTGCGATCCATCACTGGGCCCATTACATCTGCTACATGGAGATACTGCCTCTGCAAAGACCCATAAATGTAATTTGAAATGCATTCCATGATTGACATTCCTGCACACACTGTAGACATCACTGACCCCCTAATATATACTCTGTGTGAATGTGTGTGTGTCTGTGTGTGTGAGAGAGAGAGATCGCTGTAGAACGCTGCTTTGCATAAAAGTAGGTGTTCCATATAAGATGCGAAATCTGCTTCTGCTGGTGAATGAATGATAGAAGACTGATGCAGTTCAGCGTGTAAAAAAAGTCTTTTTACCATTTAGTAGTAGTTTTCCGTCCTTGTGCAAAACATACCGGCGATTTACAAGTCCCACATAAAATGTAAGATGCTGTTAAAGCTAAACTTTGACTCATCCGCCAGTTCAAGATGACATAATGTTGGGTCGATGTATCAAAATGACACAAATGAAAGAATTGCGCTGAAACTTGTGACCATGCGGTGACTCAGGCCAAGCTCTGGACACATGGCCACATCAGCAGGGTGCCGGTGCTAAATGCACGACGTCTGGCTGACATCTCAGGCATGTTTTACACGGTTTCGCATGTTTTATGCAAATGTCAGCCACAGTACCGGAGTGTGACTGTGACATGTACATCTGCGGCAGCATGTCTAAAGCAGGTTCTACGGTTTTAATGTGAAGGTGCAAACAACAACAGCGTGAGGCAGTGTGTTGCTCAGTGGGTCGGGATGCCGTTCCTGTGACTGGATGGTTGCTGATTCAATCCCAGACGCGGCAGAGTGATTTCATTGTCGGGCCCATAAGCAAGGCTACTAACTTAAGTTGCTACAGGGACTGTCAAACCCTTCACCACTTTTGAGAAATTGTCTGCTAAATAAATAGAATGTAAAACAAAAGCCTGCCTCGGTTGTGCTGATCATTTGAGTCTAACAGGGTAACGTGTTGGTGGTTACACCCCACTGTGTGTGAGACAACAGGAGGGTGTTCCTGCCTGATCAGGTGAACGTCAAACACCTGCACAGCTCTCTGAATGCCTTTTCTCTGTATAACATTCCTTCATGCCCAAATGTGTAGGTACAGGGAGATTTTTATAACCAGTGGGAAAGATTAATATTTAACAGAAGATAATTTTTATATATACATATGAGAAGTAACAAACTTATGATGACTGGTTATTTCATATAAAAATGTTATATAACGACCAGCTAATCCCTGTCACTGGCCTCATAATGTGAGTTATTGTCGTGTGTCGCAATACCAGCTTTCCCCTCCAGAAGAACCACACTTCCTGAAAAGGTGTAGTGCTATAAGGAAGGAGCATATGTTCCAGGAGAAACCAGTAAAATTTATCAGCTGGTTTCAACTTGTATTAATGTGTTCACATTACTCACGCACTGTTTCTAAGTCAAAGTAGTATGGACTCTACTAGTCACAGGATGTGAACTGACAACCTTCTAATCACAGACCCAGGGTCCTAAGCCACAGATTTCCAGGGGGGAAAAAAGTCTTGTTACAATGAGATGGAGGAACAATCCAAATGCACCCTTTGGGTTAACTGAAGGGGATTTATTATAAACCAAAATACAGATGAAACAAAATAAAGGACCATGAGGGGTCACAAATAGGAGCGTGGGATCAACATCAAGCACTTCATTACTTACACCGAGAACAATGATGAAAAGGTATATACAAAGGTAACAAGGGACAGGTGCAAGTGATTGACACATTAGGAAGGGATGGGGTGAGCAGCAACACCTGCTGGCTAAACAGGAACATGACAGACAGATCCTGACAGGTCTCTCTTTTTATTTTGAATTTGAATGCAGCACAAAAGATTAACAACAAAAAATCACAAAAGCAACAAATACAACCTGATTTGAAAACCAAATGATACAAATACAAAAATAATGCAGTGGCAGCTTTTTTCATCTGGCATCTAACTCAAGGTAATTGGGAAATCGGCTCTCTCCAAAAATCTTTGGAATCTCTTGGAAGTACGATATTTATCGTGCCCAGCAACCCCCAAACTTCATTTCAGGGGTATGTCACTCTCCAGACCTTCCCACCAGAAAAACCACCTAACAAATGATGCTCTGCATGCAACCTCCCGTCACTCCAAGTGAACTAGTTAAGGTAACTGTGAGCAATTAATCGACTGCAAATCATATTGTGTAACCACCTGGTTGCACCGTAATCCCATAATGCTTCAGCACGGCTAATTAATAGGGTACTTGAAAGCCTAGAAAGTCCCTTGCACACTGAACTGCAGAGAGCTCAGTAGTGGCAGCTGCAGGTCACCCATCAGCAGGCTTGGGTCGGTTGTGGTGTCCCCTCTCGGCAGTTTGGACCAGACCCAGTGTCTTCAGGCCATGACTCCCCCTATTATAACTGTCATTATGTTGTTGATTAGTAGATGCTTTCATCCAAAGCCACTTCCATTGGACTCTTTTGCTTAAGTCAGTGTGAAATGACCTTAAAGAAATAGGTGCTTTAAAACTACCTGAACGTCTTTTCTGGAACTGGAACCTTTTTCTGGAGCCAGCTTTTGATGCATTCATACCACAGGAACTCAGCCTGATTGTAGTTCCTTGGAGGCAGTCCCAGAACCCTTTTTAGTACCTACTCCAGGCTATGTATTTTTTCTTCAAATGCAAACTACTGGGGAGGCACTTACAGAGAGAGCTTGCTGGCTGGTTGACCACAAACACCGGTGTTCTGTTTTGGTTACAAGTTGCAGTGTTTGAGTTAAAAGCATTTGTTGTATTTAATTTAATTTATTTCACTGTAATTTTTCATGGAAAGAAATATTAGATAGCGCGCCATCTACTGACGCTTTTTAGTTTGCCAGATATTGTTTTGTTAATTTTGAAGAGCAAGCTTTATCGGGGAAGCGAACAACGTGGTGTCGGAGAAAGACGTCTCAGCAGCTCGCGTCATTAGTTAGCCACTTCAGCATACACCTTGTTTGATGTTGCATCGTCGGTAGGTACAGTCGAAATACAAATGTACTCTTACCGGCGTTAACTTGGAAGTTATATGGAATTGTAGAAAAAGAGATGTACCTCAATTACATTCAGTGCATCAATTAATACATTTTTTTACTTGCGTCTCCATATTTCTGCGTCAGAAACATCCACCGATAGATCGGACAAAACAAATCCTATTTTTTTCAGACAAAGCTGCACTTTGGTCAGTTTAATGATTACTTTCCTGCAATGTGGGAATCAGCCTACAGCAAACAATGGGAGGTTAGTGACCGATTGACGATCGATTTGCAGGGCAGACGATCTCATTCCCATTCCCGACGCCCTGAGAGCCCAGTTCATGCTTATGTTCGCCTGGACCGGAGGCATGAAACCGGCGCTGATCTTCCTGACCGTGGTGCTTTCTGTTGCTCAGGCCGCAGAAGGTAGGACAGCTCTGATTGGCCAGCTGGGGCCTTTGGCTACCTGTGGACCTTCGGTTACAATGTTACTCGCTGCTAAACTATGCTATTTGCTGATCTACCTTTACCTTTAAGGGTTACTGTAATGTTTCTACTAATAAATTGCTCACATTAATGGCATTACTAGGTACAATCAGGGCCGCAGAAAAATAATGAGGTCCGGGACCCGGGGGTGGGGGCGGGTCTCATCAATCACATTATTGATACCGTCCCATTAATAAGCTGTTTATTTTTTTTTATTAATTAGTTATGTGAAACATTAGTTAGCCTAATTTTCTATTCAGATTAATATTTAGCTTCAAATTTTATTTTTAGCTCTTAAAAAATTACTGAGGTCCAGACTTCAGTGACCTCATAGCTGGCTATAGCCCTGGTTACAACTCATTGCTAAGCTGGTAGTAACAGACTAATATGATTCAAAACTGGTTGTTTTTTTCAGTAGTTCGTAGGGAATGATAGTGGCCCATGTGCAAGTCCTGTCAGCAGAGGCCCCGCTAGAGATTTTGGGCCCTAAGCATATCATATTGGGCCCCCAACCCAGCCCAAACCAATTATGTTCCAAATGTTTTATGGCCCCTTGGAATCATACTAACTTCCCCCCTTTATTGCACCCCTGTTTGTCTGACCTAGAAGGCTGGGATACATGCTTATGAACAGTTGGACACACTGTTGTTAATATTATTGAGAATGATTAGTGATAACCCAATACCCCCTGGGGACCTGTCAGTGCTCGGGGCAGAGCATGTGGGGTGAGTCTGAGCCCTTTGACCCCATCCATCCTCAGAGTCCTGTGTGGGCCGCTGCGACAAAGGCTTCGACGCAACCATAAAATGCCAGTGTGACAGCCTCTGCAAGTTCTACAGCAGCTGCTGCTCCGATTACGAGGAAACATGCCGTGGGAAGTGTAAGCCCTGTGGACGCCGTGCCGCCTGTCCGTTCGCGTCCCAGTGCCTGAGGACAGAATTACCCCAACGGAGCTCCTCTGCACAGCCAGGGGTGATACCTTCGCAGGCCCTGATGAGGAGAGCGACGAGCAGAATGTGACCGTCACTGAGGAGACGGCTACCGCTCCCCCTACCGAGCCGGACCCGGATGCTGTTTCCTGCAGCGGCCGACCGTTTGACGCCCTCATGCAGCTCAAGAATGGATCCACCTATGCATTCAGGGGTGAGTGCAGGCAGGCTCGCTGACCTACTAGTGTTGGCCAAACCTTCATGAGCCAATCGCTGTTTTTTCTAACACCACTAGATGGTGCTCTCTATTCAAAAAGGCCCCAAAGCAAACCAAAAGCACCATCTAGTGCGGTCAAAAAATACAGAAAATGGCTAATTTGACCATCATTAAAACATACTGTGGGGCTATAATTTTTGTAGAATGTATAAATAAACAGGCATTAACGCAGACAGATGCTGATTTGTACAGTGAAGAACTGCAATCTGCAAGGATGATGTGGAAAAAAATAGACACTATTAGTGATTATCAAAGGCACTCGGCTCCCATGCCATCAACCCTTCCACTGGCTACACTTAGATACTGTAGCCTCCTCTGGAGCGTTATGTCCGGGACAGAGAGGATGGAGAGAAGCTTCTGTCTCCGGGCCATTAGGATCATTAACACCACCAATTAAACACTAAAAGAAGCTATAACTGCAACCCGCACTTACCAAATACATTATAATAGCTTTCTTATCTTTCTTCTTATATACTTATTTTGTTAACTCATGTGATTTTTATTTTGCTATCCTCTGCCTTTTTTGCTGTACAGCCTGGAAGAGCTGCAATTTCCTTTCACTGCTGACGTACCACTGCGTTCATGCATGTGACAAATAAACATCTTGAATCCTGAATCTTGACTTAGACTGGAATCCTAACCTGAGTCTTTGTGAAATATGGAACTTGATTGATCAGAACAAGCTAAATGCTTGTGGGAGAGATGAAGTCTCTTATTTTGTCCTGCTTTTCTGCAGGGGTGTACTTCTTTGAGCTGGATGACAAGGCAGTGATGCCTGGATACCCGAAGCTCATCAAGGATGTTTGGGGCATCGAAGGCCCCATAGATGCCGCTTTCACCCGCATCAACTGCCAGGGCAAAACCTACATTTTCAAGGTTCGGTCTCCTCAAACCTGAATGGCATAGGATCGAATCTGTGTTCGTAGTGAATGTAACGAATGCTGTGAGTGAATTTTCACACGCTCCCTAACTCTCGCACAAACCCAGGGCAACAAGTACTGGCGGTTTGATGGCGATGTCCTGGATGAGGATTACCCCCGGGACATCTCTGTTGGATTCGCGACTATCCCTGATGATGTAGATGCCGCTTTTGCAGTTCCTTCACCAGGATACCGTCGCAAAGAGAAGGTCTACTTCTTCAAGGGTACTGCATACCTATGTCACGTCAGCATGACAGCTAGGGCAAGATGAACCTAGAGAAGTGATTTGTGTGTCCAGTCCAACAAATGAATGTAAACACAGTAAACTCTGTCAGAATCAGAAAGGAGCCATTTAGATATGGGAACAGCAGTGATCTACATACAGTACCAGTCAAAAGTTTGGACTATTTTGTACTATTCTCTACATTCTAGAATATTTATAAAAATATCAAAACAATAAAATAACATATATGGAATTATGCACTGGCCAAAAAAGCATTAAACAAAATAATAATGATTTGTTGGGGGGGTGGCAGCTCTGTGGGTTGGGACTCAGAAGGTTGCTGGTTCAAATCCCTGGGTCAGCAGAGTGATCCCACCATTGGGCCCTTGAATGTGGCCCTTAACCCCAATTGCTCCAGGGACTGGCTGACCCTACTGTTTCCTCTACACCAGTTCAATGAGGTGGTCTCCTGGGATGCTTTCCCAGCTGTCCTGAAGGAGATCCCACATATGCTGAGCTCTCATTGGCCGCTTTTCCTATATTCTCCTGTCAAACTCCTCCAAAACCAGTTCAGGTGAGGTGACCAGGTTATGTGACACTTTCTAGGCACCTTGGCGTGTCCAAACTTTTGACTGGTACTATAGTATAACCTCATACCATATCAGTCCTTAAGAATTAGCCATTTCTCGTTTTTTAACTGAAAGAGGAATCATAGTTACTGCCGCACGTGTTTCTATATGACGTCTAATGCAATGGCGCTCACAGGTGACCTATACTACCAATACGAGTTCAAGAACCAGCCATCCCACAAGGAGTGTGCGGAGATGACCAAGGCCGCCCCATCTCTTCTCTTCACCGACTTCGCCGACCTGTACTGTGACAAGTGGGAGGAGCTGCTCAGCATGCTGTTCCAAGGCTGTAAGGCCGCTGCATGTGTGGGATAAGATGGTGAAGTCTCTGTACCTGTGATCGGGAGGTTCCCGGTTTAAGCCCCAGCCTTGGCAAAGCAGTCATATATCCATGGGCCTTTGAACCAGTTCCATTCACCCCCAGCTCCTGGGGTGCCGGACATTGGCTTACCCTGTACTGGGATATCCAAACTGTGGAGAGCAAGATGTAGTAGTCGAGGAAAAGAATTCCAGTGTACTTGTGCAAATGACAAATAAAGGATTTATAATTTAAAAGGAAGCTATAGGAGGAGCTGTGCTACCACAACAGCCACTGGGTTTATCTCAATACCATTAACACAAAGACTGTGTTCTTGGTCTTGGCAAGACCAGTCTCGCTAACTTGCCTTCCAAGAATGAACTTGGGCCACAATGAATCATGAGATTGGCCTCGTTCGGCGAGGATGCAACCAATGTATCCTTGATGTTTAGAGCAGAGCACGAATGACATCCAGGGATATTTGCCATCCTCTGTACTAGTGTTCTTAGTATTCGATAGTGGAACATGACGTATAATGGGTACACGAAAACACAAGTACGGTCAAGTATGTATATTGATATTCACCCACTGTATCTGAGGACAGGTTTAATCTTTAACCTATGACCTTTGACCCATGCTATGGTGTTCTGTTACATGCCCAGACCAGGGACACCAGCTTAGCCCCCGTTCAATCAGCGAGGACTGGGTGGGCATCCAGAGCCCAGTGGATGCTGTGATGATGGGGCGATTCTACCTAAGTGCTGCTCCCACCCAAGAGTTCTCACTGACCACAGTTGAAGCCCCAACTTTGACCAAGGGACGGTTCACCAGGAGCAGCCGACGGAGAAGAAAGAAAGGCAAGAAGGGCCGGAGACAGCGCCTCCCAGTGCAGGACTATGATTATTCCGATTTCAGATATGGGATGTGGGACACCGATGGCCTCGAGGTTGAGCAGGAGCGCCAGCCTATGCAGAACGTGTACTTCTTCAAGAAAGGTAAAAACCGGAAATATCGACCCAATGCCAGACCAATGTAGACCACACATTATGGGTGTAGCCTGAAACAGGGCCCGACAACTCCCGAGGTGGGGGAGGGGGGGTTCACGCTCGTAATTTTACCTGGCTATGTGCCTGATCGGGGGGGGTTCAAACAGTCATACACTATTGACAATTTAAAGACATCAATTAGCCTAACTGCTTGCCTTTGCACTGCAGGAAAAAACTCATGTGACACAGGGAGGACATGCAAAAACACACACACACACACACACACACACACACACACAGCAGAGATGGGATTCAAACCCCCACCCCTAGCGGTTTGAGACAATGTTCTTCCTATATTTCAGGGACTGCTGGCCAGTACGTTTGGCAAAATGGTGTCTCTAAATCACCCGTTTTATGTGTGTATCTTTTAATTTAGTGGGTCCCAGGCCCTACTCTAGTGTTTCTCAACCCAGTCCTGGGGGACCCTCAGACGGTCCACATTTTTGCTCCTTCCCAGCTTCCTACCAGGAGCTGGGAGGAAAAATGTGGACTGTCTGGGGATCCCCGAGGACTGGTTTGGGAAACACTGGCCTACCACATGCACTGCCGTGCAGTTCAGGGGAATCCCCTGCCTTGTGCTGCCAGTACTAGATGGTTATGTAAGATGGACAGATAATAATAATAATAACTATTTATCACCCCACCATATTTATCACCCTCCATTCAGTGTCTGTTTGGAAACGTATCCCTTATCACAGCTTGTGTCCTCATTATTTTTCTCAACTTTCTCTTGATGTTGTCGTTTTCAGATAAATATCATAGAGTGAATTTGCACACCAAAAGAGTGGACTATGCGAACCCTCGCTACCCACGATCCATTGCTAAATACTGGCTGGGCTGCAAGGAAAATTCTCAGGCAGAGAAGAAATAGGCTCTTAACCATGGAATAAATTACTTAATCGCACCACAGAACAAGACAAGTCAAACTCAACTTGCTATTTTATATCGGTGTAGAAAATGAGTATGATAATGAAATGAGCATGTATGACTATATTTTCCATCTTCAAACTGTGGCCACCCATAACATTTTTTCTCAACATCATTACATGACTTGATTAAACGTAAATAAAGCAACACGAACTGCAAATGTATATGTTCATGTCTTTTTCATTTATATATTAGTCTTAATACAGTTGAACTCTTTTTAGAAAAGTACAACTGCCTGCTTGTGAAGGTCATCAGTAAAATGTATATGACGTCACCTTTGCTCGCCAAAGATTTACAGTGGTGCCACCTGCTGGTCAGTAATGAGCAGAGAAAATGTAAGGAGGCAATGGAACAAAGACTGCGTTCCTGATTACTGCTTCACATTCTACTGTTCATTGCTAAGCAAAAATTACATTGTTAAGATAAATGAACCACGCAGAAAACCACTTGTGACAGAGAACGAATGACAATTTGCCTTCCCTACTGACCCCTACTGGGAGTCGGATTCAAAGTCAGCAGAGCAGTGAAATCCAAGTGCAGATGCTCCCCACGTTACAATGGTCCATCTTACTATATTTTGACTTTACCTTTGGTATTCAAATTCCATTCTGTTTTCACTTTCAGTATATTATTCAATACATCACGGGAAATATTCAACCCTTTATTATAAAATAGGCTTTGTGTTAATGATTTTGCCCAACTGTAGGCTAATGTAAACGTTCTAACTATGTTTGAGATAGGGTATAGGCTAGGCTATGATATCTGCTAGGTTAGTTTCCCGTATTAAAATGCACACGCGCAGTGTGTAGCCCAGCTTTGTGTCCTGCGATGCACTGGCGTCTCACCCAGTGAGTAGCCCAGCTTTGTGTCCTGCGATGCACTGGCGTCTCACCCAGTGTGTAGCCCAGCTTTGTGTCCTGCAATGCACTGGCGTCTCACCCAGTGTGTAGCCCAGCTTTGTGTCCTGCAATGCACTGGCGTCTCATCCAGTGTGTAGCCCAGCCTTGTGCTCTGTGCTGTCTGCAATAGACACCAGCTCCCCACAAGCCTGACTGGGATAACTGGTCAGGAAAACATTTGCATGTCTGAGAGCGCACATACCATTAACCTCATTACCCTTTCATTACACAGTAATAGACAGGATGTTATAATTTTTATGTGGTACTGTGGTAATGACTATTAGTGAATAAAACTGATGGATTATTTGCTTCATGAAATGTGACAGGCTTATAGAAAACCTTTTAAGCGGGAGATGCACTTCACATTTTCTTACAATTCAATCAGTATCAAAACTACTCTTTGCTTAATCAACAAGCATTTCTATAATTATTTCCATAATAATCTTGATTAATTATTCAAACGAGGGTTACAAATGATGGACTGAAATTGAAATAAAATTGAATGACAAACGGAATGTGACTGGAGAATGGTATAAATGTCTGATGTATTTTTTAATTTACAATTTAAGTAAAGTTTCCATTCAGCATACACACTGCTGGCATCAGGTACACTTCCTAAAGTGCCAATATCAAATAAACATTTTACCATTTTTTTACATACCGCCTGTTATAAATGTATACAGTAATTACAAAGAATAATGATAATATCTATGAAATTAAATTTAATGCCACTGTTATTAATCTCAATTGAGGAAGTAATCCATTAAAGCAGCAGAAAATTCTAGGTCAGTCAAATGAAAGTCTTTGTAAACATGGGAACACAATTCAGGCATATCATCATGGAATTGTGTTTGCTGGCTCCCCCTGTAGGCATGATCGTGGTATGGCAATGGTTGAGCCACCGAGGGTACAGTCTGGTCAGTCACACTGTAGCATGTGCTGAGGGTGTCTCCGCATGGCTCTCCCCAGGTAACAAAGTCTCCGGCACTTTTGGGCGCACAAGGAGGCATTCTGCCATCCTGGCAGGAGTCAAAATCCCAGTAAGGCCTTGAAGTACCTCCAGAGCTCCAGGGGGCGATGTTTCTGGGTTGCACAGTTTCTTGCTGTGAAATGGGGCTCAAAGCAGCAGACAAACTGTGGGTAGCTGCATAGCCCGGTACTTGAGAAGATGACATAGTCTGGGTCTGGAGCTGGCTGTCTGCCCCAAAGCCACAAGCTACCCGGGGAGGGTCTAGCAGGCTGGGAGAGGGACACCTCGGGGGCAGGGGGGCCTGCAGAGCAGCCTGCTTCTTGCTCTTGAAGTAGCGAGCACGGCGGTTTTGGAACCACACCTGAAAAGTGAAAATGGCAGATTAGTGAAGAGACATCGAATGCCATCTCCATTCTTACGGTCATGCCAAGACTGACTTACCAGCCTAAGTGTTGTTCTCGTCATATACACATTCATATGAAACTGGATATTGTATTTCATATAAGGTTACAGGCTCCATTTTACTCTTGCATATATCCATTAAAATGAGCTCTCGTCCGTGCTTCCTAAGGTTCTTACCTCAAATAAAATAATCAGAGGTGGAAATTTCAGGTGCAGAAAGTAAAAATCCAGACCAAGATTTTGTTTCGACCAACCATTTGAGCATAAAGAGTCACAGTCACAGAGTCCTCAACTGGCTGGTTGAAACAAAATGTTGGACTCCACCTCTGAAAATAGTTTTTAAAAAACCTGCACATACCTGTATTTTGGACTCAGGAAGTCCAGTCATTGTAGCCAATGACTCCTTTAGTTTAATATCAGGGTAGTGAGTGAGAGCAAAGACTCTTTCCAGATCCCGTAGCTGCCCCTTACTGAAGGTGGTCCTTTTCCGCCGCCTCTGGGCCCCTTTCTGGACCCCTCGCAGGAAGTCCCGGAATCCTGCTGATGGACAGAGAGTGAAATGAGCAACCAGGTGGCTCACACTACCGCGGCACACATACAATCAGCTGCAAAGCAACAAATAAACTTAACGTCGGTTGCGTTTAATTTAGGCCTTTGGCAAAGCCAGTTTTACTGCCCCCTATTGGCAACAAGCTAGTCTTTCGACCAGCATACGGGAAAAAAATAAAAAGCTTATACATTCATCCTGGAAGTAGGCTACTGATACAAAAGTCATATATTTGAAATGAAATTTTGTTATTAATTTAACAACTTTGGTATATATTCGTTTATTCTATAAGCCCTTTCGTTAATTAAAAAATATACCGTCCACCTTTTCTGTAGAGTCTGGAGTTTACTACATTTAAAAGCTTGGAGTCTTACCTTTGCCCGAATTGTTCGTCTGGTTGTTGTTTATCTCGGAGTAACCTTGAGCAGACCAGTACTGGGGGAAAAGTGCGTTGATCTCGCTGCAGTACCTTGCATAATCCAAACTGCAGGCCATTTCCATGACTCACTCCAAGTGGTCGCTGGAAGCAGATGTAGTGAGGATGTGACAGACCCACTCGGGTCTTGACTTCTTTATACCCCGCAGAATCACTGGTGACCCCTCCCTCCTCAATGCCCGGTTCATGGTAACTGGTAACTGTTAACTATCTGTCGCGCCACACCTACGCGCGGCTTTGAAGTGCAGCCCCGTCAGACAATGTCGGGCCGATAACGAGGTGCCCGTTTGATCCAATTCAGTGTGAGATGGCCCGTTTTCCTGCCAGCCAGAGCGCCACACGAGCATTGGTCCAGTCCCGGTAATTTCTAAGCGGCGCTCACACTCTGACGTGTGGCAGGAACTCCGTCCGCGTCTGTAGTACATCCTTCCAGACCGGTAACCTCTTTAGGCTCATAAAGCGCATTACAAGGCTGCGATTGTATATTCGGTGCCTGATCGTGGGGTGTTTGGAAGTTTTTTCGCTTTTTTTTTGACTGACATACATTTTCTGTCGCTTAAAAATAAGACGTCAGACAACGCCTCGTTTGTCGGTGTTTATTAAATGCAAAGGGGTGCAAAATTATACCTAAAAATATATATAAAATAATTATTTTGATGTTAAATGTAATATCATTCTAACATTCGTTGCTATTTTCATATTCTTCTTAACTCGCCATAAATTCAACCTTTCGATGAGTCTCTGTGTTTGTTATGCCGGGAACTCATAAAATATGGAATTACTCATTTTAAAATATGTTTTACAGATTTTCTCGACACCAACTATTCGTCTTTATTAACTAAACTCACTAATTTAGCAACAATGAAAAGAGGTAAAATGTAGATAAACTATTTCTGATTTTTCGTAAAATACCAGGACCAATTTAGCTTATCGAACGGTGTCAGAAAAAGGTACAGCCCTTGTATAATTTTGTCCCCAAGGTACAAATAACATTAATGTACCCCCAATGGTACAAAAATGTAATTAGACTAAAAGGTACATTTACCAAGAGTACAGACCCAGTGACAAGCAATTGTATCGTGAAGGGTACAAGTTTGTACTTTTTTTGACAGTGAATGATATAATATAATATGATGTAATCCACAGCAAGGCGAAGTTTGATGTGCGATTGTTTCGTGGGTGTACCCGCGTTCTGCATCTAAATGTCTGACAAACAAATTAGAATAAACCTTTAACCTTCATTCCGCTATAAGACCACGAATCAGATTATACCATTTAACTTAACCGTTTCTCTTACTTTGCAATTATAACACTTAGGCCTAGATCGAGTTTAAATTTATGTCCAAGACTTGGGCAGACCAGCTTAGTATCCATGTGAAATACTTAAGTCGAATTACCTTAGAATGTATTCCTATATCGGAATCTATAAATAGGTTATACGTAAAGTCCTTAATTTCGGGGTAACATTGATTGAATATTGTTTTATTTATCTAGGCCTGTGTTTTTAAAATACTGACATTAACAGTGCATTAACGCTTGTTTTCCATAAAAATGTAAAAACGTTTACACGCGGTGCGTATAACTTATTTTGTTCATCTTGTTTTTTGTGGTTCCAAACTTTATAACAAGGGATTACGAAGTGCTTCCATTGTTCTCCAGGGATCTGTCTGAAGTGCCACCATTCGCATGGATTAAAACTTAAAAGAAACACCTAGCCTGCAGAATGAGCAGGTAACTGGAGCTGTTAATAGCGCTAAATGGTGACTCACTGAAAGTTTTCGTCCTGAGGTGTTGCTGAAACACTATGACTGTGCGCCAGTGATGCGTGTCTTTGTCAAAATGAATTCCTGAGACGCCATTAAATTAAAGTCAAGTACTAAAGCGCACCGCCGGTAGATGGGGCTGTAGTAAAGGTTGCAATTACTCGAATCTGAACGTTTCCATTTTCCGGGATCCAGTACAATCCTGAACATTATAAATAATGCTCTCCATTAATATAATAAAATATACAAAAATATATTTATTGTTAAATGTATTTTTCTAATCTAAAACAGTCACGACTGCGCCCACCAAACACTGCTTCAATAGTGCTGATGTCATTTTGTTGTTCTGGAAACGTGTGTCATATTTCAGTGAACAATTGACCTTTTTAACCGACACCCAGGAAACGCTCAGTCTCTTTTTCTTGCTTAACGGGAGATAAATTTTTAATATATTCACAATTCATCTGCCGGTTGTTTTAAAATATGTCTAATTATTTAAAATATTTAAAATATGGCTTCACGTTACGACTACACGGACGTGCACTAATGTAACTTAATTGTGAAACGATTAAAGCATACCGTTCAAACATCTTCCTTTGTAGTAAAGCATCATAAGTAATTATAACAATATATTGACATTTACACGGAACATTCGCCAAGAGCACTAGATTATAAGACAATATGGGTCAAAAGCTTGTAGACATTTTATGTTTGTATTTATTAAAACACACTACATATATACTAAACCGTCCTAAACCTATGTAACGTTTTTGTCGTGGGCCTATATTGCAATTTTCCAGGCTTGGTTACTTAGGCCTACTCATATCTTATCCATCGAAACAAATGTAATCGATTACTATTTATTAAAAATGATATCATGCCAAAAGATTTACTAGGCTACTGCAGTATCTTTGGGGAAAAGTCAAGTGTGTGAATTTCGGTATACGTGTATTAGCATCCCGGGAAATTAAGTCAACTCTGTTTACTCCTGGAAATGGTTTCGTGCAACTTTACCAAACGGCCCTTTAAACACCTTCACTGACGCAACTATTATAAGGTTTAAGTTTTTATTGTTTGAAAAAGTGCACAAGATATGAAAGATGGTGATTCCCGGTAGGGGCGTAGTTAGAGATGAATCGATGGGGGGCGATGCAAACTTACTGGCCTATATAATATAAAAAGCTATTCATGATTTAAGAAAAATAAATACACATTTGTTTGGAGGGGGGGGGTAAATTTTTTTTAGTGTGGCTAAAATCTCCCTAAAATAGACATAACGACGCCCCCGATTCCGGTCAAAACTTGCAGCCCACAGCTGAACGAATAAATCAGACAAGAACGGGACTATTCTTCACGGCGGAGGAGCCGAGCCGATCGCAGGGTCCACAGCCAGCAGCATCTCCCCTCGGTGAGGCTGCCTTGGCGTTTCCTTCCGCGGGATGCAGGCAGAGCCGCTGTCAGAGCCTGGCATCTCGCAGCACGTGGATATTCGTAGGGAGACGTCACGCAGGACGACGGTGCCTTGCTGCAGAAGAGGAGGCATTGATCTCTCTATCTTCCTGCTCTTTTTCCCCAGGAATTTGATATACAGCATGTAAGAAATCATATAAATACGCTTGATGCTGCCGTATTGACAAACACGTAAATAATCGACTGGATACTGGGAAGTAAATACGTAGCACGTCTAAATATAAATCGGCGGAAATGTGCCCGCTCCGGTCCTGGATAAACACTGATGTCCAGTCCGGCCGATCCGGGGAACTGCGCTCATCGGAGGACCCCGAAATGAATGAAGACGCCCTTTCATAATGACAGCCAGCGTTTTTTACGTGCACTCCTTTTCTCCTGCCGTCCTGATTTTAAATATTTGAAGTTTTTCGTCCAGATTTTATTTTTCTGCTATGTCAAGAAATGGGAACGCACACAAAGCGTTGAAACAGAAGCGCTTAGCCGGAGGCGAGATGTGGCCAACCAAGTGAAGACAGAACCGCACACTTTGGGGGGTATTTCCATTGCGTATCATGTCACGGCTGAGAGATCGCGATGTTGATATTACATAGCTTTATCAATTAATCATAAAGCCCTCTTCGCGGATTATGCTGTTTAATTATAGCTAGCTGGTTTTGTGATTATCTGGGACAGAAATGACACCCGGCCACCCACATTGACCCACTGACTGAGTCTGCAGGTGCGGTCTTTAATTCCACTCAAATGTGCATGACATATTTTCTTGCAGTGCATAATGTTTAAACTTGAACCGGTCCACCCCCCCACTTAAATGAACTGATTTAAATATGTTTTGCATGTGGCGATCGAAAGATGGTTTGTTTACCGTTTCATTTTTAGTCAAATAGCTTCTAGGGCGATCTTGTTAATATACGATGGAGCGAAATGTTACCCAATAAAGTGCAAGATATACAGGCAGCCCGCACATCAGAGCATCCCGCGAGGAATAACACGAGATACCGTGGGCTCTCCTCGGAAGGGAGTACGGCCACTATCAGCCGAGGGTGAGACGCGGGTGTCCGGCATGGAGACAGTAGGAGACTTTGAGTATAATAAAAAGGACCTTGTGGGACACGGAGCCTACGCGGTGGTGTTCAAGGGGAGACACAGGAAGGTAAGCTGTTGTCCTGACATCCATCTCACTGAGAAATCAGTTATAAAGTCTGTTTGGTGTATGTACTCCACAAGGAATGGACATCTATAGTTGCTGGAACTAACGAACTCCTTCAGGATTACATCAACGAATTTCAGGTCTTTATGGGATTGCATTTTCCATGTTGAAGACCTCGCTGTAGTTGCCCAGGCTGAAAGTGTGAAGTGGTTCAGTGATATGTTAGGACATGCAGCTGAGGGCCCCCTTCAATCAAATCTCCTGTGGCCCGTTTTAACAGGATCATGAGGGTGTGTCCCACAGGCCATTGTCGAGAGGGGGTGGGGGTGCATTCACACCTCAGAAGACTCATAATAACTGAGGCAGCCTTCATGATGTGTATGAAATTGAATAATTTACATTTAAATACCTTATTGTCCTGTTACTGATTCCCACGGCTGAGGATAAACAGGCAGCAGTTGCAGGGGCTGAGATGGGCCCTAACCCCCTTCCATATGTTGCCCTCCTTCCTGTACTGTCTTTTCACATTCTTCTATATCTTTTCTCACCCCCTGGGAATCTGTGTCTCTCTCCCCCTCTATCCTTCTGCACTCCTTACAGAAAAAGGGCTGGGAAGTAGCCATCAAAAGCATCAGTAAAAAGAATCTCTCCAAGTCTCATTTTCTGTTGGGCAAGGAGATCAAAATATTAAAGGTGAATGAAGATTTGTTGCAAAGTGAAATGCATCGCAGAAATAAGCATGTTGTTTCATTTGTATAGTATAATACTTACTGAAGGTTCACATGAAGAAGTTTGGCTTGTAGGTTCCATTAAATAATTGTAAATTAATGATTACTCTACTCTTTTTGTCCAAAGGAACTTCAGCATGAAAACATAGTGGCACTCTACGATGTACAAGTACGTTCTCCTTCTTAAGAGACTCAATGTGTGTCGAAAGCAGGTCCGTCCTCCAGTGAAAGAGTTTTGATGTCCCGTTATGGGTTTGTCGAAGACAAACAAGAATAGTTTGCAGCGTGAAAGTGATCGTCCTTGCATGGCTAAGGACTCCAAATCTTTTGATGTCCACAAACAAGCTTATGTTGTGGAAAATATTCCTGGACCAGTAAAATGGAGGGGAGACCCCAAAGTAAAATTTGCTAAGCCTGAGGGAGGTGGGAGAAGCGTCTTTTCGTGGATCGATAAGGTACACAGCATTTTGCTTTTCCTTACGGTGTAATCTTTTAATGTATGGGAAGGGTGGCGACTCACTTCCAGCATTGCAAGGCCTGGTGGAATACTCTGCAGACTGGAGGTTGGAGACCCCTGACATAGGCCATAGTTTTGTGTGACTCTTAAGATTATCCACAAACCGGTTAATTTGAAGCTTTTGGCTTGCAGTGAATATCCTCTCTCTTCTGCACTACGTTTGCTTATGCACTGCAACATGCAAATTGTTCATCACAGTTTGGGGAAAAGTATAAGAGAATGTTAGGAAAAGAGAAGTTTAATTCCGTCACAGCTGGAATCTCTGTACCCAACTGGTATTTTACTGGTGAGATTTAAGACATTTCCCATTTGCCTTAAACTAAACACATTACAGGTCTTCCACGCTTGGCACCATCACCAATCTCCCTCTCCCCTTGTTGCTTTCCACAAATTTCCACAAACAGGGTCTCCGATAATTTCTAATAAGCCACTTTGAGGAGAAGTCGAAACTGTGGTTCTCCTGCTGTTTTGAGTTGCTTTAGAAACACAGATAAGGAGGTCATTTGGCATCTTCCAGTGTGGTGTCCGACGTCTTCGTAAGGATGAGGCAGCAATAGGCGGGACGTGCATGAGCAGTTTGAGAATGGTCACATGATCTCCACGCCACCTCCCATTGGACAGGGGTCTCTTGAGACTCTGTGAGAGCAAGGGTGGGGGGACAGGGTTAGGGTGCTGAATGGACGGCTGTGTCATTAATTCCCAGCCTGAGGGTAATTGGGCAAGAATCACCTGGAGCAGAAGCCCAGGAAGAATAATGTTTATTTGGAAAGCAGGGTATGGGGGACGGGGGCGGGCATGGTGGTATAGTGGTTATCGCTGTTGCCTCGTGCCTCTGAGATTCAGTTTTATTTTTATTTTTTTTTTAGCAGAAACATGCTAAGGTGAATTGAAGTTGCCAAATTGCCTGTGGTTCTGAATGGTGTGTGTGCCCTGCGATGGGTTGGTGCCCCATCCTGGATTATTCCCTGTCTTGTGTCTGTTTCTTTTGGGATTGGCTGCAGGCACCTGCAAGTACGGTCAAGCGGGTATAGAAAATGGATGGATGGTTTGAGTACAGCTCAGGATTTGAACCCATAATCCCCAGGACTGCTGTATATGTCTTCAGGGCTGTGAAGGAGACCCTTCCGGTGTCCTTTCTCCACCCAGTTCACATAATCTCCCATCTCCCTTATACTCACTGCCTTTGACCAGCATCACCATGTCTACAGACACCCAAGACCTGCTGATTTGTTGGAATTATCTTCTGCTGAGCCATGATTTTTACATAAACCTGACCTTGAGTGTGAGTGTGAGGGTGAGAAGCACACCAGTGACTGCTAGCAGTTACCCTGCTTCATAACTGCAGATTCACTTCTAGTGAAAATGTAACTGCATTTTCATTCTTCATGAATGTTTACTAGAGAGCACATTAATAAAGTGAAAACCGTCAGACTGTGATCTTTATTCTGTTTTTTCCTCTCCTCCTTTAGGAAACGGCCGCCTCAGTCTTCTTGGTCATGGAGGTACGCTGCATGCCTCCATCCTCACTGCATGAACCACCACCCATCTCTTTAATCCTAGCAGATTTTCTTGCACTGTTGTTTGTGTTCTGGCTCTGCTGTTGCAGAAGTAACTTGAGGCGTTCTGCCTGCAGTGTGTGTGCAGGAAGCCAGGGGGCAGCACTTTCTGTGTGCCGACATAAAGGCCTGAGTGTCGACCTGAGAATAGGCCGCATTTTGTCCCTGAGTTTGAGGATGCAAGCAGAGCTCGATTTGCAGTTGTGGAGCCAGGGATCAGCCATACCCACCCCCCTGCCTCCCCCAGGCTGCCTCAAAGCCTCGCTGCCTCAAAGCCTCACTGCCTCCACTTTGGGCTGTCAGGTGGCCGGTCCGACAAGTAGAGCTGCACCTGAGCATGACTGGTTGCCGTGGGGCATGTTGGGAAAATCTTACAGCTAACCAGCGCACAGACACACCACACAGCAGCAGGCAATGTTAATCAAACACCGCATTTCCGCTTGGAGTGGCAGGGCTGACATGACACAAGATAAGTTAATTGAGTATCTGGCTCTGTAAGTAACTTGGTGAGTGGGGGGGCTTTGGTATTAAGTCACATTGCCTGGTGACAGTTGCCGATGAATGTCTCGTGTTTAAGCACCAGCTCCCGCCGTTCCTCTGTCATCCTGTTATTATGGACTTACTGCCTCCTTTGTGTCCCTGCAGTTTTGCAACGGAGGCGATCTGGCTGACTACCTACACGGTGAGCGGGACGGGGGTGTTCGCATTTATGTTCGGCTCCGTTGTCTGTCACTCTTCGAGTGTGAGGCGCCGCTATGTTTATCTTTGGCAAATGGTCTTTTTGTTATTGGTTAGGGTTAAGATCCTAAGAGTCCTGGAAATGTATGCAAACACAGGTTAGATTTGGCTCTTTCTGCCTCTTGGAATTTTTAAATATTCAGTGCTGCTAATGTGTGTTTGTTAACCGTCTTCTCGGTAACTGTGTAAGTGTTCAGCCTGCTTTGAAACAGAGATGAGTCTCAGTGGGGACTTCCTGCTAAAATAAAGGAGTAATTGTCTTTGAGAAAGTGATGCATCGCCATGTTGCTTGGGAGGCATCGCATGGTGAAAGATTTAGTGTGTGACCATGGAGACCAGCTGTGATCCCAGATGGGATGTTCCTCCCCATGGCATTGCACACAAGACCTCTGATTGTAAGCAAAAGGCATCGCTTGAGACGAAGGGGGAGCCTCAGTCGGACTTCTCGACACCTCCTGGGGGGTCCACAAGGTGGTGCTAAGTCTTCTGAGTGGTGCCCTGTGACTCGTGTTGCATGACAGCGGTTATTTCTCAATATGAGTACTTGCGTGACCCGTTTAACGTCATCTTCCATGGCTGAAGACCAGTTCCAATACTAAGAACACAAGTGCAGAGGTCGGTAAAAATCCCCGGATGTTGGTCTTGCTCCGTCCCAAATATCAAGGATACGTCAGTTGCATCCTCGCTGAACGAGACCAATCCCATGATTCATTGCGCCCAAGTTTGTTCTTGGGAAGCAAGCTAGCAAGACCGGCCTTGCCAAGACCACAAGTACGGTCTTTGCGTTCTTGGTAATGAGAAACACCCAGCATGTATTATGGAAGCCTCTTGTCAAGCATAGGGGTGTTATGAATAGATAAATCTGCGAGACGAGGAAAGATAACAAACCTGAGTACCATATGCGGCCTTCTATCCCCCCCCAGCCCACGGCCCCCTGAGGGAGGACATTCTGCGAGCTCTTCTCAAGCAGATTGCAGCCGCCATGCAAGTGCTCCACAGCAGGGGAGTCGTTCACCGGGACCTCAAGCCTCAAAACATCTTGCTGTCACACACAGGCAGCAAGAAGTCCGGTCCCTCTGGGATCCGTGTCAAGATAGGTGAGCTTACCCCACCCAGCCTAAATCTGGGCCCTGCCCATTGGTGCATGCGCCTGCCAATCATTCTCTCTGGCCCATTAGTTATCCAGGCTGCTCTGGTTGATTGAAACAAAATCCTGGTTTGGATTTTTACTTTACCTGAAATATCCACCTCTGGAAATACACATAATAGAGTCAGAAAAGACACAGAGCCGAAACAAACTTTCACTCGCTTGGAAAGTGAAATTACACCACGTAGACTGGTGTCCCCGTTAAGTGACACCGGTAAGCAGACGTTCCCTGTGTCCCTCAGGTGACTTTGGCTTTGCTCGGCATCTCCAGAACAACATGACGGCAGCCACGCTCTGTGGGTCTCCCATGTACATGGTGAGTGTTTAACCTCTGGTCATCGACAGCAATGAGTGGGACCAGTGGACGGAATGCTTAGCTCCACTGTCACGTGCTGTGATCTGGGTTCTAGACGGGAGTCACTGCCGCGTGGAGTGATCTGGGTTCTGGAGGGGAGTCACCGCCGCGTGGCGTGATCTGGGTTCTGGAGGGGAGTCACCGCCGCGTGCCGTGATCTGGGTTCTGGAGGGGAGTCACTGCCGCGTGGCGTGATCTGGGTTCTGGAGGGGAGTCACCGCCGCGTGCCGTGATCTGGGTTCTGGAGGGGAGTCACTG
>JAODLD010000044.1:11306099-11323410 GCA_026781065.1 Mormyrops boulengeri | reverse complement strand
ATATAAATAAAAACCCACCTTATCTCTCGATGTCTGCACAAACCACCATGGCAAATGCCTTGTATGTGTGAACATACTTGGCAATAAACTCGATTCTGATTCTGATTCTAATAAGGGTTACACTCTCCCCCTCTAGACCGCATGAGTCTCTGCATGCAAGTATGACTAAACAGATACCTGCAGTGACTGAAGTGCAGATTCTAAATTTTCGAAGAATGAGCTAATAGCTAAAATCAAGGGTTTCCCTAACTCATCATAAGTCAACTTGTGGGGCCGATGCTTTGGCCTGCTTGAGCGTCTGACTCCAGGCTCTTCTTCGTGCACTACTGCATCTTCACTTCTCTCTGGCTCTAAAGCAGGGTGATTTCCTGGTTCCGGATCATGGATGTCAATTATGACATGGTCTGGGCTCTCATCTCTGCTTGTTGAGGTAGCAGCATTAACATCTGGGGAGGCTACTTGAGGCTCAGGCTGGGCTGCATTACTAGGTGGCTCTGAAACTGCATCAGAGATCTGTGGAATACCTGTAGATAACTCAGCTTGCGATCTGACCGCTAGGTCTGTGAGCTCATGCACATGGTCTTCCTTCAGTACAAAGGGTCCCCTAGTGATGAAATCCGGCACCGGTACAGCAGTATACAGCTCGTCCATACTGTCTAACAATTCACTTTCCAGGTCATCTGGACATCCTGGCTGGTCTTTAGCCCTTTGGGTTCTAGATCTCAGTCTCCTGGTGACCTTGGCATGAGGATCTGGTTCTTCACCGTCCTGTACAGGTAAGAATCCACAAGGCAACAGAAGGTCCCTGTGTAGAGTTCTGTGAGGCCCGCCTCCTATTTCAGGATTCAAAATGCAGACAGGACTTTCACCGATCTGTTTCACAACCACATGAATCTTATGCTCCCACCTGTCGGCCAGTTTGTGTTTGCCCCTGATGTTGACATTGCTGACAAGAACTCGGTCTCCTACAAGGAGTCTTGCAGCCCTGACCTTCTTGTCAAATCAGACCTTGTTCTTATCTTTCGACTTCTGTGCGCTCTCAGTGGCCAATGAATAACTCTCTTGGAGGCGCTGTCAGAGGCTCTTGACATACTCTGAGTGTGTCGGATGATATCCCATGTCGGGACTGATTCCCAGAGTGCAATCCACAGGAAGTCTGGGCTGTCTCCCAAACATTAATTTGTATGGTGAGTAGCCTGTCATATCATTACTTGTGCAGTTATAGGCATGGACTAACGGTTTAACAAAATCTCTCCAGTGGTGTTTCTCCTTATCTTCTAGAGTTCCCAACATCCCAAGAAGCGTGCTATTAAAACGTCCCACTGGGTTTTCCTGAGGGTGGTGGTCTGTTTTTTTTCTTCCCCTGCCAATCAGGAATCAGGAGCCGCTTGTGTAGATCTTCAGATTCAGTCTTTATTGCATCAGCGAGGTTACAACCAAGGCTGGACACTTGCAAGTGTGTCCAATACTGTTTTACACTACTTTTTATACAAGTTCTTATCATTTAACAATATCTCGTCACTTGAGCGTCATCATTCCTTCAACCATTCACAATCATTGTTTTCTCCCTTAATCCACACCCCTAGGTGATAAGTTTGTTCATCATTTCTTTTACTGTCTGGTCCCTCGACCGAATATAATGGTGGCACCATCTCCACTTGGTTTTTTAAAAATGCTCAGCCGTGAACTTCTGGTGAACTCAGGCGAATCCCTTCCTTCAGTAGAAATTTTGTCAGCGACAGCTTGTTGCACATTGTCTGGCTGGAGGGTTAATAATATATTTGTCCTTCAACATAGTGATTAGCTGCAGCACTAATAAAGTACATATTCATACATCAAAGGCTAACAAAATAGCTAACAAATACAGAATCTTCTAAGCCAACACAAGGTGCTAATTCATACTTGTTTTCCATCCCATTGTACACAGCAGTAATTGGTCTGCATTCTCTGAAGGTTACAAAGTCACTCTCTACACAGTTTACATCAGCTTCTTATAGAGTCCTAATGATTACATTCTCTATGCGTTGTGTAGTGCTAAATAATATTCCATAGTGGTAAGGGGTTGTTCGGACTTTATTTGCCCCTATGATTGAACAGAGTTCTTTAATGGTGCTAGACTCAGTCCCAGCTTTGGTCACTCAACAGATGACTGGGGAAGCCGTAGTGGATGATAAAATTCTCCCATAAGGGCTTGGCGATGGTCTTTGCCTTTTGGTCCTTTGTTGGTACCGCCACTGCGAACTTTGTGAAGTGGTCTGTAATTACAGGTATGTTCCGTGTGTCATGGCTGTCTGGTTCCAAGGACAAGTAGTCCATGCAGATGGGCTCGAGTAGGTATGTTGTTGTGATGCTTTCCATAGGTGCAGCCTTCTGAGGAACAGCCTTCCTTCTGAAACAGTGTTCACACCTCAGGCACTTCTCCTCAGAGTCTTTGGCCATGCCAGTCCAGAAGAATTGGGCACGGGCAAGGCGTAGTGCGTGATCAACACCTAGGTGGTCAACCTCATCGTGTATACCCTTTTGAGCTCTCTGCCGAAACAGCTTAGACAGCAACAACTGATAGATGGGTCTTCCGTGATGAGTCCACCTGCGGTACAGCACACCATCTCTCAACTCTAGCTTACGCCACTGTCGTAACAAGAGCTTTACTTCAGGGTGCTTTGAGCTGAGTCCCGTGTGACTGGGCTTTGCTGTTGTCGTAAGGAAACTAAAAACATGGCTGATGTATGGGTCATCTGCTTGAACTTTACGCCAAGCAGCTGGTGTCATTGATGGTAAAATGTCTTGACCAAAAGAATCTGGCAGCGATGATGCATCAAAGGCAAGTGACTCCGCAATGACAGAGCAGTACCCATTCACGCAAACCGCAAGATGATGCTGACATATAGTGGAGAATACTTCACAAGAGATGCTGGTGCCAGCCACATCCATGAGCTGTCTCTTTAGGTCTTCTATTCTCTCTCTTTCTTTAATGAATGCATCATCTTCACATGTAGGATCTTGAGGTTGTCGGGACAATCCGTCAGCATCTCTATTGGCCTGCCCTGCCCTGTATTTGATGCTGAAACGGTAAGTGGAGAGGGCGGCCAACCACCTATGGCCAGCAGCATCCAGCTTAGCTGATGTCAGAACGTATGTGAGGGGGTTATTGTCTGTTAAAACTGTAAACTCACCCATATAAATAATCGTGGAACTTTTCACAGACTGCCCACTTAAGGGCCAAGAACTCCAACTTGTGGGTGGGATAGTTCTGTTCACTCTTTGAGAGTCTCCTGCTAGCATAAGCTATGACTCTTCCCTCTTGCTCCTGATAGAGAACAGCTCCCAACCCCTGCCTGCAGGCATCCGTATGGAGTAGGTATGGTAACTGCGGATCGACAAAGGCAAGGATAGGAGCAGATGTTAATCTCTCAATCAGCGTCCCAAAGGCAGCGTCACATTCAGGGGTCTACTCATCTCCAAACGGAACTTTTGGGTTGGGGTGACCCTCCACGCTGGGCCACCTGTACACCTTTCCTCTTTTCTTTGCTGGGTGATAACCAGCTGTCAGTTGGTTTAGTGGTTTGGCTATCTTTGAATACCCTTTGACAAAACGCCGATAATATCCTGCAAAGCTCAAAAAACATTTCAATTCTTTTTGGTTAGAAAGACGAGGCCAGGTTTTCAGGGCTGAAATCTTGTCAGGATCTGTGTGGATTCCCTGAGCGTCCACTACATGACCCAGGTACTTCACAGATGTTCTGAAGAAATAGCATTTCTCGGGGGATAGTTTCAATCCATAGTGCCTCAGGCGGGTGAGTACTTTCATCAGTCGAGCTTCATGTTCCTCCAACATCTCTGAGAAGACCATCAAATCATCAAGGAAAACAAGCACTTCATTCAGATGCAAGTTGCCAACACACTTTTCCATAAGGTGCTGGAAAGTACTTGGTGTGTTGGTTACACCCTGAGGCATTTGGTTAAATTCGAAGAAGCCTGGTGGACACACAAATGCCGTTTTGTACTTACCTACATCATCAACCTCAAGCTGATAATACCCGGACTTGAGGTCCATCACTGAAAACCACTTAGCTCCATTCAGAGCAGTGAAGATCTCCTCAATGTTCGGGAGAGCATACGCATCTTTAATAGTGCGGGTGTTCAACTTCCTGTAGTCGACACATAGTTGGATAGTTCCGTTTTTTTTTCCATATGACTACAATCTTCGCCTCTCACTGAACAATGGAAAGCACGCATCACAGAAGAACTTAACAGCAGTTCTGGGGTGTTTGCCACAGACGATCTGGCTTATGGGCACACCACTGCAGTCAGACATCGCATTAGGTTGCAGGATGAAACCCCATTTAAACATGCGTGCTTTCCATTGTTCAGTGAGAGGCGAATTCTCAAAGCTAAACCTAAGCTTGTCAGAGGGAGATTCTGATTGACTAGGAGCATGTCTGTCCGAGTCAAATGGGGTGACGCATCGAGCTACTGATATCTGTTCAAGAACACTCCGCCGATGAAGTGTGATGACATGATCACGCATGTTGCGCAGGACGATGGGGACTTTACAGCTGGCTTCACACGGGACATTCACTAGAGCAGATTCAAGAAACACTCCCCCTGGCAATGGATGGTATTCATGTGGCTCGAGCACAAAGTCAGTGTTGCGAGTAGTCTTCCCTACTTTGACACAGCCTGTGGTGCAGAGTTTCTGCTGAGCAGGGATGGTGAGGGCCTTACCTCCTTGCAGCTTTACAGTGTGTAGGTGTTTCGTGGTCTTGTGCCTGGGCAATATGCTGGAAAAGTTGTGCATAGCCACCATCAGAATGGACACTGAAAAGGGATTTGAGGCCATTGCTCCCAATGCCATGTTGGTAAAGTCTATCAAGGATGTTGGTCCCGACCAAAAGGGGAATCTTGCTGTTCAGGTGATGCTCTGGAACTACAAGCAACAGAGCCATCAAATCAAATCAGAACGATGGTGGGTGTTTTTTCTTAAGTTCCAGCTGCAGGCTCACAATGAGGCTCTGGTTCCAGCAGCCCCTATAGAACTGACGGAGCAGTAGTTTACTTGCATCTTTCAGAGAGGCTCCCCCTCTAGAAATGACTTTGGTGAGGAGGGTATGCAATCTATCAAGATAAATGGAGGGCTTTTCACCAGTGTCCTTGCTGCAGTTCAGAAAAGCTGCAAACAACTCTTCCCCATCCTCCACGACACCAAAAGCTGATTCAAGCTGAGCAACATAAGCACTTGAGGTGAGTCTATGCCAAGAGGTTTTACTGCATCAGTTGCAGGGGTCAGTAAACTTTCAAGGATCTTTCAGACTTTCTGGCTGTCAGTCAAAGAAGAATCACTAATCAGGAGGTCAACCTGAGTGCTCCAGGTCTCATAGTCGACTTCGCCATTGGGTCTCGGCACCCGACCAGAAAAGGTGCAAAGTCTGGGTTGAGGAGAAGAATGTAGTAGGGCAGACTCGCTGCAAATGACATGTTCAACAACCACCTTTTGAATATGTGGAGGATTCATGCCTCCATCAGTGTGAACAGGGCCAGCTGAAAAGCTAGGATAGGGTGCACTGTGGATGTGCGAACTTGACTTGGGTTGGGCTGTTGCACTCGGGCCACTAGAAGCGGAAGGTAAATTACAGTCTGAATCTTTAGCACCTTGCAGTTCTTCCTGAAGTGCTTTTAGGAAGCCTGCTCTGTTATCTCCTGCAACAGCCTTGAGTTCATCCAAGTAGCGTCGGGCTAATCGCTTGCCTACCTCCTCTTTATACATGTCTTGTACAGTCCTAACATGCCATGTCACATTTGGATCATTTGGGCTTTGTATCTTACCTAAAACTACAGGTCAATCTTAGTGATGGACTTATCTGTTACGTATTCTATTAAGACCCTACCCTGCAGTTCATTCTCCTCATCTGGGATTCTGACAACCTGAGAAATATTTCCATTAGCGGAAAATACCTGCTCTATTTCCTCATCAGTGTAAGTGTCTTCAATACCAGTGACAAATAGAGTGTTTTGCCCATTTACACTAAAGCAGTCACAGAGATCCATTACTTCAGCACTTGGGGGAAAAGGTAATAAATAAATAAATTTCAGTGTAGTGTGGGTAGGCGGGGCAGAACTACCTATTGCAATCCTCCTGGCTGGCTCGCCACTTACATGTAACCTATCTCACTTTTTTTTTCCTAGGTAGACCCTAGTATTCTGTAAATCTTCTAATAGACTCGCTTTTTCTTATCCGATCTTAAGGTCCGTACAGGAGGACTGCAGTAGCGAATACTAAAAAATGTATTATGCCCTCCCCCCAACTCACAATAACACATACACACCAACCAAGTTATACAACAAAAATGGTTCTGTATTAAATGTTAAGTATACCAATGCAGATCATGAAAAGTCTGCACAATCACATAGAACAGACACAGTATCATATACTGTATTAAGGTAGGTCATGTGAATTAACCAAATAGGCCTATACTGGACCCAACAGTCCCAAAAAAAATCTATAATTCCTTGAAAGTTGAGATCTTGGGAGAAAAAAAACGTATGAGAAACATTGAGCAACAAAAAGTGTGTTGCGTAGGAAAAGTTCCCTGTTCCAATTCAAACAACGGTTTACAAATGTCCAATCCTACCCACTCCCCTGTCGGAAAAAACCTGTCAGTCCTTGGAGAACGGAGGATAAGGTGGTAGTGACAACCGTTGGAGATCCACGATGAGACGCCACACTCAAAGGGGGGTAAAAGAAGAAACACTGCCAGGATATCTTCGAAATCAAACTCTACAAAATAAGTCACAACTTCTCAGAAAAGAAGGAAATAACCTCACTGTGTTTGTATTGTGTCTGTACAGTTGTATTGTGTTATTAAATCTTAATTTAATTAACCTAACTTTATTGTCTCCTCTCTGTGTGGGGACGGATCGAGTTGTGAGGGAAAAAAAAAACGTCCTCCTTGCGGGAGATCCTAGGGAGTATTTGCCAATATCCTACTACTACTAACACTAACGCAACATTAAGGGACTATCCGCTATGGGCGAATGAATGCGAAAACTGGTGTAAGCATGTTAGTAAAGTTTTAATAAGGGTTACGCAGAGATGAGGACATAAATTGTTCTAGCCGTGTTCCACTGACTGTCTCTTGTTCCTGGATCCACAGCCGCATTACATGGGGTAAATTCACCAACTGCGGTCAGACATGCATCGCCCCAGACTACATTCTATGTGACCCCTCCATCCAGGACAGAGTGATAGAGGAAATCAGGAAGGCAACAAAGGTCAGAGAAAATGAAAGCCATAAATAAACTTCTGTATTCTGTCAAGGTCTCATGTTTCAGCAGATATGAAACTGCTGCTTTCGTACCTTTTCAGGAGTTCTACACAGATGACCCAAAGACATGCACCGACTACGGCCGCATGATTAACACACGGCACTTCAAGAGGGTGATGGCAATGATGGAGGACAGCAAGGTGGCCCTGGGCGGGGAGAATGACGAGTCCCAGTGCTACATCGGTATGTAACTTAGTCCATTAGTGATGGACAAAATTACACTTCATGAACCATTTGCTGTATTTTTTTGATCCCACTAGATGGTGCTCTACATGCACAAAAGGGCACCATCAAAGAGCAAACCAAGAGCACCATCTAGTGGGGCTAAAGGAACAAATGGTTCATGAAGCGTTATTTCGTCCATCACTAGCGTCCATTTATAAAAAAACATTGACCATTTGTTAGGTGACACTACATGTTGTATATTTACATGTCATAGATATTTATAAAAAACAGATTTCGTATTAACAATGTATGAACCTTCTGCGGGTCCTATCTAGTGATTCTCTATCTGTAGTTAAGGGCAGCTGCATGCATGTACTGTGCTTAACATTTCCTTGAGTTCCATGGACTCACCCTCTTAGCTGTTTAATAGCCCTGGTTGTGGTTATACTGGTTCAGTTCCAGTTTTTACATCTGGATCCATTCTGTCTAGCTCCTACGGTGTTGAGGGATGTGAAGGCTGAGGCCAAGGTGATGCAGGAAGAAATCTTCGGGCCTTTGCTACCCATAGTGCCAGTCAGTGGCGTCGATGAGGCGATCCACTTCATCAATGAGAGGGAGAAGCCGCTGGCTCTCTATGTCTTTTCTTCAGACAGCAAGGTAGTGTCCCCCCCCAGGCATGATATAGTAGCGCCCACATACCACCCATATGCTGTAAAGTTCCCCCCACACGTTGTGTAGATCAGTCTATACCGGAGTTCTCCAATTCTGGTCCTGAAGGGTCAGTCTGCAACACACTTTGCAGATATCCCTGCTCAAATACACCTTATTCAGCTCACCAGCTAATTGCCAGGTTTGGTAGGTGTTTGAGCAGGGAAATCTGCAAAGTGTGTTGCAGACTGACCGTCCAGGACGGGAATAGTGGAAACCCGGTCTAGACCTTGCAAGTCTAAAGTTTGATGACTTGTTGGATATTTGGCTTTCTCGTGTTTTTTATCGTATAATTTTTCTGTTAATACTTGAAAATGGAAACCCAACTTGGCATACAAAATAAAAAACCGTCCTAATAATAGCCACCTATTGCCTTGATAACAGCTTCAAGGCATTTGACTAATTTGCGGGACCCCACCAACCAACACAACCGGGATTTTGTTCATTATGATTATTATGGTGCAGTCTTGTGTTTGAATTTTTATTTGTTTTACACATTTATTTTTACAATGTACTGTAAGTGTGTCCTAGGTTTTGTTATACAGACTCATTGGCACACATCCCCTTATGTTTGGTGTACAGCTCTCTCTAACAATTTGGCAACATTCTAGTTTTAGGCGCTTTTGCCAGGAGACTCAGACCGGTCTAAAAAAGGAACCAAAGCTATAGGGGTGTTAATCACTATGAGTATACGACCATACTCAGTAGTAGAGAACACTGGATTTAGATGGGATATACTTCATTATGATTGCTATGATGCAGTCTTTATTATTTATTTTACTTGTTTATACTATGGACAAATAAGCATGTGTTTTACCTTCTGTTTGGTTTACAACTGTTAGTTGTCCAATTGTTTGCAGTTTTAATAATAAACAATTTAAAAACAAATTCCATTTTTCCCTGCCGCATCAAAATTGCACCGACCTGTGAACTCAAAACTGGGGTTTGTACTGAACCATGGAACTTGTGTACCGTTACACCGCTAATGCAGATAAACAATGCAGAGACCCAGTATGTAACAGCGGCAGTTGGTGTGATACGGGTGACACTCTGTGTAGTGGCTAAGCAGCTCTGTCTCACTCTCACAGCTGATCCAGCAGCTGATTGCCGAGACGTCCAGTGGGGGCGTCCTGGCCAATGACTGTCTAGTGCACTACTCTGTCAGCGCACTGCCCTTTGGAGGAGTGGGTAAGTCAGGGAGGCCGTGCGCTGCAGGTTAGATGAATGTATAGTCACTCAGTGTTCTTAATGCTGAATTTTGTCTCCCCCTACAGGCAACAGTGGGATTGGCGCCTACCACGGCAAGCACACCTTTGACCGACTGAGCCATTTAAAGAGCTGCCTGGTGAAGTCGCTGGCCATGGAGAGTTTAAACAAGATGCGCTACCCACCCCATACGGCGGAAAAGCTGGGCTGGGCTCGTTTTTTCATCCTCAAGCAGGTTAACGTGAGCCATTTAGGGTGGCTGGCCAAGATGGCGCTGCTTGCTATAATCGCCGCTGTCGTGCTTCAGGTAAGCAGTTACGAGGTGCACTACTTTCTTAATCCATTCATTTTGGGGGCTCAGTGGTGACTCCAGTGGCCTGTACTATGAAGCGGGGTTACTGGCTTATCGGGGTAACTTGTCGGGTTTAAGGTAGTCTGGGCAAAATGTAAGGGAACGAATATTTAGACTGTGGTACCTTAAATCCGACATGTTACCCCAATAAGCCAGTAACCTTGCTTCGTAGTACAGGCCACAGAGGTTTATAACATGATTTAAAGATAAAACGCGTCACGGTGTTTGTCTCAGTTGTAATAATAAAACAAATTGATCTACTTCTTAAGCTTCCCGAGTCACAGAAGCTTTGTCATCAGATGACCAGCTGGATGTAACTTTAGTGGGTAAGGGTTTCACAGAACAGTCTTTGTTTAAGGGCGATGAAAGTGCTGTGTTCTGAACTGAGATCAGATTTCCAGGTTAAATGCTTACCACGCCCTGCTCGCTACAATCCAACTGTTCTTTGATCTTAAAATTGTGCAGCTGTCTTATTTTGAATGAGGCTGGAGGCAAATTAATCTTTTAATCCATGTCCAGTTATGAAAGCTGATCAGTTGCTTGTAAGCTTTTGTGCTGATTGGCTGCTGTAGGCTTGTTGAGGCTGTGTGCTGATTGGTTCTTGCTTTTTTGGCGTGTGCTTATTGGTTGTATTTTGTGTTTGTCACTGATTTGTGGGTTTGTTTCTCTTTCAGAGGGTTTTGTGGTGAGGCGGCTGCCATCTGCTGATTATTTGTGACCAGGACCAGATGCTGATGTAACCGCTATATCTTTCACCAGTGTTACCAGAACACGAAGGCACGCTTGAAACTGTTTGATAATGTCTTATGAATTTTTAAAAATTGTGCTATATTGCACATAGAAAAAAGACCTTGAATGTTTTAGCTTAATTTTACTTACAGGCAATTCAGTTATAATCTACCATGCTCAGCTGAAGGCTTTATTAAAATTCTTGTGCTTTTAGGCCTCTGTCTCCAGAAAGCTGCTAATGGAATCGGTTTTATGAAGAACCCATATATACTGTTCTTATATTAGAAGGTATATCTTTGTTTCCATTAGGGTGACCAGATAACCCATATCAGGCAGGACACTTTGAGCTACTTCAGGTTTTACAAACTACTTTAAAACTGAAAGGCTTCAGTGCTAATTAGCTTGGCTGTTCAGTGGTTCAGTTACTGGTTTGTGTCCTTGACTGAAAGACCAGCTGTTTCACATTAACATTAGTGACACATGCTTGATTATAGGAGACTGACCAATCAGCAAAGGGTCCTCCCTGACATGGAGTACCTGGTTACCCTGGTTTCTATGAGTGATTAAGGAATCGCTACAGAATTGGATGTGCCAAAACCCTGAGCTGTGCATTATGGGAACAAGGGGGAGGTCCAGAAATCCTCGAGAACCTGCTTATTCAGGTCTGAGATCACACCAGGGCTGGCCATCCTTACGCTGTGGCACAGGGAGTAGTTTGTCACGAAACCCTTATCACAGGGGAGAGCAATCGTATTCACAAAGGGCCAGTGTGTGTGCAGGTTTTTGGGATAACCTTTAGGTCAGCTGGTCGAACCCAAGTGTGAGGGCTCTCTAATTGGGGAGTTGCAGCGAAAACCCGCATACACAATGGCCCTTTCTGGATAAGATTACCCACCCCTGCCTTATCAGAACTTGGGCTACTCTTTTGTACACAGTATTGAACACAACCAGCTCCCATATTACTTGATTTTATTGCATTTTTTGATGCAGTGAAAATAGCTTTGGCTCCTATGTCCAGACTTAGCTTAGGTACAAGCTGCAACAGTAATAGTTAATTCTGAGAAAAAAACTCATTTTAATGTGCCTGTTCGTCTTTAAGATGGCAATACTATGCAGTTTTTATTCCTGACACACAATTTAATTTTTAAATGAATCATTCTTTTACTCTAATGCATTTTAATGTACGTAAAGCATTCAGATGTTTACCGCATTGTAACCTGTTTCATTTCAATAAATTTGATAATCCCTAAATATGGTTTTTACTTCTGTAATCTTGGAATACTGACAATTGCTGCAATACAACCCACTTTTTTTATAATCATACTGTGACTAAATTTAGTTTCATTTTTAAAACATTCAGTTTATTATACTGCAAAGTTTATTAGTTATGGTGCTGATATCGATATGGACTTCTGAAACGGATTTATGTTCAGTAACGTTATAGGGGAAAATGGTGTCCCATCCAACATTCCAATGCACCCAAGCTTATTAAATACTAAATACTTATTAAATACTATTTTGCATTATCATGAGCGTTTTCTGAAATCTTACTTTTTTAAAGATGACACAGTAAGTTTGTCTTTATTCTTTGATATATTGAAATATTCCTTTAAACTTCTTTAAAATGTGGCAACCTGCATATTGTGAGAAAGAGCTCAATGCATGCCGTTCTCTATGTATTGCTGATCCACCACTCCGCAAGGTCGCTTGTTTTTTTTTTTTTTTGATTCTCTCTTTTTCGCTGGTGAGGCTGGCAAATTATATCCCAAGTGTATTTTACACAAAGATACCCAAATTTCATGCATTTTGATGAAAAAAAAGAAGAATATAGAGAGAGAGAATATTACTCTGTGATGGGATTGAAGGGGACATGGGAGATGTTGGTGCAGGTAAAAGGTCTTCAGGCACCGTGCTGACATTATTTAGGGAATAATAGCTATACTGCTAAGGATGATAGGGACACTGCGACTCATCACAAACACCTATTGTTTATTTATGCTAACATGCCTGCACCCACCAGCGCACTGCACAGATATTCTCGTCACCTTTGACCTGCTGGTCTGTTAAACTTGCTCTCCTTCCCATTATCTATTTTCAGGACTGAGGACTTCTTTAGGTCACAAATGTCATACATTATAAAACTTCCCATTATGGAAAATGCAAGGCAGACTGGTCTTTAATAATGTGATGTACATTTCCTACTTTTTGGTATGTTGATTTTGTGTCTGGTCCAGACTTGCCAGCTTAAACAGGTCACGAAAAAAAGTATTTTACTGCCACCTAGTGGTCATCTATTTAAACAGCAGAACACGACTAGAGATTTTTTTTTATAAAATTTTTTTTAATAAAAGCTATTTTGCTTCTGCTGTTGTACACTTTTCAGAAAAGTAAATGCAGTGAATGTAAAACTACTTGAGACATGAGGCACCCCAGGGGCGTCATTACACATATTTTGGAGGGGGGTGGGGGGTTAGCTCCCCAGAATAAATGTGTATTTCTTGACTTAAGTCATGAATATCTTTTTGTATCATATATAAGTTTGTCATCCCCCTCCCCCCCCAGTAAAGACTCAGCCCCCCATCCATCTGTAACCATGCTCCTGGGGCACACAATGAAACGGTTTTAGGAGGCCATGGGAGTGGATTGCTTAGTTCCCGCATGCTTTCATCCAGTCGCGAAGATGCTGAATCTGGGCAGAAACGCTGCTCCGGGCAGTGCCTCCGGGGGCGCTGTACTGTTCCACACTGCTGCTGTAGTCCCACACCACAGATACGTCACTGTCAAACAGAGGGCTGTACATGCAGAAAAGATTGGCTACTGGGATAAGGAGGGAGCAGCCATGCAAAAACACACACTCACAGGCAAGAATAGTTAATGCATCTAGAAGACTGATTCCTGGGAGTGAATCTTCCATCAATGAATGGTGAGTACTCGCCCCTCTCACCTGACTGTACGGAGGTCTTCCAGAGTCAGCTGGTTGACGGGAATATTCTTGGACTCAGCCAGGGAAACTGCTTTCCCAGAGCAGCCATGAGCCTCTCTGAATGGCACCTACAGTATATGACAACAGACAGAAAAAACAAATGAGACAGTACAGGCACCGGGGACAAGCCAAAGATAGGCTGCACTCACCCCTTTTCTGACAAGGTAGTAGGCCAGGTCAGTGGCCAGCATATCAGGACTCAAAGCTGCCTCCATTACTGTGGGATTAATCTGCGAGGGATAGTAAGACACCTTCACTGCTGTTGTGGGACACAAATTTCTTTTTGTCACCTCTGGCATCAGCATTTCGTTGTAAGAAACGCAACAATCAGGCCACATGCTGAAGTGTTTTTGGCATGGATGTGGTCACTCACTGTCAGTGTGGAAATGACCCCCCTGGCCACCTGGAAGACGTCATGCAGCGTATCATAGCAGTCAAACATCGCCTCTTTATCCTCCTGGAGTCAGTCAGAGGAAGATAATGACTGCTTTGTCAGTCGGGTGGAACCTGAATGTGTCAAGTCAGAGTCAGCTTGGAGATGTGCATTACCTGCAGGTCTTTGTTATACGTGCTGGGGAGTCCTTTCAGGGTCATCAGAAATCCAGCACACTAGGGCAAAGATGGGAAGAACACACTGAAAAAGAGCTCAGTATAACAAAATATGTCTTAATCTGCTTACTTTAACTGAGTAGCTCACCCGACCAAACACTCTTCCCGCTTTGCTGCGTATCAGTTCCAGGCTGTCTGCGTTCTTCTTCTGGGGCATCAGGCTGCTGCCGGTGCTGCTCAGCCCAAAACACAGTCATTATGGTAACTGTCAAGATGACGGGGATGCTCTCAGTGTCCAAAACATCTCACTGTTACTACCATCACGGTAAAATTACTATACAGTAGTTATGGACAAACTGATGCTTCATGAACTATTTGCTGTATTTTTGACCTCACTAGATGGTGCTCTCTGTTCAAAAGAGGGCATGAAGCATACCAAAAGCAAACCAAGAGCACCATCTAGTGGGGTCAGAAAATACAGCAAATGGTTCATGAAACATCGTTTTTAGTCCATTACTACTATACAGTAATCTCCCTGTATCTGCAGGTGATCCAAGACCTACCGCAGATAGCTGAAACCATGGATAATACTGAACCATCCACAGACTCCATATATATGTGAGTTTCATGTATTTACGTGAGGTAATTGTTAAATTACACACAGTAAGACATTACCGACATACAGTAATAATTAAATACATTTTACATTAGCAATGAAATAATGTCATGTCTCAAGGGATGATGGAGTAATGAAAATCATACTTTGTATACTGATCAAAGGAACATACTATTAGACATTTTAGAATTTTTTTTCAGACTGCGGTAAACTGCAGATTACTGAAACCGTAGATATGAGGGGGCTACTGTACTCTTTGACAAACTGTCTCTGTTGTGACCAACGTGGTGGTATCAGTCAGCACACTCACTATCACAGTGGTATCAGTCAGCACACTCTCCATCACGTTGGTATCAGTCACCACACTCTCCATCACGGTGGTATCAGTCACCACACTCTCCTTCACTGTAACATTACCATGCTTTTCAGCAGGAGATCAGCATTCACCATTCTCCTCCACGTGCTGTCAGTACCCTCACCTGTAGGCATCAGAGAGGCTGACGAAGGAAAATTCCTTTGTGGTGTACAAAATGAGATCCTCAGACATCTTGCTCAAGTGTGTGAGGCACAGAGAGGCCCAGAACAGGAATTCCGCTGCAGAGTAGTGCATTTATACTTTATATTATAGAATTTTATATATAAAGTATACACAAATTCATACAAACTGATGTATTTTATAGGTTGCAACTTATTATTTGCGAAATTCATGCTAACACAGAAGGAAAACATAATGGTATATGTCATTATTTGTGAATTAAAAATAGTCATCATGTGAGAATCTTCCATTATCATTTGTATGAAAATCTATGAAAAGTAAAATATATGCATGCTGTAAGTTTCCAGTATTTTTCTTATTTGAGCACCATGCAGCCCTAACTGTGTGGTCTACATCCAGTTGTGCAGTCACCATGCAACCCTAACTGTGTGGTCTACATACAGGTGTGCAGTCACCATGCAGCCTTAACTGTGTGGTCTACATGCAGGTGTGCCGTCATCATGCAGCCCTAACTGTATGGTCTACATGTTTACCTTTTAAACAACATTTGAACACCGCATTTACAGTAAAGCGCTAAGGTCTCCAATTCCCTTCCCAGGCTGTAATCCTTAGTTTCTTATGGATTCTGAAAATTATAAAAATACAGGGTCTGCTCCAATTGTACATTTTTACTATACAAGTCTAAGTGAATTAATATGTAAATGAGCTGACTTACCCACAAAATCTCTCTGTCCAATGGCATCCATGCTGTTTATACTGACATCATCAAAGGACAGCTCTGTAGAAAGAAAGACCGACCAGTAGAGGGCGTCTACTGACTGCAATAACAATGACAACTACAACAACCGGTTTGTTTTGGTGTGAACCACTTGTACAGGAGGATCCTGCATGGCTGAGTGATGGGGGCCTACCTTTACGAAGGAGCTCCCGGTCAATGTTAAATGGATTGCCAGCAATGGCACCACTGGAACACAAAATGTGAAGCCAGTATAAATGCTCGTGGTGCCACGAAGCGCCGCATGAAATTTGCCGAGACATTTCTCACAAACATTTGCCACTCATAGCCACAGTCCATCGTTATTAATTGTTAAACACTATTTAATCAATGCCACAGTAGGAGGAAAGCAAAGCTCTGTAAACAGAAAACAGACTGCCCATGCATTTTTGTATTGTCTTGTTGCTTGATTGATGTTACTGATCTATATCACAATCGCCAGATATTTTACTGAAGTCAATGAGGTTTGATCTGTTACAAATCTGAGTCCTCCATCACAATTCCACCAACAGCCCAGGCTACTAGCTACCTTCCTAAGGGTAAGATGTTCACCCTTCTCCGAATCTCCACCAGGTGATCCGTGTCTCTGCTGAGGGCAACTGCATGGCTGTATGTGGGGGGGAGGGAGAGAAATGGTTGTAAATAATAAACTGAACGTGAACCTTAGGTCAGATTAAGTCTGCTACCCTGCCTAACAGAAAACAAACTGGAAAAAGCAGTGTCTCTCAGGTGTAGCGCACACAGAACCAACACCAGCACACTGTCAGAAAAAAGGGTACAGCCCTGATACAGTTTTATTCCTCAATGTACAAACAACATCAATGTACCTCCAATGGTACAAAAAATGTTCCTCAGAGTCCATTTCTGTACCTTAAAATAGAGTAGAAGGTACCTACAGCTAGGGTACAACTAGCAGACCCTAGAGGGTACAGCTCCAGTGACAAGTAAATGTACCCTCGAAGGTACTTTTTTTTGACAGTGCAGTATAAACATCACTGGATGCAAACAGGTGCTATTGTCTGATTATTAAACGTGGGAAAAGCTTGTTGGGGTGACACACAGGGCTGCAGCAAGTCGTCTGAAAGGCTAGGCTGTGTCTCTGGGCAGCCAGGCTGTGAGCCGTAACAGTGAGGAAGCAGCAGCCCACCTGAGAATCCAGTGGCTCCACCTGATTGGTTGGGCCCTCTGCATGTGAGTATAACCAGGAAACAGGACGTCGATCTCTCTGCGGGCCAAGAGATTTGTCAGTTGAATCGAGCCAGTCAAATCTGATTTTAGAGAAAGTATTTTACTGGGAAATCTTAATAATACCACCACAGAGCTATGAGGGCTTTGTTATGGAAATTTGGAGGTAGGAATGAACAAACGAGTTCAATGATTTAGCTCAGCTTCATTTATTGAGATATCTTT
>JAODLD010000044.1:11289555-11305999 GCA_026781065.1 Mormyrops boulengeri | reverse complement strand
CATAGCAACCTTATTTTGCAGCCTAACTTCCTTAGCAACCATCAGAAAACCTGCTTGGTGGTAACTTTCCACTACAGCTTTCACAACTGACATTTCTCACTGATGGACTTGTATATGTACACTATATGGACAAAAGTATTGTGGCACCAACATCTCACTCTGAATCAAAAGGTATTAATATAAAGCTGACTAACCCTTAGTTGTTATACAGTTCTGGGAAGGCTTTCCATTAGACGTCAGAATATCGCTGCTGGGTGCAGCTACCACTTTGCAGCTTAACTGACTCCCAGATGTTTCCACATCACAATTACTTCACTTAGAGTTGACCAGGGCAGCTCTGGAAAGGTGTCCACTGCTGACTAATGACAGTGCTGACTAACCTCTTCTATCTACCCACCCATTCTGCTGCCATTGTTTGATGGCTCTGTGCTTAATTATTCTGGTGATCAGTGATCATTGTTGACACACCACAGCACACAGTAACGCAATGCATCCTCTGCATTTAGCCCAGTGCTTCCCAATTTGGTCCGCAGGGACCCACAGCCAGTTCATGTTTTTACTCCTTCCGAGCTCTCTGCTAGACAGTCCACACTTTTGCTCCCTACCGGGAGTTGGGGGAGAATAAAAACACGGACTGCTGGGGGTCCCTGAGGACTGGATTGGGAAACACTGATTTAACCCATATGTGACATAGCAGGGTGCAGCTAATTGGGGACGGTACCTTGCTTAGGGTACCTCAGTGGTGCAATCTTTGAATTACAAGTGCACTTCCCTAACCCCAAAAGAACGCCAAAAAACCACAGACTCTCCCCCTCAGGGAACTTAACCCCGGTCTCCCACATGACAAGTGGGGACACTCACCACTATACTAACGAGGAGGTAATATTTTATACAAGCTATACGCCTGCATGTTAGCAATGGATGTGGTTTATGTGGCCAGTAATTATCGGGGTGTCCCAATATTTTTCTACAGTGTATTTCTGCATGTTATGTCTCTTACGCTGCAGCTCGCTCCACCATGGTGCTAATGAGCTGCATGATGTCACCCTTCAGAGTTGATATTGCATCACGCAGCCATATCCTCATGTCAGTCACCACCTGCCAAGCAAATCAGAATGCAGGGCTGGAATTACCACACAGCAGATAAGAACAGACATCAGAACAGACCACTGGGTCTGCCCACCTCACTCATATTCCATGGGAGGTATTTATGTGACGACCAGCACAATGGTGACCAGACCTGATCATTCCTGCTCCGGCCAGTGTGGAGCTTCCCAGCCGTGTCTCCTATCAGCTCCTAACAATCAGGACAGGAAACGGAACGTTAAACAGTTAACTTAGGAATGGGTGTAGTGAGGAAATCCCAAAAGTTAAAGTGGAAGAATAGAGTCGACCCTTCTGCATCGTGACTTTCCCTGTCACAGTTTTCATATAGCACAGGGTCAGCATAAGAACTTAAACAGGAATTTTTGGGGGAATTCTGCAAAAGCTGCAGATGGCATGACATGGTCGTAAGATGACGCACAAAAAGATAATGACTCACAAATGCATACAAGATATGTACAGTCCTGGTTTGGGGGACCCCAACCATGTTCTGGCCAGAGGAATAGGAACAGGACAGGGAAGGCACAAAACTGCCTGGGACCCTCGAGCTGGGCCGATTACGTACTACATTGCAACAACAAATCTGCTTTATTTGTGTATTGTTTTCCACAGTAAAGTGAAAAGAAATTAATTGTGCTTATTAAATTTGCTTTGTTGATATTATTGATTTAGACTTCATGCTAAAATAATGGTCATAAATTTTAGCATGTTGGGTGGGGTGCCTTGGAGGGCCCCCACTGTCCCAGGAATCCCTTCTATATCTCGCAGTGATATCTGTATCTCGCGTTTCTCGTATCTTTTCGCTTTGCTTGCCAAGGGGGACCAAAGATTTTTTACACGGCTTTTCCAGACGGAGGGGGGCCCTGTGGCCCTAATCCCTGTGATGTGGAAGAGTCGACTGTATACCGAAGCTGTTCTGCTCAGACGTTCTTGAGTGGATGGTTCCATTGGGACGTCAGCATAAAAAAAGTGCCCTGGTGATGACCCTAACCTTCAGCCTTCTCTCATTGGCTGTGTGAATGTCCTCGTCAAAGTGCTGGATCGCGAAGGTTCCTGCCGCCCACTCGCCAGAAATCTGCAGGCTCAGCAAAACAGAAAGACAATGAGATGAGCAAATACATTGCATCTTATTTGCATAATGGCCCAAAGATGGACCGGCACAACAGACCCTATTTCATTTATGCTTAACAGGTAGCATAGCCAGTAGCTCACTGGGAAGCCCCATTATCTCACATCTCCAGGACTGGGAGTATGGAATCCTGCATCCACACAGTGCGGATAACTGGAATTTCCTAATTGCCCATATTGTGTGTACCAGTGTGATGTCTGTGTACGATGCCAGGGTTATGCTTCACCCCATAACTAATTTTACTGGCTGTGCAGGGGGTGCGCCCCCTACTGGTCAGATGAAAATGCTATTTGTACATACTAAACTCAATAAGGGAGTGGCATGGTGGTGCAGTGGTTAGCAGTGTTGACTCACATTGCTGGGATATGAGTTCAAGTCTCTGCCAGGGTTCCACGTGTTTGGCATTCGCATGTTCTCCCCATGTCATCATGGAATTCCTCCAGGGTACTCTGGTTTCCCCCCCACAGTCCAAAAAACATGCTGAGGTAGACTGGAGTTACCAAATTGCCTGTAGGTGTGAGTGTGCCCTGTGATTGGGTTGGTGCCTCATCCTGGGTTATTCCCAGCCTTGTGCGTATAGGCTCCAGACCCCCAGGACCCCAAATAGGATATTCAGTTTCAGAAAATGGATGTAAATTCAATAACACGCCATTATATTGTAAAGTTATATTTGAGAATGTGGCTTGTGTTAGTCATATCAACATGTAATCTTTTATTGTAAATGCACTCAGTACGTTTACATGGCACTGGCTGGGATGATATACTTTATTGATCAGTGGGCGAAATACTTCAATGAAAAGATGGAGAGATGGAGGTAGTGCAGATCTGTAACTGCTTTGGCCAATTTGGCTGATACCGAATAAAGCGTATAGGGTCGCCGATTCTCACGCATCTGTCGTGACACTCACGCTTTCAGACTCTAACGTGCACTTAAGAAATCTTACGGCAAATCTATATTATTCCATTACAAACCTAAAATTAGCTACATCAAAAGCGCTGGGGTAGTTTGCAAACCCTACAGACTGTTTACAAGGTAATGTAACTGTTACATGCATGTAAATGCGTGTGCAGACTTGCCTCGAATTGAAAATCTCAGCTGACCAAAGTTGGCAACCCTGCCCTTACATTTAATGTTTGCTGGTACAGTGTGTTGCTGACGAAGAAATTTACACCACGTGCTTCTGACACAGCTGTAATCAAGCAATCTAGTTAAAATGACCCTCCCCACCACCACCTTTTTCACAAAATGACTGCACCTAAGAATCGCAAAGCCGCCAGTAGACAAACAGGTTCATCAACATGGAGACCAAACCCGGTAGAGCGTCTCGGGCGACGCCCACTGTTCAGAGTGCTGTGATTATCAGATGGGCTGATACTGGCTACTGCTCATTTTTTTGTTTAGTTATTTTTTGGTTATGATTTAGCGCTGAAAGTCTCGGTTTATTAGGTCAACATATGTGTTCGTTATAATAAACAGCATTTGCTACCTTTAAGCAGAAATCTGTAGTAATTTTCTAACCGACATATGCTATGAAGCTCTTCCGAGCGCTCACCTTGTCCAGGCCCTGCAGTATCTTCTCCATCTCCTCTTGGCTGACCAGCCCGGCTCTCTGCAGTGCCTTCACGTACCCCTTGCTGCCTCGGATATCTGCGTCCCACATGCGCTGGTCGTAACTGATGGAGGCGTTGAACTTTTCCATGATCGGGTCAGTGCCCTCAGCAAATCTCCCGCCCCACAGCTTGTTTCCCTGTTTGTGTTATAATCCCAAACCGAAACGTTATCCACATAAACGACGGCTTAAATAACAGTAAGCAATATGGAATCTGACTCCAGGTAAATATTTCGGATAGTTGGCTAGAAGGCACCAGGTAAAGATAAAGTCGCGTTACCTCTTGGTCTGTCATATTGTGCCGGGATCCGATCGCAGTCTTTGGATATGCCCTTGAAACTATCTCCAGACTCTGTTGGATCTCTGAGCTGCTCAAAAGCTTGAATTGTAAATTAAATTTCACCGAACTGTAGATCTTTATACCTCTATGCCTTTGATTTTAGTTACAAATTTGCTGATGCATGTTGTGCAGCAAAATGTGATATCTTCCTGGAATCCTCAGTAAAGGATTCCAGCAGGTAGGTTATATATAAAACGCCCGCCCCCAACTAAACTTCAATCCGCGATTCATGGCCAATCAGACTCAAAGGTATAGCAGTTTTAGGATCTGTCATTAAATACCGACTTACAACGACCGCCACCTGAATGCATTACAGTGATATGATCTGCACAGTTCTGGTCCGTTAAAATATAATACTACCTTGATGCATGCAAGCCCGGTCATGCGCCTTAACCAAGCGGTTGTATTTATTATCTTATGTTTCTCTCATCTTATCTGATTATACAGAACAGAAATGTACACTGGCATCCTGAACAATACTCCAGACAGAAGAAATGTCCTCTAATGTTACGTGTTTTCTGTCACGCAGGTATTTAGACGTGCTTAATTACCGTTTCTGGTAAAGTGTCTGTTCACAGGGAAATAAAATATATTTACAGCAGGTGAACCTTGCAAAAAACAATCTTTGTTTTGCAGGAGACCTTTTGCCCTGGCTTGTTAAGGAGATTTTGGTGAGGGTGTGCAGACATGGCAGAGTGTACCTCATCTTTGCGGTGTATTCTATCACGTGGTTCAGTGGGCTCAGCCTCTGTGTCTATGATCAGGAGGTTGCCGATTCAAGCCTGGCCTTGGTCTGTCTGCAAGTCCTTGAGCGAGGCCCTTAACCCCCAGCTCCCTGGGGCTGTTATGGGTGGCTGCCCGACACGGACAGCTTGCTCTCACATACAGAGGGTAAGTTGGTGGAGGTATAAAGAGAATTTCCCCCTGGGGATCAATAAAGTAACCATTATTATTATTATTACCTAGTATAGGCTCCTGGGCCACCTGTGACTTTGACCAGGATTATTGTTTATAAAAGACGAATGCACTGCACTTACTACAGTCTTCTTGTCCAGAAAAGACAATGCCCTGATTTCTCCTACAAAGCAAGGTTTTCCACTTGAAAGGTGGTATCTGGTATAAATTCATCAGATTTTTGTATAGAAGCAAATGCTCGCAAAGCACTCTGAGGCAATTTATCAGCAGGAAATTAAATAAGCAAAAGGTGTCAATATGTGGAAAAATCGAACTGATTCATTTCAGTGCCATTACAGTGAAACGTAATATTGTTTTATTGACAGTTTATTATGAAGGTCTTACGGTGTTTCCCAAGCACAAATTAGCTCCTGCTGTATAAGTAGAGAGCATCTGAAACATGTAAATAGTGGTAAATAACACTCCTTCACCATATCTGGGCTCCCTGTGCTTCACCTCCCCCACACCAGCCAGGTGCAGCTTTCTCATTCTGTACTATATCCGCGTACAGTACCAGAGCTGAGAGAACGGAATATTCCACCACACACTCACAACAGCTCTGCCCAAAGCCCTTCACTGCCACTGATACTCACCTCCTAGTCTGTCTATCTGCTCGACAGAAAAGGACTAGAGAACTAGGTGTCCCCCGGGAGCCGCTCGATCCAGAGTTGCCTTTCTTTTGTATCCCCCCCGGGGAGCCTTGATCCGCTTTGGCCCAGCCGTCCCTGGTTGCCCTTAGCTGCAGTGTTTTAAGTAAGTTTTGCTTTTATGTGATGCCAATTTCCATACTTCTGCTGGTAAATGTGATAATGACATTTACCCATAATGCAGTACAGTGCAAAAAATGGTAGGTAGTTAAAGAATATGATGCTTAAATGCATATTGATGTCAAACTATGATATTATATCTGTCAAAGTGTGTTAGCTTAGCCATTTCAAAACCTCTCCTAAAGTCACCCTAGTATTTGCAACAACCATCCAATACACCCATTTTTTGTTGACTTGACCATGACTACACCTCATATGGCTAATCAATACCTAATTTAGTTATTGAACTGATTAAGTGAATTAATTAATTGAGCTAGTGATGCAGTATAAATGAACGAATATATGGAATGGCTGAGGTGCCCCTGAGGAGAGGTTTGGGTCAGTGATGGCCCAAGTACATGTGGTGGCCCAGGCCTAGGGTTGGTGATGATTGCACCCCCTAATGGTCAAACAAAAATGCTATTTGAACATTAAAATGACCCTATTATGCTAATTTTCATGATTCATAATTTTATTTTTGGGGTCTACTAGAATAGATTTACATGCTTCAATGTTCCAAGAACACATTGTTTTTCAAATACTGGTCATCTCTATTCGTTCTGCCAATAATGCTCTCTAAGCCCCACCCCCGATGAACCCAGTGTGCTCTGATAGGTCAACTTCCCCTACACGTTCCGCCCATCTCAAATCCTTGCAGGTAGGTGGCCAATAAGGATTGTGTCATTTGGTGACCTCACCAGGTCCTGGAAGTAAGGGCTGGAATTCCAACAAGAAGTTTCAAGCAGATTAGAGTAGAATGGTTTATGTGGTGAGAGTTACTCCCTGTGGCATATAATTTAGGTCTTTGCAGAGTGAATAATAAGACTTTGCAGAGTGAATAATTGTTATTGTTGACACGCCACAGCACACAACAATGAAATGTGTCCTCTGCCTTTAACCCGTATGTGACATAGAAGTGAACAACTATTTTTTAGCGCCCAGAGGCGGTGCCTTGCAACTCAGGGATGTGACCCAGCAACCATTAGGCTACACACTAATGGAAAGCGAAATTGGAAAGCATAATTAGACTTCTTTAAGTTCAATAAAATTAAATTATATAGTAAAGTTATATTTGAAAATTTGGATTGTGTTAATCATTTCAGTGTGTAATAGTAATTAATTGTAAATTTATTTCTTTCCCCCCCAAATTTACATGTGTAGCTCAGTTTGGCATGACCTGTAATGAATGGTTGGTAGGGCTCTCTCACACTTTGCACCCCCTGGGAGAAAAGCCTAAATTCACCCTTGCTGATGCCGCCCCCTCAGATTGCCCGTCTTGCCTTTGCCAGGATTCGCCGCTGACGAGGTTGTCCTGCGGCTGCCTCCAACACTCTGCACAAAGGAGGGAGTGTCCTGAATTGTATTTGCCAAATTGGACCCACACATGCACAGTGATAAAAAAAAAATGTACAACCGCAAAACAAGTCTCTTTGCCCAAAAATAACCAAAATAATTATGGCTCAGGCACAAATCAGCACCTCTGAGAAATAATTCATCAATCAGTAGCTAAATATCTATCATGAAATTAAATTCATGTATTCTGTACAAACACATAACTTTTATTGAATTGAACTAGGCGAATTTCAGATTCCTTGGCAACAACCAGACTCCTCAGGTTTGTACTGTTTGTTGGTTTTGCAGTGCTGTTTTGCACATCTGAGCTGTTTTGCACATCTGAGCTGTTTTGCACATCTGAGCTGTTTGCACCGCCAGACCCAAGCTTTCCAGCTGCTGGTCACGTCTCTACTGCTACAAGCTGTTTTAAATGCCGTTTACACCATACATACTGCTTTATAATGTGGTTGGTTGTATAGTTACTAGTTTACAAAATTGTATCGGTTTAAATACTTTATTTTATCTTATTTGTTCTATTTTTATTTAACTTTATGTGTTTTATAACATTGTGTAGTAAAGTTGCAAACTTAATCTTGTTGCAATGTGCAGTGTCATCAGTACATGTCCAATGACAAAGAAGATATTCATTCATTGAAATCAGAAGAACAAACAACAGGAAATCCCCCTGGACTGTAACTGTCTGTTTAACCCTGCTTTTACAGAAAAACCAGCAAGTCCTCTGGGTCCTAATGCTAAAAACGATCTCTCTAGAGCTCTTGTCATATTGTTTCTGCTCCAATGCACTTGTACTGCTACACTGAGGTCCCTGTGCCCCAGTTTCTGCACTTAACTTCCCACAGCACATATCCATCACATACTAAACTGTTACCGAAAGGGGCTCATCATTGGTCTGCGGCCATAATCAGCCCCAGGGCTACACTGTGTATTCCTTGTTGCAGCTGATTTTAAGTGTTCTTATGTAGCAAATAATGCGTGGATTGTTTTTTCGGGAAATTTAGCCACTGAAGCGCCTGCCTCGTTTTGATGATGGTTAGCATTTTATTTTCTTTTTTTAAACTGGTTTAATGTTAATTGTCATATCACTCTTATTTCCTGGCTCTAGCTGTCCCCTGCTCATTGACAGAGTTCTCCTACCCCCTGTCCTTCAGCTGCCTCTTCTCCACTTCTTCTCCAGACCAAACTCCTCCTGCCTGCTGCTCCGCCTCTGATGACCCCGATTCGCAATGCTTTTTCAGAGACACTCAGTGGCTCCTTTAAGCTCTTAATGGTTTGACCAATAAGGTGAGTCAACTGTCAGTCACCATCCAATGGAGCAAAACAAGGTCATCTCCTATATTAAAGCTCTTTGGCGGGTTGATGTCATAGGTTGCGCACTGCGTTAATAATTCCTTCTTACAGCTGGTTAATGTAATCCCACCCACAGAGGATTTCTTCTGTTTCAGTATATTGGCAGCTTTGCTGGTTTCCAGTCAACAGTAATCTGAGATAAAGTATGTTTCAAGAGTTCACTAGTGCACTTCAGTTTGCTTTATCTATCTATCTATCTATCTATCTATCTATCTATCTATCTATCTATCTATCTATCTGTCTATCTATCAGACTATTTCCATGTATAGATGATATCACAGTAAAATTGACTATCTAATCCATCCATTTAGTCTATCTTTTATTCTATTTTGATGCGGAATGCATAGTTTTGTTGTTTGTGTATAATGGGAATGAAGATAATTTATTATTACTATGCTATTAAAGCTGCGGGGGACTACAGAGTACTGCTAAATGAAAAAAGCCCAGTAACATAGACTTCTCCTCAAACAAGCATTCCTCAGATGCATGTACAGTGTCAATTTGTGATCCAGTCTTGTGTGTTTTTTCTTCTCTGTTTAATAGTAGGTCATAGTCAGTGAAGCATGTGAGCTGCTGACTTAATGTTAAGCCTTCGGTGTGGAGCGTTGGAGCGTTGTGTGTCGGCTGCTGCTCTCAGCAGTGCTACCAACTCCCACTAATGACTTGCGGTGCCCGTTTTCTGCCTACTGTTGGGCTTCTCATACCCTCAATATTTATTTTGACAGTGCTGTCTCATCCCGCCTCTTATGTCCTGACTGTCTTTGATTTTTCAAGACAGGGTAAGAAATGGTCAAGCAAGCCATAACATAGTTTACCCATGATTCCCTTTGTGCACCCTCTTGGGAAATCCAACTGCCTGGCCCGACGTTTGGCCAAGTCCGCTTCCATGGAAACGCAGTCTGGACTGCCAAAGTCAGGCAATAGCAAACTTGTTTGTTACTGAGTGCTGTGAAAGAATGCCTTTATTTCTGGTTTTCCGTCACGTAATGTTCACTGGGACACATGGAAACTGAAGTCTATCTATCTTGTGCCCTGTGAAGGATTTTTAATTCACCAGGAGACATGTAGATTGTATCTTTTGGTTCTGTGCAGGAAAGTCTTCAAATCCCAGAAGGGAGGAGGTAATGCAGAACTAAGGCACTCAAATTATACGTGCAATTAGGAAATTATAAATAGTTCCTTGTCAGTGAGATAATCATAGTAACAGGTGTCTTTGTCATATGAGGATAATAGAGGAGGAGAGGACTGAAAAAATCCATTTACTGCTATGTATTCTGTGGAGGAAATATCTGCATTATTTACAGTATGATTACAACTGCAAGGGTCCAAGGGTTCATTCTTATAATAAATACACCACTAAATAGTGCAACTTGAAATGCCGCTGTGCCCTCTTTCACTCCTGTTATGTATTCACTACGTCTAAGAGAATATATTAATGTGACAGTAGCGAACATACCAATGTCCTTACCAATTTACTGAATCGTTGCGAAAACAAAAGTATGACCCCGACGTGATTTGAACACGCAACCTTCTGATCTGGAGTCAGACGCGCTACCGTTGCGCCACGAGGTCTTCCGTTATTCGCGATGGCCACGATATCCCTAAAGTAATAGCTATACACTAAACTACTAATCAATTTTATAATTGAATTAGTGTTGTGAGACCATGGGAAACAGCAAATGGTTCATCGCATGGTTTATTGCGACTAATTATAAATTAGAGCTTATTATTACAAAGTAAACCCACGATTTGAACGTTTTTATGTAACAATAATTGTGCCTGAAATATAGGGAACTGAAACTGTATAATCTGTCTTATCAAAATAAATGCCAGGAATAGCATTTCTCAGGTAACAAAAATTGCAACTCCTACCCAGGATTCTTTAAGTCTAGGAATTGCCTGATGAATATCATTTTGATTATAGGCTAAGAAAATGTAATTAATCCCTACAAAAATACACGTCTTTAATAAAACGGCTACGTTAATATATATTTCATTGTCGGGAAATTCAACTCTCAATCTTCCCTGGTGGTCTAGTGGTTAGGATTCGGCGCTCTCACCGCCGCGGCCCGGGTTCGATTCCCGGTCAGGGAATAAAAGCTTTTCACGCGTTTTGTGACTTATTATGAAGTCCAAGCTACGCTGAGTTTATGTCACACTCCCAATTAAACCACGGCTGTTCACAAAAAAAGTCCAACTGTGAAAATCTCATAGTGATTTCCCTGTGCTGCGGATCCTAACATGACGATAAACAAATTGCATTAAATACCACGGACAGCTAAATGACGTGACCGTAGCGTCAGGGTATGCGTGTGGTCTTTGAACATCGAGCCGGTGGACCTACGATAAATCTTGCCCTGTAGGTGCTGGATTAAAAATACTAGAGATTAAACCGATACATATATAGACACTTAGTGTTTTATTTGTGTGCGAGGATTACGTTAAGGAATAAAATACTGAATTTTAAAATAAAAGACATAAAAAATAGAAGGCTCGCGTTTGGTGTACAGTTGAACTGGGACTGAAATGGGATGTCGTGATTGTTTTTACAGCCTTAGGAGGGTTTATTAATACACGTAACACAGCAAACGTTCCCTCCTCCCCCTCCCGGCTCTCCTACCATTTTGCAGTAAAACACAGATCTCGGCATCTACTGCGCAGCTGGTGCGGTGCTGGTGCGGATCTGTCTCACCAGTTTGCCGCAGCGCTCCGGACTCCGTAGCGCTGCCTGTCAAGCTGTCCCCGGAATAGCGATTCGGTAGCGGCCGTGAAAATTACCCTCTGTTATTATTACTGCATACAACTGAGAAGAAACTGCCGCAGAGTTCGCACGGTAAGGCCATTCATTCGTGTATCACTTGTATATCACCTAGATCTGTCTCCGTCTAATGAATTATGACCTTTCAAAATCAGTTTCAGTGTCAGTGAAACCCATAGTATAGTATGGTATTCATAGCTTCTCTGTTATATAGATATATGCGTACAAAACAATTGCTTAATTAAATGTTGATGTCGAAGATGGTAATAGATGTTTTTCCAGCTATTCTTTTTATTTCAGTCTGCACAGGAGAAAGTGATCACTAATTTGAGATGACTGAACCGAATGCGACTAACAATTAAGTAGAGGATAACGAAACACGTTAAAATGGGATATAAGGTAAGCACGGTTTCCACATATTACGTATGATCATTATGATGAAGAATAACATCCATTTATGGCTAACTGTAACCTGTCTTAACCATCACCAACTCACAACCACAATTAGTATGTTTTTCGTGTGGAACTTCTGCTTGTAAAATTAGGTTCTGCCCTTGTCAATAAATGTATTCATTCATTTCATGGTGCGTACCGAACCGAAAATGACGTACCGAACTGTACACAATTCGTACTGTTACAGCCCGAATATTTAGTCAAAATAACGTGCTCTGGTGAAATGTAGCTGCATGCAGTCAATGAAGAAAATATATTTAATAATTTATTATTGTTTAGCCCAGGGGTGGCCAATCTGGTGTGTGTGCAGGTTTTTGGGATAACCTTTAGGTCAGCTGTTCAAACCCAGGTGTGAGGACTGTTTAGCCAATCAGTCCTCTAATTAGTAATCTAATTAGGCAGCTGCAGCGAAAACCCGTATACACACCGGCCCTTTGCGGATAAGATTGGCCACCCCTGGTTTAGCCTATCATTATCTAGGCAAGTCTCCTCTTTTTAGCTGGACCCACAGCAGAGTCTTGGCCGCACTAGTTGCACCGGTAGCACCGCCCTAACAAGGGCTCTGTGTAAGAGGTTAAGATTTTCCTTTTGAGTTTATGCGGCTTGAAGAATAATTTATATGGCTAATGGGATAAAAGCAAACAGGCCTTACTTCTCCGATACATGCATGGTAGGCTTACTTGACTTTGTTTCTGCTGCAATGCATCCGTGATTGATCGTATTTTCCTAAACGAAAACGTGTAATATTGTGTACTGTAAACAACCAGAGTGATTCTATGACAACTCTGTTCTGTTGAATAACAGAACTACTTTTAACCTTCAGATCTAAAGTTTTTGAATAACAGGCAGACAACGCGGTTTTGTAGCTATTGTCACTGTTAAGTTATTACGGTGGATATTTATTGCAACCTAGATACAGTGGTACCTCGGTATACGTCCTTAATCCGTTCCAGATGCTTGGACGTATACCAAACGAATTTTTCCCATAAGAGTTTGTTTTTGAAGGGAGTCGTAAATGTGTCCGTCACGGAATCTGTGGGTGCATTACACCTGGTGCTTCTGAAGTACGGGTAGCCCTTGTAATAAGGAGCACCCCTTCAGCCAGGAATATTGTAAGAATCAAGGGGGGGCGCTGTGCTGTCTGCCATGCAGTGCCTATTAATATGACGGCTGCTGATTTAAGACTGATTTCTCGTAGGCTGGCACGCATTTCCCCAGAAATGTAAACACAGGCAGTGGCGGTAGGATAGGCAGCTACCAATGCCTTAGCTTTACATAGCATAGATTTTATGCAACATTATTCATCGGCCTTGAGGTTTGCTGTTCAAGCCTGAACTAAGATAAGATAAAATTAATTTATCCCGCAAACTTGGGTGTTACAGCAGCCAACAAAAAAAAGGAATAAGAGACCAATGTACACAGGGTTGCCAACGTTTGCCAGCTGGCTGTAGTGAGATTTTCAATTTGAGACGAGACCACACGCATTTACATGTATCTAACAGTTACAATACCTCGTAAATAGTCTGTAGGGTTCGCAAACTACCTCAATGCTTTTGATGTAGCTAATTTTAGGTTTATAATGGAATAATATGGATTTGCTGTAAGATTTCTTGCGTGACAGTCTGAAAACATGAGTGTGTGAGAGTTGGAAACTGTTTGCAATAGTTTAGACTTCTTAGTACCTGTCCATCCATCCATCCATCTCCTGTAACTGCTTGTCCTGTTCAGGGTCACTGGAGGTTCGGAGCCGATCCTGGAGGCTAGGGGCACAACTGTAAACCAAACGCAACTCTTCTGTCTATTATCGTATTATTTTAAAATTCAGTATTTTAATTCCTTAATGTAATCCTCGCACACAACCGTAAAACCGCACAAGATTATACATTCAAGTGTACGATGGATTCCCTTTTTGCACATTCAGTGCATATAGTTATGCAGAATTACTCTATGATATAATACCATAGTCTTGAGTATAATCTTTAATTCACTTTGGGGGGGAAAAAAAAGGCACTATACAGTATGAGCATTCAAATGGTAGAAGCGTGAAGCCTCTTAACTGTCCTAATTATTCTAAATGTGCCTGAAAATGTAGTTGATTCAAATCATCCCCATGTATACATGAGTATAAATGTGCGTTTGGCAGAGCAAAAGGAGCGGAGCCCCAGGTGCTGAGTTCCCCCCCCGGACAGGACAGCGTCATGACAGGCCATCATTATGCATGACCTGAATTATTTATCCCTAGCAAATGGTAGATGTATCCTAGGACTATAGGTAAGAGAATGTGCTCCGACCCAGTAATAGTAACATGTTACCTGTACAGTCATTGAACTGTGTGGAGATTCACCCTGATAGCAAATGACTTTGTGGAATCAACCAGAGTGATTTTTCAAAAGAATCTCATTTGCCGTACGCCAACTCCCTTGATGCATTTTTACCTTACTCTGAGTCCCATTCAGGTTTATTTACTTATGACTGCATGAGGTGTGGCAAATTTAGAGAAAGCCCGCTCCCGCCCTTCATCCAAGGTGTTGGTGCTCCTGATATGCCAGTACTGAAAATACAGGTTGTAGTGATTCACAAGACCTCATTCAGATACCTTAGTGCTAAGTATTCTACGCCTGGCCGGGTCTGGATGCATAGAAACAATAACTGAGCTTCATTAACAGTCAGAGAAGGAGCAGGGCAGCCTTGGCTCATGTCCCCGCAGTAGGAGATGTACATGTGAGGTGTACCAACTAGGCTTGGGTGGTACCTAATTTCTCATACGGTCATACTTTCCAGACATTATTTTTAGTATTTTCAAGAGCAACACTTCTGATAAATTTGCCAAACGAGGTGCCTAATTTTATCAACACCCCCCAGCTCGGTGAATTTTATTGCTAAGATTTCAGAATACAGTGATCCCCCCGCTATATCGCGGTTCAGCTATCGCGCCCCCGCTGTATCGCAGATAATTCCCCGACGTATCACAGTTCTCTGCCTATCGCGTACCTTGCTGGTGGTCCGATTGTTGTGAGCAAACTTTTTGTGAACTTTTCGTTTTAAGCCCTACAATGGCTCCCATTATTATTATTATTATTATTATTATTATTATTATTATTATTATTATTATTATTATTATGTTGTTAATATCCTTAGCCTGACTTCCACATATCATATGTGTTTGCAAAGTGTTTTGATACGCTTGCATGTGTTTAAAGCATTGGGACAGGTATTTTAACACTTAAACTATATGTATATAAAAAAATGTTTTATTTATACGGTCTTTCTATATCACGGATTTTCACCGATCGCTGATGGGTCTGGAACGTAACTTCCGCGATAGGCAGGGGATCACTGTACCACACTATACCATGTTACCTTAATAGCATCCAACCCTAGTACCAACCAGCCAGGCTGAGATGCATCTGAGGTCTTCATGGCCAAATTCAGCCCTGATCAGATTCAACCAGCATAAAGATGCCTTTTTTGCCGACTCGGACTGTTTGTGGCCCCCCCTTTCCGTTTCTCCTGACCCACGAACCCGCTTAATGCAGCTGGACCTGTCCCAGCCATGACTCTGAACAAGCACCCTATTTTTCCCCCGATCATATTTGAATGCAGAAGCAAATCTCATTAGAAGACAGGCCTCGTGTTGCAGGTACGCCTAAATCCCTTAGAGTCCAGCGTCTAAATTTGGTCGCTTCATAAACAAATAAAAGTGGAAAAATCTTCAGTGCAGAAGCTCCGAATAACGGAGGAAGTGCTGCAGTCCTTCGTTTGAGCCATGTTCTCATTCCAGCATGTCTATTGCTCCTTTTTTGTATATTGTTTCAATGTCACAGCAGAAGAGGTGCACACAGCCTTTAGGGAGCTGAGCAATGGGATGCTTCTAGTCCAGACAAGACGAACTCCTGCGGTGCTCAGTCACTGAGCCCCCTGCTCCCCCCATGTGTACTGCTGTCCTTAAGCACTCTGCGACTGTGCAAAGTGCCACAATGCCTTGAAACAACCACTACACTCCAAAATAATCCTGCATGCTTTGTGCTTCCCCTGCTTCTCTTGTCCATGTTCACTAATAAGCTCACATCATAAGGTAGCTTAATAACAGATAGACAGTGTGTTTTTTTTGGAGGTGCCCTGGTTAGCACTGTTGCCAGGTGTGTGTGTGTGTGTGTGGTCCAGGTATACCTTAAAAACTCTTATTTTGTTTAGTTACTCATGGATATGGTTAGGGTTGGGTCGTGGTTAAGGTTATCATAGTTAGCATTAGCATTTTTCCCATAGAAATAAATGACCGGTCCCTGAAAAGATATGATTACACAACTGTGTGTGTGGAGTTGGCATATTCTCCCCATGGTGTTGTGGCTTTGCTCCAGTTTCCCCCTGCAGTCCAAGAACATGCTGAGGTAAATTGGAGTTCCCAAACTGCATATGTGTGTGAATGGTGTATGAGTGTGCCTGTGTGTGTGAATGGTGTATGAGTGTGCTCTGCAGTGGGTTGGTGCCCCATCCTGGGTCATTCCCTGCCAAAAAAGGCGAATAGGATGTTAGGTTACATCTCTAGGTGTGTGGAGTTTAAGTCAAGGGAGGTGATGCTACGATTAT
>JAODLD010000044.1:11272316-11284560 GCA_026781065.1 Mormyrops boulengeri | reverse complement strand
GAGCTATTAGTTAGGTTCTCCCCAAACGAGCTTGATGGGCCGAATGGCCTCCTCTTGTTTGTAAATTTCTTATGTTCCAACTGAAAAGATCTGAATTTCAGATGTAAATCAGGAATGAGTAGAATGTACCATCAACCTTCAGGACCTGCAGAAACATGTTGGGAATCTATTCTTCAGCTGTGGTTCTCACGCATTCCTACCACCTTGCATATTTGTTACTTTTCACCAACAACAATGCTGAGTTAGTTAACCAATGGCTTGCTGAATGTATTACTTTAATAGGGTCTGTTTTTGTAGAAGATGGTGATGGTAAATGACTGTCGTTGACAGACTCCCATGATGCGGTGCTGAGATTCAACGCTGCCCCCATTGCTGGCTATGAGAAGGACGTTGGCACCAAGACCACAGTTCGCCTTATAAATTCCCAGGTTCTCATTATTGTGTCTGTAGCTCTCTGTCCTCCTGTTTAATCTAACTGGTCTTGCGCTTCACACTGTGGATTGAAGGTGTTTTGCTTATTTTAAAGTACCTTCTTATTGTGTTTGTGTAGGAGTAAAGCTGGAGAGGATTTGTAAGGCAGGTTCTTCTGTTGGTAGAATAAGGGCTGATTCACTGGTTTGTCACGACCATTTTGGATGGACATTGTGTCTGCACTATACAGGTGATGGCATCAGAAGACCACCGCTTCCTATCCAGCTCCCTTTATAGCGCTGGGATCCTGGTGGGATGGGACCCTGCTCCTTACTCAGCTGACTTGATGGAGGTAAGCAAGCCCAGGGTAACCTGGGAGGAGGTTAGGGTTAGGTTTAGAGGAAGTGACTCATGGGAGTTTTAGTTACACAAAAATGTTCTTAGGGCAGAACGAAAAATGATTGATTTGGAGAGATAACCAATCAGAATGTAGAGTAGGTGGTTCCAAGCAACTAGAGGAGGTGGAGCCAAGACATCTGATTCGTTGGTCTGACATCTCTCTGAACCAATCATTTTTCATTCTCCCCTCAGAACATTATTGTGTGAGCTCCCATGAGCAGCCAAGTTGCCCTATTAGCAGGCATCCTGCTTCTGATGGAGGGCTGTTGCTTGATCTTTTTTGTTTGGGTCATTTGGATCGCTGAATTCTAAATCCCGACATTTCTCTCCAAATTCCAGTGGTACAACAGAACTGACTACCCCATATTCCAGCAGTACCAGAAGTACCGCCGGCTGCATCCTCAGCAGCCTTTCTACATCCTGCACCCACAGGTTGAGTGGCAGCTATGGGAGCGAATCCAGGACAATATGGCTGAGCCCATTCAGAAGAATCCCCCCTCATCTGGCCTGCTAGGTATGTGTCTGCCTGGTAGATGTGTCTTCACATGGTAATGACAGTTCACGTCGTCTTTGACATGCTCTCAAGTCAACCTAGAGCAGTGTTTCCCAACCCAGTCCTCGGGGAACTCCGGACAGTCCACGTTTTTGCTCCCTCCCTCGCTGGGAGCTGAGAGGAAGAAACGTGGACTGTAATCAATAAAAAAACTACTAAGCAGTGTTTGAACAATCCTGATGTCTCTATAGGAGACCTGACTTGCTGGTTGTGTATGGAGGTCCTTAGGAGCGATTTGTTAGATGGTGTTTGGCTTGGCCTGTAAGGACTCTGTGCCTGCAATCAGAAAGCTAATTCCACCTCTATATGTCTTTGTGTGTCTCATAGGAGAGAGCAAGATGGGATATGAGAAGGCAAAAATTTTATTGTACATGCTCCTTGCACAATAACAATAAAGGCATTCAGTTCTAGATGGGGGTGGCATGGTGGTGCAGTGGTTAGCACTGTTGCCTCACACCTCTGGGACCGGGGTTCGAGTCTCTGGTTCCATGTGTATGGAGTTTGCATGTTCTCCCCATGTCGTCGTGGGGTTTTCTCCGGGTACTCCGGTTTCCCCCCCCCCCACAGTCCAAAGACATGCTGAGGCTGATTGGAGTTGCTAACTTGCCCGTAGGTGTGCATGTGTGAGTGACTGGTGTGTGAGTGTGCCCTACGATGGGCTGGCCCCCCATCCTGGGTTGTTCCCCGCCTAATGCCCATAATTTCCAGGATAGGCTCCGGACTCCCCGCGACCCACTGGGATAAACGGTTTGGACAATGGATGGATGGATGGATGGGTTCTAGATGGACAGATAGACTTTACTGTTCCCAGGCAGGAAAGGCTCGGAAAAAGACTAACACATAAACAGTCATGCAAATAAGACGCTGATTATTCCGTGCATGGTAATACCAAGCCAGGCCAATGGTTATCTAGACAGTGATTTAGAATACTGTCCAATTACTCTTGGCAGGAATGAATCTCTCCCTATTAGGAGAAGACATTGCTTGGCACATTAGGGCGGCGGGATGGCCGGGTGGCTAAGGACGTTGATGGACATGGGCCAACAATGGCCATGATGGGAAATACCCTTTTTATTATTCTCCTTTCAGAAATTGCCTCCAGGCTCTCTGCGTTTAGAACTGTATGTTCCTGTGAAAATTTCACTTCCCCTGCAGGCCCACCCATCTATCTGCTAATCTGCTTTGGAATACAGATCGAACATATTGGTCATTTCGTGCTGTTCCACCTCTTTTTAAGCGTTTTTTAGGCATTTGCAGTTCAATATGAATATCTTCAGAGCAAATATACACAAGTGGCAAATGCTTAATATTTTAACAATTTTTCTCCCATTGGCGCCAGCTCAGTTACACTTTGTTGCCATGGCAGCCCCTCTTGTATCACAAGCTGCAGCGAGTTCGCAAAACAGTCCAAGTTAGCGACTCCCAAATCATCCATTGCTTTTTTTGTCTTGCACAGTTGCGTGCGCTTTAAGTGGGATTGTCCATTAAACGCTATTCCCACCTCTCAAAACTTTATTTTACAAAGACTGCAAATCGCTGTGCTACTGGTTTCTGTTAAAAGCGTAAAATACTCCCAGATCGTCACGTCTTATCTTGCGCTCCTCGTACTGTGAAGGGTTTGCGCATGACGTCACAGCAGGCGGAAGTCACTGCACTCACACCCACTGAGTAGCAAAAAAGACTGAGGGGCGGCATTAGTGTTCGACTTGAATGCCGGAAAAAACACATGTAAAATGGGAAAGAGTGCGATTGATTGTACAAATAAATTTAACACGAAATAGGAGCTATCTTTTTAGAGATTGGCAAAAACTAATTAAGTAATTATAGGGCGTGGATCGGTCACGCATGGCCGATACCTGATCCGTCAAATAGGTCTGGATCGGCACCGATACCGGAATATCGGATCGGTGCATCTCTACCAATAAGTACTATGTTCCAAAACATGACTGCAACACTTAGCTCAAACCTCAATTCTCTTTTAGCCTGTCTCATGAGTGTCAGCTGTCTGTCACCCAGGCATTCTTGCAACAATATAAAAAATGCATTCCAAAAGCAGTTTATCTATAAGCTAGTTGTGAAAATTATACCCTCTGTTCAGTTTTTCTCTCACAAGAGTGTATTGAGAGGGGACCCCTGTTAACTGTACGTACCCTTCCTAATAAGACTTATAACTTTATAACACAACAATTTTCTGTATATGATTGTTCAGTGACTTTAGTAATTGTAGCTACTGCTTCAGTTTGTGCCTGAAAATTTGGATTACATGTAATATAATTACGTCTGCAGTTAAATACATATCGGTGAAGCAAAAATCCCTTATCGATTCTATCATGGTAATAATTATTACAACCATGCCGGTTAAGCAAACATGTTTGTTGCCAAGCTAAATATGGTAATAATCAATAAAATATATGTCTATGGAGCAAAATATATGGTTATAATCAATAAGACTAGTTAAGATTGTTAATCTAATAAAACATGTCAATGAAACTATTCTTGTCGAGCGAAGTACATGGCTATAATCAATAAAAAATGTCGTTGAGATGAATATACATTAATAATCTAATAAAATATGCTGGTTATACTCTCAACCAAAACATAAACCATTTTAAATAATAATTAATAAAAACATACAAAACACTGCAATGTACTGTGAAACCACCAGAGTTTTAAAAAATACAAATTTCTTCGTCATACCGCCCAGCGGTACCACATAACAAACAAGTATGTGATTTTTGGATGCACTGCTGCTCTTCTTGTGGCCTGTGATTTCTTCATTCCACTCTGTACTTGTTCCACTGGAGCTTGCAGTGCAGCTTGTCACTGCACTCATTTCCACTCTCACCGAGCTTCTATTTTGACTCTACCTGCATTATGTCATGGTTTGTTCTTAGGAAGGCAGTACAGTGTTTTATGGGAACTGTGATGTCTAGACAAATATAGATATAATCTGAAATACAGCGGCTAAATCCATCAGTGTCCTCACTGTGTGTTTTATGGAACATATCCCATATAACACACAATGCGAACCGTGGTATGTAAAAAGTCCTGAGGTTAGTAATATACCCACAATCCATTGACTAAGACCTTAATATCTCGGTCAAATACCTGGGCTTCTACAATGAGGTGTCCTATATAATGCCATCTGTTGTTGGCAAAAATAGCCACTTCCAGTCACTGCTTTTTACCGGTTTTTACTCTCATGCCTTTTAGCTTGGACAGTATGAAAAATGTCTAGTGCCACTGCAGGACTGGGAGCTCACATCTCAGCCAAGTTTCTGTAAAGCCCATTCTGTGCTCCCCGTTGCTCCTGGTAACTGCTGAGAGCTCATCCATGTTGTTTGCCAGGGACCATACTTTGCCCATAATGATGGAAGGAAGGCATGGTTTGTGTCCTTTTTCTCTTTCTCCATAGTCTCACTCCTATTCTCTTTCCCCTACAGTACCGTTTCAGCTTGACTGGAAAGTCCAACTGTGAATTGCCAGTCGACATCGGACATTAACCGTTACCTCGGTTCTAGCAACAATGACCGTAAAAAGTAGTTTGAGGGCTAGAAAGACGATTAAAAACATTCTGACATTTGGAATCGGTGAAACCTTGTAAGACAAACCTAGATTAAGTCATAAAAACTAGAAACCGTAAAGCTGTCTTCTCCTGATTATTTTTGCATTTCCTCCTTAAGGAACAGTGCTGATGATGTCCATATGTGAGGTGGTGCACGTCTACGAGTTCCTGCCCTCGCAGCGCAAGACAGAGCTGTGCCACTACTACCAGCACTTCTACGACGCGGCGTGTACTCTCGGCGCGTACCACCCCCTGCTTTACGAAAAGAACCTGGTGAAGAGGATGAACCTGGGGTCAGATCAGGACATCTACAACCTCGGCCGGGTCACTCTTCCCGGGTTTAGCACCTTCAATTGCACACCTAGCACAGCTCACTGAGAAGCCGGGCCGGAATGTGTTGGTGGAGCGACACTGTAACTGAAGCTTACTCGTCCACAGTTTTCCTGGGTCCCTCACTGCCGGCCACGCAGAATGATTCATGCTTTAGCCTGTGGACTTGGGAGGCGTCACTCCAACCCTGGTCAAATTTGCTGAGTAACAACACAGAGATGGTCACATTCGCCCATGCTGCAGCGGCGTCCTCTCTAACTGGCCAACGCATCACACAGCTCCATGCCGTCGCCCCCTCCGCCTGCTGACTGGTGTTCCTCCTCCAGGCGGGATGTGGATCACATCACCTCGGGGCTTTCCAGCATTACACCCCCACTCTTTACAACAGACTTTGCTTTTTACGAAACGTGCATAGATTCCACACTGTGATAAACAGGCATTAAAGTTCTGCTGCTGACCTCTGGATTCCATGGAATGCTTTCATTTTTTTTTTTTTTTTTTACATAATGCAACATCTTCATGTTTTGAAAATCTGGGGGGGGGGGCTGTCATAAATCAATTCCTATGCTAACGTTACGGAAAGACTCCTTATGACAAACTCCTGATTTAATGACACTCTTCAGCTGATTCTTGTTGTCAAAGTCAAGGACACTAAATGACAGACGTCAGGAATGTGTCTCCCAAATGGTGACTGATCACACTTTACATGAAACCTCAAACATCCCCCCCCTCCATGACTTCACATCCCACAAGGTAACCAAGGACGCAATTTTTTTTTTGCAGGGTAAGCTAGGTGCGTATGAACTAATAAAGACGCATAACGAATGTGACGTCTTCGAAATCCGAGAATCGGGCCACCTTGTGTGTGACAATGCACTTTGGAAATGGAATGAGATCCTAGACATCTGACCGCGTACATGGACTCTGGCCTGGTGCATTTAGTCCTGTACGATACAAAAAACCAGGATGCAACACACAGCAACCTAACAGGTACATAAAAATGATGAATTGATGTTTGGGTCACTGCAACATGACCATGCACATATAGCAAAGCACATGTTATTTCTAAAACTTCACATAGTTGTCACAACTTGTGACATATCCAGAATCCAGCCTCCAGCTGTTACAGCTGTGCGGCATTGAATCCTTGATATGAGCAAGGGCTATGTGGTCATGCTCTAAGCTGGAAGTAGCTCACTCCGAATCTAGAACTTAAACTGAGTTGTGAACCTTGTTCTAGGCTCAGTCTTGTCTCCGGTCTTTGAGCTTCAGCGTTCATTTCAATGAGGAGTTTAGGGTTCTGATTTATGGGGCTGGGTTTAATCGGTCAGTGATTTATTTCCAGGTTTTGATTAGGGTTGTGGCTTGACTGTGGGTGAATCTCAATATGCACACTTCACTGTATTCGTGTTCTCATGTCCCCATTTTATGTCATCTTCCATTGTCGAAGACCAGCTCCAATACTCAAGAACAAAAGTACAGAGGATGATAAGAATCCCCGAATGTCGTACTTGCCACGCCTTAGATATCAAGCATACATTGGTTGCATGCTTGCCAAATGAGACCAATCCCATGATTCATTGTGCCCCACGTTTGTTCAGTTAGCAAGACCGAGTCTTGTGAAGAACATAAGTATGATCTTCGTGTTCTTGGTATTGAGAAATGCCCTATGTGATGATATGTTGTTTTAAGTTGATGTCTTGTCTTGGGTTTCATGGTTTCGGTTATCGGGCACATGTATTGTGAATTTGTCACTCTTGTAATTCCGAGTTCCGTAGCTGGTATGCTGTACAAATGGCATCTTGTTTTAGGTTTGTTATGATTGTCTTGTTATTCCGATCTCATTTCCTGATTTCTGCATGCTGGTTTTTGTTGCTGGTTTGCCCAGTGTGCCAGTTACCCATCTAGTCAGCAGCCCTAAGTTTCATTGGTTGCTGGTGTCCTGCAGGCTGCCACCGATTGGTCTCAGGGACCATGAGGCAGATAACCTGGAACTGTGGATTCACTGTGCAGTTCAGGACGCTCTGGTTTGCATTCGGAATAAATGTGTTTTCACTTCAGCATTCTGAGTCCTGGTTGTGACGCCAGCCCTGTATTCTTGTATTCTTGTTGGGTAATAAATGTGAAAATCTATATATGCATATTTGTTTGCCTGCTTCACAAGAAAAAATATATATTTTAATATTTTATTTTGTATTTTTAAGTATTCTGTTTGAGAAATTCTGTTAAATTTCTTTTATTTTTTTAATATGAAGTTGCACGTTACATAACAATACAAAATTATACCAAACTAACAGGACCCCACCTGAAACAGGTTGTTCCTGAGATTTTGTAGTGTCTGCCTTGATAATTGGTTAAATTTAAACGTAATTTGATGAAAATCCAAAAAAAAAAAAAAAAAAAAAAAAACCTTTATATCATTCCCAACCAAAATTTCCAAGTGTCAGTTAAGAGCGTTAACGGCAGTCCGTTACGGAATCTGCCAAGGCCTGGATCAGTGCCTTTGAGAAGATGACCACGGACCCCCGCCCCCCGCCCCCCATGCCGATTAACCCTGCTGAAACCTGACACCCAAGGTCACTGTTCAGAGATCAGTCTTTGGGTATGAATGATCTTTCATGCATCCCGACCAGGAAGTATTGAAAATGCCGTTTTATACACACATATAGCACAAAGCTTGATAAGATGTTTAACCCTGATTCCTAAAGTACAGATCTTTTGTTTCACTTCTGTGGCAAATTGTGACTCATTCTCATTTTTGGGCACATCCCACATTTAAAGTTATTTAAAGCTACTAAAGGATATTATTATGCATTTAGATACTCAGACTAATTTTTTTTTAATGAGTGCTAAATACTAAATGTGATTTTATCCATATCTAATCTAGTGACTGTTGTGTCTGACAAACCCGAAACAGTCTCCCGGTTTTAGGAGTCTTTTTCTATATCTCATTCATCCATTAGAATGGGAATCCTTGAAGCAACAGAGGACACTTAAAAACCTCTGGTTTCCTAGAGTATTTCGGATACCTCTCAAGTGGCTGCCAATCCTTCACTCCCTCGCCGCAAAGCAGGTGGGGTTCTGGTCAAAATCTCAGCTTAAAATGTTGGCCAACTGACCGATCAGTAGACACCACCAGGACTGGATCTGAGATGCTGAATGTTACTTAGACCTAACTGTCTCTTTGCCAGGAATTCATCGATATCCCCAATACTGCCAAAATGGTCGATGCTAAAATGTTCAATCGGCATTGACAGGGGCGGATTAATGGGTAGGCAGTCCTAGGCTCGGACCCCCCAGGGCTCCGGCAAACATTATGCTCCCGCTCAGGAAAAATGGAACCGTTAATAAAAACGGAAACGCCTGAGTGTCCATGCTAATGTCAGCCTAGGGCCTCCACATAAGTTAATCCGCCCCTGAGCATTGAGACAGTGTTGTCTACTGTTTTAAGTTTAATTGCTTTGTATATGTGTATTATAATTTCTGTAAAGGTACATGGATCATAACTAAAAACTACTTCATGCAAAATAAAAAGATCAGTGCTTGCATAATAAGCATCCCATAGCATCATTGTGCTGATAGACGTTCTGGCTTTTCAGTAGAAAAGTTTATTACTCATAGTACCATCGCGAGAGTTAATTAAGTCAGAACTTATTTTAATCTTGTCAAAAAATCACCAGATCTCTGAGTTAAGGATAGATGGAAAGATGCTGATGTAATCAAACCAGTGATGCTCAGACTGGGGGACTGCATCTGCTCTGTTCCTTGAGGTTGAGGTGTCCCTTTCCTAAATATGTCACTACAATGATAAGACGGCAAAGTATCACGCCTTTCTGCAGAACAGAACTGCCTTTATACTGAAAAGTTAAGAGAGCCTCACCAAGAAAGTATCCAAAAGTTTTCCTGAATTCTACAGCACTTTAAATTATAATTAATTGATGCCTATAGAGCTCAAGGCATAAGGTATTGATTATCTGCAGATAAAGTTAAACTTTGCCTTTAAAAAATGGTTCCTGTCCAGTTAGCTACTGGAATATTTAACAGAAGTCCATGTATGTTTGTATTGTTGAAAACATGACGAAAACATAAACAAGAATAAACAGTTGATTGAACAGGACTGGAAATCTGTCACATGCTTTGAGTCTCGGGAATGATGTCAGCATTGGAGCATTGGGCTTGGGTTACTGAGGGGAAATTGAGCAGGATGCGCCGACAGGTACTGACTGCAGGGAACCCAGGATCAGTGGAAAATCAGTAGGTGTAAACTTGGTCACCTGATGCTCTCTCCCAAGATATCAAGTAGGCATGACGCCTCCACTCACACACAAAATGTGCCAAATGGAAAAAAGCAAAACAGCTCAAACAAATTACCACCAGAGATGTCCTGTTACAGCTCAGATCGCCGTCCAAATCTTACCTCAGATAAGCAGATGATTCAGGCCTTAATATTCTTAAGGAAGGCAGGCGCCTTTACCCCTATGGTGGCAGCATTTTTCATTCCAGCCACTCGTTAAACACTGACTTTGTGTATGTTCAAGTAACCACAGAGCAAACATGAGACATTTTTATATGCGACTCCATCTGGTGTGCTGTAAAGTCCTATGGACACACGGAATAATGGAATAAGTATCGAGTCAAATCAAGTGTGGCTTTATTGTCACACCATCCATCCATCCATGCATTCATTTTCTGCCACTTATCTGGGGTCGGGTCCCAGGGGCAGCAGTTTAAGCAGTGATACCCAGACCTCCCTCTCACCAGGCAGCTCCTCGGGGGGGGGGGGGGGAACCCACCAACAATACTGACATACAAAATAAATAGTAATAAATGATGAGTATTAGTGACAGTGGCGGTAATTGTAAAATGGCAATAAATTGACAATGTGATGGTGGACGGCAGAGCCCTGGATGTGCAGCAAGAGATGACCAGTATAGGGCTCTCTGAAGTCAACGATCATCTCTTTAGTTGTGTCCACTTTAAGAGACAGATTGTTGGACTTTCACCAGCCCACTAGTTGGTGAATCGTCATCCAGTATGCCGACGAGACTCACCACCGTTGTGTCGTCAGCAAACTTGACGATGATATTGGAGCTATACACAGTAGTGCAGTCATGGGTCAGGAGGGTGAAACAGGGAGGGCTGGAAGGGAAGCGTCACTGTTGCCGATGTTTCCATCTTCAGTGACAGGAGTCAAGAAACACAGAAGGGCGTGGAATTACAAACAGGAATTCTGTAAACTCATGTATCTAGTAGCTTTATCATTTGATAGCAAAGTAATAGCTTTAAACTTAAATAAGGGTTGTATGAATAACTTTCGTGGGTTTATTTAGTAACAATTATTTGAGAAATTCTTAATATCCAAGTTAATTATGTCAACAAACAAGATAAATATGTAAAATAAGTTGTAGTTAAAGCAGCGATTGATAGGTAAGTTTACAGAGTAACTTTCATAGGAAAGGGCAGCATTAATATAACGTTAGTTTATTAACAGTAATCCAATTTGTTACATCTCGTCTGCCTAGACTCATTCTACTTGAACAGTGTATCCTCATTTTACTACAAATTGCTCGTTTCCATAAATCTGCCTAACAACTGGGTAACAAGCTAGCGACTGACAGGCAACTAAGTTCGATTCAGCAATAAAGATAATTTTCTGAAATAATATGATGTCTGATCTGGGCCGGGTTTTTAGGTGACTCCAAATCCATTGTAATATTAGTCTCAGTAGTTATTCTGAATTCCAAAATCAGTGTCAGGTAAACGTCTTTGGAAGCGTCGAAACAGCGCCAAAACACCAGCCAGTGGCCAAAAGAATATTACATCAGTACTGTAAAGCACTACCTTTGAAAATGAATGGGAGTGAAATTAAGCTTAACTGTCCTCGCCCTCCGCGCGGGAGACCGGGGTTCGATTCCCCGACGGGGAAACAGCCCATTTTTTTCCTTCTTTGGATTTTTGTAGGCATAAAATTCTCGCTTCAGCTTCTACAAATAGAACGCCTTCCGATAAATAAAATAAAACTACATGATCACAGTTAATTTTTACAAAACCGAAATGCTAATCCAAAATAAGGTCAATATTCATAGAGTAGCGCTGGCGGAAGCCAATTAGTATGTCCCGGCCTGTCCTACGAGCAATTATAAATAGCCCCCGTTTAAGTTTGTGTGTTCACGGTAGTTTGCAAACCCTACTGACTATTTGCAAAGTAATAAAACCGTTACATATGTAAAATGATGCTACCCTCACTCTCCACTAACCCCCCTACAACAGAGGTCTAAAAGGACACACCAAGGCTGGTACAGACAAAAGTTAATTTATTCATGCGTTAACTCCAATAAAAAAAAGAGCATTAACAAGTTTGAGGTAGGAATAACTTCTGCTAACCAAACTCAGAGACCATCATCCGCAGCAGAATACGCAAGCAACAAAGAACAAAGACAGCAAATCCACAGCAATCAATCACATTAAGTAGATGATATTGGTCAACAGTTTCTTGTTCGTGCACAAGGAAAACAAACACACAGTACAACAACTACACACAATATAATTCCCTACGATACTTTGAGATAGATTAGTAGAATGTAAAAAGAAAGGGAAACGCGGTACAATCACTCCGGGACTCTAACAAAACCACAAACAAACACACAAACATTTAGTCATTCCATGATTCCGCCAAATTAAATATAAATCAAAACATCACTACCTTATTGCAAGAGTTCCCATTTAACGCCCTAATAGATCCACTTACTGCGGCTCTAGATCACAACTAGCATCAACGCGATATCGCTTGGTTACAATATAGTGCAACAAATCACTCTACTATCACCCGATGGATAGCATGTCATTCAGCAAACAAACTGCCATTACCTACCATCCACCTGTAGAGAGACCCCCAAACGTATGGGGTTAATTAGTGCCAAAAATGCGTCGATACGCATTTGTGCGTTCCATTTGTGCCAAAAATATGTCAATGGCGCACTGTCCAT
>JAODLD010000044.1:11257780-11272216 GCA_026781065.1 Mormyrops boulengeri | reverse complement strand
AATGTAAAGTTGAATTGATGCATACAAATGTTTTGTTGGGTGATTCGTTGCATGCTCAGTCGACATGGACAGTGCGCCATTGACATATTTTTGGCACAAATGGAACGCACAAATGCGTATCGACGCATTTTTGGCACTAATGGAACCCCATAACTTTTTCGCGTTCCGGGCTGCAGTTATAGAGAGTGAAAATTCCACCTGCCGTGCAAATCAACTGCTCTTATGCAATTCGTAGCACGTTCCACTCCGTGTCTGAATTAACTGCCGCCCTCCCTCGTACCAACCAAGCTCACCAAACAAGTCCACATTCTCGCTTTTATCATAGCCCCTGCCATCCATTCCACCTGTGCACCACCGGAAGCAATCAAGCTCACCTCCAGAAAACCTGCTCCCTCTACAGGAGTGGCGTGCAATAGGGACTAACCTACGCTCCAACTTCTGCCACTTAAAGATGGCTATCCCACACTATCACACATATATGTAAATGAGTGTGCAGACTTGTCCCGAAATGAAAATCTCGCGCAAGCCAAATGACCAAAGTTGGCAACCTTGCATCATCCATTCTATTTATTGTCTTACCCAGCAAAGTACCCGGTTTTGCTCTCTTGTCGCGTAGCTGTGATGTAGATCAAGAAGTCTATTACGCATCGCTGGCCAGCAGCACACATGACGTCAGAGTTCTTTGGAGCTAATTGGTGGCTCGCGAAATTCATAGAGAAAACTTCTGCTAACGCATCCTGAAACGTTGTACTTATACACACGCACTTTATTTCATATTAATGATTAAACTACACCACATGCTGACCCGGAGCTGATGGTCGTCATTGATATACGACAGGATGCATAAACAACATGAGATGCAAAGGGAAGTTTTAAATCAGCCCTACCACTCAATCTGCATGCTGAAAGCATTTGCATACAGAATCATATTTCTGTAATATTGAAAAATGATTAAAGACGAAATTAGTGCTCCTGAAAAGATGAAGAAAAGAAATTAATGAAATGGTTTCACTAAAAAAAAACAACTGCAATGACAAGTTCCATTATTTCTCCAAATTGGAGGAGAGTCATGCCGAACTAAGAAGCTGCTTTGTAATGTAATATGACATCTGGTGTGATAGGGTCCGCTGCATCGGGGGGTAATTATTGCACTATGTGCAATATGCTTCTATCTGATAGAGTTTTTGAGCACTGCACAGGTAACATTTCAGTCACATGCCCTATCAGTGGTAGAGTCAGCTCCTCTTGTCTCAGTCTTTTGTGTCCCTTCCCCGTTTGGCCAGCAGGCATCGCTGGCCATCCTGTCCCTCATGTCAGTCTTTGTGTTTCCCCTGTTTTATATATTGCAGTGGTGCCGATTACCTCAGATTGAACCTAAATACGGTTTCTTTCTGATGAATCCCTTTTGTGGTACAGGCCCTGGGTTGCACATAAAAATGTACCAGTTACCTTTCTCTCTTTCCCAGACAGCTGGAGGCCACGCCTCCCACCAGTAACGACAGTTGGCAATGCTTAAACACATGTGATTAATTTTTAAAGCATTTAACGTATTATTTATGATTACTTTGTTTGCCAGAGCATATTCAGACTTGACTTATACTGACAGATGTTTTAAAAAATTAGCCTTGTTCATGTTGCAGATGATTCATGTGGTTGTCATGGTGTCAAGATAATGTCCTGTTCATTTGTAATCTTTTGCACAGTTCATCACCTTTGTAACACCAACAGTTCACAGACACACACGCGCGCACACATACACACACACACACACACACACACACACACACATATATATGCAAATGAATGTGCTGTACTGACTAGCTTTTTATCCCAATCAGATTTCCATATTAGTTAACAAGACTACCCTTATAAAGTGCTCATGTGCCTAGGCATACACGATAAACGACAGTGCAATCAGAGATAATTTAGTAGGAAAAAAATGACAATACAGGAAGTGACACAGTACATATGCGATTAATAGGTGGTGCATGGGGGGGTAATTTCCCATCTTTTGGTCATCAACACGAGTTTTCCGCAATTTGGTACTTCTGATTTTGTTTGCTACACATTGTTTGCAAATAGCTTCACATTTTTCCTTACCACTGTGGCCTTCGATGTACTGGGATCTTTAGGACTCTGCTCCCGTAAAACATTAACGATACTGCGAATGTCGCTATAAAAGGGTTTAATTGTGAAATAATTTGCCAGTTTTTGTTGATTTGTTTTATGTCTGCCCATGACCATGCGTAACCGTCCAAATAAATGTCCTAACAGACCATTAAAACAAACAAAAAAAAATAAATACTTGGAAAACGGTGTCGAAAAATCATGCTCGGATTACGGTGTAACATGCGGATTCAAAGACAATAATTGCGAATTTAAGTCATAAATGGTAAAACGTACACACACAAATGAAGCACTGGGGCTTCTACATTTTAGTTTGGACGCATTACAATAATCCGTAATAACCAGATGCGAACCTCATATCCCAGTTGTGCGGACATACACCGATAGGAAGCACCACCAAATCCCAGCGAAAGCGTTCGCATAGGGCCGTACATCGAGGGCATGCATCACGGCGACCAAATCGCTGCGGAGTCGGCTGCGATGGCCGAGTGGTTAAGGCGTTGGATTCGAAATCCAATGGGGTCTCCCCGCGCAGGTTCGAACCCTGCTCGCAGCGTCGATTTTAAAAACAGTGTCCTTTGCATATTGACGAACTACTAAATTAAATGAATTTCCTGGTTTCTCCTTACCGGCTCCTTCCTATATTCTCATTGTGGTCTGAAGCTCATTTGCGGCCCCGAGATCGTAATTGTCCGCCCAAGGCGAGTGCGGGAAGTTATCCTTACTGGGCCTTATTGTCTGTAACTAATCTAGTATGCTTGGTCATTGGGCAACAGTCTCCCAAAGAAAACCTATCCAAGCTATCCCAAGCTTTAGATGAATTTCAATAAATCAATACATTTTTGTATAGCACATTTCAAAGCATTCCATTGTCTCAAAGCACTTTACAGCATCCCCACCCAAAGCCCCCAGAGCATAAGCCAGAGGGAACAGTGGCAAGGAAAAACTCCCTCATAAGAAGACACCTTGAGAGGAACCAGCCTCAAAGCCGGAGCCCATCCTCCCTGACCCAGCAGAGGAAGTCCAAAATAACAAAGTCTCGAATTGTGTGTAGACCAGGTATAAATACAGAACTGCCCACCATCAGCAGCTCCAGAACAGAATCCCTTATGGTGTCGGGGAGAAATGAGCAGTTTCTTAATAAAACTCTGTGACAAATAGATTAGATTATATGAAGTAATTAGTAGTTTGGTATGGAGATAAGGAGGCTCTGGTAGTTCTAATTAACTATGGCAGCTTAATTAGTTAGGAGAGGTGGGGGGGGGGGACAGGCCTGAGGAATCCCTGAACTCCAGCACTCCAGCAACACATGGGACACTGGAAGCACTGGGACACCAGCACTGAACACACAGTTCATCCAAAATCAATGACGCTGATCCCCAACCAACAGACTGTAACCCTGGCTGGGGATGAGAACAAGCTACCAGCTTTGTCACCATATGCTAGACCAAACAAGTGAGTTTTTAGCCTTGACTTAAATACCGTGAGTGAGTCTGAATCTGGGATATTTGCTGGTAGACTATTCCACAACACTGGAGTCTGTAACAGAATGCTCTGCAACTGAAAGAATCTGTGTGTGAATTCTGGTGACAGATCATCTATTGGGAAAACAGTTCCAGAAAACAAGTGGAGTACATATTATTATCATTATGGACATACCATCACTCCTACATAACACATACCAATATACTAAGGCTTATTCTGACCATTACAAAAACAGGCTCAGTAGCATCTGCCAGTTCTCACTTATTACCTTGTGAGTTAATGCTACCTTAAAGATACACACATGTTGTAACCATTATTATAAATGAAGTCATACCACCTCCACTCCTATTTTACAAAAGCAACTGCTCTCTTATTTAGCTGTTTATTATGGTCATGCTGCATAAACACATTATCTTTATGTTCCTGCTACTAGCTGCTGCTCATTCAACAGTATTGTACTTCCAGGGTAAATTAATTTCAATGGTCAATAAATAATGGACACAAGAAATATTAATATTGCAACGTGCAATACTCCCATTTCTGTCCTGTACCTCACCCAGTCCATTAAAAACAAGCGATCGCTAATTTTTACTTTTGCACCACTTATTCCGTAGTGTTGCTGCATATCGTTAATAGTGTTGTCTTTTTCACATTACATGGTTTATGGAAAGTCACTATTTATGTCGTTGTCCTAACACAGTGACAAACTTTGAATGTTGAATGAAGGAGAAAAATGCTTTTGCAGAGTTATGTCCTTTTAATGCAGGTTAAAGGTAGGAAATCATCTGCTAAAATGAGTACGACGTGTATCGGATAAGCGTAATTCAATAGCATTCAGTCCACTTCATTTGCAGTGCAGCCAATCCACTTGAAGTACAACCTTATAAAATACAACAGCATAAAAACATAGAAAAAAGCTCTTAGAAACGTATTTAAATAGTTCAAATGAATAGTGGAGTCAGGATGCAAAGCTTCATTAGTACTTCTGTCAAGACACTGGTAGCTGTGACTCAGATGGTCACGCTGTTCTCAATGCGGTCTGGAGAAAGGTAAGTGTATGGCAGCTCCAGTTGACTGTTTCTCTCTGCTATCTCTGCAGAAAGAGATTTCAGTTCCCTCTGCAGTGCTTTCACCAGCCTGCGGGGGGCATCACTGCTGAAGTGCTCCTCACGGTACTGGCACAGAGGGATCTGGTAGTGAAGGGAAGTGTAATTCAGTGTGATGTTTGGTTCATCAGTGCTAAATTTAGAAGTATTTTAGGAACTGATAGAAGAGTCTGTTCTTTGTTCACTGCAGTGAGTTATAATATTTTGTTTCCGACTTATCTTAATTGGTAATTATGTGTTCTAAATTATGTGTTGAGTTACTATAAGGGCCAGCTGACTGCGGGCAGATTTCTTTATGACTAGCTAACCTCTTTGGTCCATTAACCAATCCAGTTTGTCCAGTAAAACCAAAGTTTGGTTTTAACCAGTTTGGGCAAAACTGGATCAAACTTACAAAGTTCGCTCCTGGTTGGGCCAGCAGAGACAGGGTAATCAGGACACTGCATGTTGCGTTGACCTCTGGCAGGATGGACAGGAAGTCGTCCATGGTTACGGATCCCTTGGATTGGGGTGGAGGGCGGTTCATAGTTGACGGGCTGTTGGGCATCCACAGGCTAAATTCCAGCTGGGGGCATGTTGGGCAGAGAAGTGGTTTGGTTTGCCTTGGCTTGGTTTAAAGTCCACATATCTAACATCCCCCCCACCAAGTCTGAAACTGCATTAACATGTTTGTACTTGCAGTACCAAGTCTCGTTAATACATGAACACAATCAGGGAAATGGAGGGATTGGCAACTTCAATGGGACCTTCGAAGATACAATGATTTATCTGATTGGTTATAGAGACTATCTATATGTAGTCAGCAATGATGGACAAAATGAAGCCTCATGAACCATTTGCTGTATTTTTTCACCCCACTAGATGGTGCTCTTGGTTTGCTTTGGGGCATGCTTTGTGCACATTTTTTAACTGAGAGCACCACAAATATGTGTGTGCTATTAGCATATTAGCACCTTAATTCCCTGATGTCCTGTGGTCACCTTTCTACCCTATTCTATCATAACTGCATTGTCATAACTACTCTATGCCCTTTGGCTGTCCTCACTTATCTACATAAAATCTCCTCCAAATGCTCTGACCACCAAGGTTTACCATTACACACCCTGCCCTGCATTAAGCACTTCACTGGTTTACACTCAGCCTGTGTTCTTGTTCATATTAGATGCTGATGGAGTTCTGTATGGACAGTTTCACCCACCTGCGAGAAGTTGACTGCAGCATGCAGTGCTGAGCAGGAGAAAATAATCATGGTAACAAACTTGCTGAGTTCCATTTTTGTCTGGAAGGACTGTGGAATTCCTGAGAATTAAAAGCACAAGTTAATATAGAGGAGATGGGATGACAAGGGTCATTGCGATGTGTTGTTTACATCAACATCATACGGAGCTCTTTCTTTTTGTCTACTGGTAAATGTGACAGTTGATACAATTATTTAGTTTCAACAAAAACGGTCAAATAGTCAGGAAAATAACACCACACTTTAAACTTAAATGACATTCAGTTTTACAATATTTTCAGTCATGGAAGCCTACATTAAAAAGACTAACCTGACTGACTGAGTTCCAGAAAACCATGTGTGAAGATCTCCTGAATCCAGTTCTGTAACTCCACGTCCTGTTCAACCTTGGAGTTGCTGTTATAGTACAGGTCCACCCAGTTAGACACAAAGCTGAAAGTGAAGATCAACATTCAGGTCTGGAATCTTACATTTCCAATGAATAACCTTAGAGTAATCAGCTGGGACTTGGGGATTTATATTAATCTTGTGCTTAACTATTATTCTTGATGACCTGAAATTTACATTGTGCTAAAAAATTATTCATTATTAAGTAATTAGTAATAAATAGGCTGTAGGCTAGAGAGCGCAAAGATCCCAGAAGTGTTTGAAGAGTCTGTGCAATTTGGATACTGCAGTTTCATTCTACATACAAAGGATCCTAGTTTATGGTTCTTCAAAGTTATGTCTGGACTCTAAAAAAAGTTTATGAGAAAGTTCTGAGAATCCTTTTTGTACTATACCCATTTTTATAGGTTAACAAGGTTATGTGAACAACATCTCACGTGCAGTGGGCACCCAGATCCCACACGTTTTATCTTTTTTGAGTGAGTACACTATGCGAATATTGGTGGTAATGTTTATAAACAATCAAAGAATATTACAAATACACAGTGGATGATTAAATAAGTAACTGAAGTAACTGGAATAATGTTCTGCAATCTCTTAAAATTGGGAAGTGTTTCCACAGTTTTGGCTGCTAGTGTATATGTGCTTTTTTCCTATCTTTGTTTTCAAAGACTATTATCCAGTGACATTTGGAGACTGGATTTCACTGAAGAGAGAAAATGGTTCTTCATAAATATGTAAATGTAGTCAGAGCTTTAACTGTCAGAGATTTTGGTTGCAAGCCGAGTTTAACAAGTAACAGCACACAGTAATAAACAATGGAATTTATGTTCTTGAACTATTTCTCACTACCTGTCCATTGGCAGGAAGTGATCAGGAAGGAAAATACATTTCTGACTGGCCAAATGAATAACCTGAACCTTGAATGAGGAACAGGCAACACATCACAATCAGTTCCCTTAGTCTTAGCTCTTTTCTATCACTCCCATCATACCTGTGGAGGATGGCCCACACTCTCAGGGCATCCTGTGCGTAGTAGCTGTGCGGCAGTGAAGTTACACCCCGGTCTTCCAAATCATCAGGGACACAGAGAGAGCGGTAGCTCAGCTGCCGTATGGCATTCCGCAGCAAAACCGGAATCCCCTTCAGACCGCATCCGATGAACTAGTTCACACACACACCCACATATGGTGTAAACATATTCACCATTTAAAAATGTTTGTTTCAGGCATTATGGAAACTTCACACTGCTTATCCATTCAAAACAAATCTCAGATAAAACACACAGCTTTAGACAGCTCGGACATTAACATACAAACACATTTTTAGAGACCTTGTCAAAGACTCCACCAGGAGCCAGCATGGACATCCGCGCCTGGATGTTGATTTGCAGAGTGGACCAGATATGTGGCATCAAAAGCTAGGAGACAATAAACCAGTCAACATCAACCTAACTACCGTGGGCAGTTCAATCAAAAACGATCTACAGTTTCAATCTGACTGTAAAATAATACGTCTATTGCTGCTGTATACGTCCTGCTGCATGCTGTTATGCACATCTGCCATACACCCATTAATGACACACAATCTCCAGTTACAATAATGAGCAGCAGACTGGGTGTTTATACAGAAGAGGTAAGTGACTTTTTTATGATACAATGACATCTTTCCAACAAATCAGTTTGCCAGTTTCTGTCCTGGTCACTAGTAGTAAAGTGGAAACATCTGGGCGCAGGTTCATTTGCGAAGTGCTAGGCTGCACTAACTCACAGAAAAGGATCTGTTAACACATCACCGATAGCCAACCAGAATAGCAGTGGATCCCGATTGCAATGTTCCAACATCTAATGGAACGTTTTCCCAGAAGGGCTGAGAGAGGGTGGACCAGCCTGATATTATTACCCTTAATTTCAGGCTGAGATTTTGGACAAGCTGGTGTTCATACTCTGTATGCCACATATCATACTATCTCATACTAATTCCACTTTTATCTGTGCCACCAAACGTTTCCTGCTGAGTAATAGAGATATTATATACACTTCTGCGACATATTAGGGATAAAGTTCCTTTTTATTGGACAGCCCTTAAAATTTAGGACTTCATGATTGCCATCTAATCCACCCCTCCTCCCACTCTTATATTGGCATGCTTCTTGACCTCACCCTCTCTTTAAGTAGCTGACTAATACAAAAAGCCAGATTCCTTTCAGTACTATCCCTGTCTTCTAACTGCTTATCCTGATTATGATTGGATAGGAGCTAGAAACACACCCCAGGCAGCAAAGGGCACAAGGGTGGGGTACATCCTGGATTGGATGCCAGTTTTAATATGATGTGTATGATTTTTTTTATTTCTGCTATTTGTAATAGAATTATAAATATATCATATTAATGAGTCCTATTGTGACCCATTGACTTGCTATTTGAAAATGGCATTTTCTTTTTACAATCATAAAGCTGAGTAAAATGAAGCTACCCACAGTTATATACATTTACGCACCTACCTGGTATAAAGGGTGTATTTCTGGGAACTGCCTGAGGGTGGCGATGCAAACTACTTCCCCCAGGATGTGGGTGCGCAGGAAATGAGAAATCAGCTGATGGCAATGGAAGTCCGCACAGCGAACCCAGGTCTTCGCTAACAGCCAGTCCAATTCAGGGTCAGAGGGAACAAACACTGGATTTTCAGGGCCGGGAGTCTGTTGCACCTACCGACATATATGACAAATTTAGGGTGGAATATCTGGAATAACCTCAAAGTAGAGAAACAGGAAATTTGGGATTATTCGAGGTACCTGGATTGCAATTGGTTTTAGCACTCCCTGGTGGTCACAGTGTAGAAGGCAGAGAGGGGCGGCTAGGTACTGTTGTTTCCCGTTGATTGTGTTAGCTGGGACACCTTCCAGCAATTTGTAATCAAGGAGGAAAATAGTTCCTAGCTGCCATACACAATATAACATTAAACAGTCATCATCCATAGTTTGTGTTACAGCACAGCAAAGACTGATACTAGAAAAGAAAGAGTATGAAAATTTTATTTCATGATTATCGTGACCTAAATTATCACAGTTTACCAATATCATCTTTGGTATTTGTCATGCCCTGCTTGTCTGATCCTCCCGTGTGTCACGCCCCCTCGCTACCTCGTGTGGAATCCCCGTGTTACTAGCTGTTTCTCGTTGTTGTTAATGAGTCCTGTGTATTTAAGTCCGTGTTTGAGTACATTTCCCCATTCCGTGCCACTCGTACATAACAGTATTGTTATAATACACAAACTGAAATAGCTTAACAAAAAGTTTTATATCGAAAACCACAAAATTAGCAGCACTATGCACCATCATATCGAACATGTACACAAAGACACACCTTTATTTCCTGCTCCAATGAGGAGCCCTCAGGCAGGAAGGGGTGGAGCATATCAGGTGTGATAGACATGTTGGGTGGGACGTGTTGGATCCGGTGAAGCATGAGAGGGTTGCAGCCGTTGAGGCACTGATAGCCAAAAAAGGAGTCCTCCTTCCAGTGAGCATGGACAAACTCTGAGAAACAGTCGTGCGGACAAAAAGTTGAGTAGAAGGTTGGCTAGTTGGAGTGGGATACACAGTCACTCAAAACATGAAAATTATGGCCTCTGTTTCCATCAGTATGTTTTTTTTTTAAATATTGGTCAAACCATCTTGGCTAGTCTTAAATCATTTGATGAAGTTATGGGTAGTGATGGACAAAATGACTCCTCATGAACCGTTGCTGTATTTTTTCACCCCAATAGATGGTGCTCTTGGTTTGCTTTGGGGCATGCTTTGTGGCCATTTTTGGACAGAGCGCACCATCTAGTGGGGTTATAAAATACAGCAAATGTTCATTTTGTCCATCACTAGTTATGGTACATGTTTTTGCCTTTAAGTGCAGGGTGGTGTGATGAGTGACACTCCTGCTTTACACCTCCCGCACTGGAGGTTTGAATCGTGCATCTGCTCTGAGTGTGTGGAACATGCCTGTTTTCCCCATATCATGCAGGCTACCTTTGGGCACTTCAGTTTCCTTCTGCAGTACAAAGACATTCAGCTAAGCTGACTGATGTTTGTAAATAGTCCATATGTGTATAACTGTGTGCTTGTGCCCTGAAATGGACTGGAAACCTACCCAGGATGTACCCCAGCCTTGTGAAGTCTGGGATAAGCTCCAGCCCCCCCCCCGACCAAGACCAGAATTAGCAGTTAGAGGATGGATGGATGAATAGATGGATGGATGGAAATAGCTGAGTTCAATTTTAACCATCCATCCATCCATCCATTTTCTGAAACCGCTCATCCTGTTCAGGATCGTGGGGGCCCGGACTTTAACCAGTCCATAGTAATTATTTTTAGATTTTAGGAGCTTTGGGAGGGCAGCATGGCGGCTCGATGGATAGCATCACCACCTCCCACCTGTAGGGGTGTTGAGTCTTACTCCTGTGTGTGAGTTTGGGCATATATTTATATATAGTGACTGAAGGAGGAGATAAGTTGAAAGGAGAAATATGAACTGGAAGAGCAGTCAGACCATCAGGCCATGGAAAAGAGGGGGGGGATTAAGCTTACTGGCAGTGGTGTTCCCCTGACTGTTATGAGCAAACAGTATCTCCATGTCCTCCAGACTAGACCAGGAACATGCAGTCTCCTCAAATCCCCTGAGATACAGTAGATTGGCACCTGGGCTGAGATGACACAACAGTAGGGAAGGCTGTAAGCATATATATATATTTTAGCCCAAGTTAGCACTAAACAAGGAAAAAAAATCTGTGTCTTTTCCATGTATTTCATTGTTCCCACTGGAGTGTGACACACAAGTATTCTATGATGTGCTTCGTTAAGATTTCCCCATGCAAGTCCTCTCCACAGACCTTTGACGCATGTAGCTCATGTTTGGACCAAGTTGGTTCACGCTTGTCATGTCCACACAATGTGGGACACCTTCAGCAAAAGTGCTCCATCTGCAGGATGGGGAAAGAATGGATATGGCTACCTCAAATAAGCAATAAGCCAAATGGCCCTCAGGGAGACTTACAGCTAGTTCTTCCATCTTAGACCAGTGATTCCCAACCTGGTTCTCGGGGACCCCCAGACAATCGATGTTTTTGCTCCATGTTTTTGGGAGCAAAAATGTGGCCTGTCGGGCAGGAAGCTGGAAGGGAGCAAAAATGTGGACTGTCTGGGGGTCTTTGTGGAACATGTGGAGAATCACTGTCTTAGACCACTCAACCACAATAATAAATATGAGTTGGTCAGTAAGATAGACCAAAGTATTTTCAAAAGAACAGAGAGACGGTAACCAACACTTACTGGTAAAAAAAAAAAAAGTAAAATATAATCACAGGTACAACAATAGGGCAAACCATGCTCATTGACTGAGAACAAAGAATGCTCATTGGTTGAGAAGAAAGCATGCTTACAAGTGAGGAGAAAGACCAAAGTACATTCATGGGTAAAATGGGAAGCTGAAGCTCATTCATAGGTACAGGAAAAAAGAGAACTTCTTGTACCTAAAATATTTCTGCTTGATCTGCAGTTCTTGAACTCTATGATCTTTCAGCACATCCACAGTTTCCAAATTCATGATACAAACTACATAGAACAAAAAAAAGTGACAAATGCATCAGTCAGCATAAAATTAACACTATGTGAAGAAGAATCTTTAAAACTGCATTATTATTTATGGGGCATGTTTTGAAGCAGCCCCGAAAATGGCAAAAGAACAAATCAACGACTCAGACCTCGTCTACTCCACAGCACGATGCTGCCATCTGCTGTCCGCAGCCATTTACTGCAGGGGAAATATTCTGTATGCCGCCTTCCTTTGGGAGCAGAGGACAGTGTTGCCACTTCCACTCCCTGGCAGAGCCAGTCTAAGTCAGGGAAGCCAGGCCGGCTCTCCAGACACAGGCGCACCAATGCTACGGATCCAAGGGACTCTTTCATCCTAACAGTGATGACACACTCCTGCAACGTGAGGGCGTCCATCAGGCAAGGTCAGCAAACTAACCACACCCTTGACCCCCCATCTCCAAAAGAGATCTTACAATTTGTAGCTGTCTGATGAAAACCATACATGTCTAGTTTTTGGCCATAGTGACTTTTTACTATAGATGGAATATGTTCATTATCCTCTATCTACTTATAGCATTTGAGATACAACCTTGGAAAAAATCAAGAGACCGCTCTATGTTTTTAAACAAATCTGCAATTTTAAATCATGGTTTTATTGGGGTCCTTCTGCCAGAAGGCTACGCAGAGCGACAGGATGCTTCAAAGTTCAAAATTTCTAAGACAGCAGTACACAAATCCGACAGTTTGTCATGAATCGCAGGATGAGATCAAGTGACCTTCAAAAGGAACAGGAAACATTAAGTGCAGGTGTGAAGTGCACTGCTAGGACAGTTCGTATCAGGCCCTTTGAAGAAGGAAGAAGCCTTTCATTAATGAGAAACAGAAGAACCAGGTTGCAGTTGGCAAAAGAAATTATATTATTCACAGACACATAGTCATAAACTGAGAAATGAGTGAAACAAGAAAAATGTGCTGTGGTCTCTTAATTTTTTATGCGGCTGTATAATTGACCAATGGAAAAATGTTTTATGAAGTCATCTATTTAACTAGTGTACTACTTAAGGTTAATGCCTATAGTTATATGTACACGAACAACACTGGAGGTTTGAATTTAGCGCGTGCTCTGAGTGTGTGGAACATGTCAGTTTCCCCCACATCATGCAGGCTTTACCTCCCCCCCAAAGAAATGTGTATTTATTGCCTTAAATCATGAACAGTTTGCCATCAGCTCCCCTAGTAATGACTCAGCCTCTTACCCATTCATCTCTAACTAGTATCTTGATGGTCGTTTGTTTGCATTACTTTTTATCACTAATTTGAATAACTTAACATTGATAGCTAGACAGCTACCTAACTAACATCACTGTTAATTGTCAATATAAAGCGAGATTAGTTTGTATCTTGTTGACATTTTTGTCTTGCTGATAACAATCCATGTAAGTGCAATAAAAACATTTAAAGCATTCACTGATGGTCACAGATCCTATCTGGTGTGAACAGGTTTCTATTTGTGGTGTTAAACATATCTTGTCACATTTGGAGTTGCGTGTTTTCATTGGACAGCGACAAAATTGAAAGAGGCACTCACATTTAACATTGTGAATAAGTTAGAGACCCTTTACAATCAAGATTTTTCTTGAAATGATTGTAACTTGTCAGTCAAAAATCCCCTCAAAAGTGTAGCTTTAAGAGGTTGTAGTTTTGGGTATTTGACAGGTCTTGTATAAATTAAAACATTCTTTTTTGCTGCAAAAATCAAGTCAGTCTGGGCATCTTGGAAGTGGATGTTGGAAGGATTTGGAAAATTTGTGAGTGTTTGTGTGAGTAGACCAAGATTGCCTCATAGAACAATGGGAGTTTATCATACACTCTAAAGTGATACTTACTGAACCAGGTGTCAGCCGCTGCTTCCCATTACCCACAGAGACAGTCGGGCTCACTGCCTGGGTACCGAGGAGCGTCACTTGGGCTGTACCATAGGAACCAGCGTTTGGTGTCATCGCCGTCCTCACAGTAACCCGGTACTCCTCTTCCATCGCTGCTGGTGTATGGTCTGCAGTCAGCCTTTTAACATTACGTGGTGCAATAAACAGGGCCGGCTCTGGGTGGCCCGGCGCCCTAGGCTAGATTCTACTGAGCGCCCCTCCCACAACTAGCAGCATAACAATGTTAAAATTTAAAACATTTTGGTAGCGCTGTCTCTGGGTGCTAACTAGGTGGCTGGTGTCTGTTTCACAAGAAAAGTGAAATATTACAATTAGTGTAAATAACTGTCATATCGCTTATTCCGATTTTATTTCGCTCTCTATATTGCTCGCCCTAATCACATGGTGCTCTAGGCAATCGCCAATGTCGCCTAAAGGGCGGGCCGGTGTTATGCCGAAAAAGGCATCCCTGCCGTAGAATGCATCCCTGTGTCTAAATGATCAATAGGTCGCTGATCTGAAACGAGTTGAGCTACTTTGTCGAGTTACGCTACCTTAGTGCTAATCGATAGCCCTAACCCTAAC
>JAODLD010000044.1:11201462-11236630 GCA_026781065.1 Mormyrops boulengeri | reverse complement strand
ATTTTTGGCAGTATAGTGTATATTATTCACAAACACACACCCATAATTTTTTTTTCTACAGCTGTATGCTGTGATACCCCCCCCCCCCCATGGATGTCGACTGGGATGGGGGTGACTCCACTCTATATTGGATTGTGCTTCACTTGCATTCAGCTAAAAGCCTTTGCAATAGATGCAGTGGATCATCCTTGGATTGTTGAAGTTCAAAGTGCGCATATGATGCAATGACTCATGTAATGATGTAATGGACCATGCCAATAAACACAGGATAATAAAACTGCATGCAGGCAAAATGTGGGGGAGATGTGGAGGAAACACAGGGATTGAGCTGAAGGAGACAGTTGGCAGCTCAGAGCAGTTTAGCTCATTTTTTTGTCACTTGTTATTGTTATTGTATTGTGTTTTTTGATCTTTCAAAAATCTATATCCTTCTGAGAACCATAACATAAAAAAATTACATTGTAATTGATGCTATTTATTTATTTTATTCGCAATTTAATGCTTATTGTACAATATGTGTTTTGTCAAAGGTTTAATATTTTATAATAAATCTATTTATTTCTTCTTGGCGACATATCTGTATGTTTGTATTATGCACAGGCACAAATCTTTACAATGACAAATGGCTACTACTAAAGTATAAGGCTGTGTGAACCAACAATGACCCCTGTAGTCTCAAGAATGAACTGCTTGCTATTCTTACTGCAATTATAGTTGTTCTTATTGCCATAATTGCTGCCAGATTTTGGATTAGTATTTGATTATGTAACAAGCCCAATCACACTAAATTCCCTCGTGCAATCACTGCTATTGTAACTGAAAGACACTTCACCTTTATTGCTGTGATGACACAATATTATCTTATTCTAAGCATACAGATTTTTTTCCTGCTGGTTTTAGCGCTCACAAATCCTTAAAGAATACTACATTACACGCGCTACATAAAATTGACCTTTTCTTACCAGTCCTAGATTTTTCTGATATTACGTCATACTGCATAAACGTCGGAATTGTTCATGTGTTATTGATATATTTATTGTTTGAATTCCTCAACTGATGATGCTTGACAACGCTGGCTAAATTCCACGACGGGTTGCCCTGGCAACCACGTAATCTTTATCCTTACATTACGTAGACGAAGCTGGGTTTCCTTGGTAACACCGAACGGAAAGCATGGGACCCTCCGCCGGGAGACGCAATGCGCATGTGCGGAAGGTGTACGACGCTTCCCCTCGTTCCTTTCGTTTCGCCGTAGGTGTTTGGAACCCTTTACCTGTACGTAATGTATATTTGAAATGGTAACCGTTTCGCTTTCCAAAAGAGATAAATACACTTAAAATTTTAGTAGACTCTAAGGAAAGGTCTACTGGATAAAAAGGGAAATAGAAATCTGGGGGAAAAGCAGAGAAACGTACAAGATGGTAAGTCTGCTTATCGCACCTAGCAAGAGTGTATGTGAGCGTTATAACGAGCCGGTGACTGTTCAGATACGGGTGGTTGTTAGGCACCGGTATGGACAGACAGCTGTGAGTTCACATTAATGCATAATAAACTATTTTTTTGTGCGCCTTTTGCCCAACAGTGATTGTAAGACTTAGTGACAAGGAAATCGAAAACAGCTAGCCTGGTAGCTAGTTAGCCAGCTAATGCTGAGTTGTCACGCCCCGGTAGGTATAGTGAACGGAAGGAATATCAAATGCTGGCAAGGCTCATTAACTGCACGAAAGATACGTGTGGGCTTGCTCAGATGTCACATCGTAGACTGAGCCGTCCTCTCCGGAGTATCCGACAGCAGCTCTTTAGCTAACATTTTGTTACTTTTGTTCGGTGCTTTGTACCTGAATCCCGCATTCTTTACAGACTTCGGCTATTTGACGATAGTTGCGCCAACCTTGTCAGTCTGCTCTTAAATCATTAATATATTGACACGTACATACCTTCTTTACTGGATTTTAGGAGAATAAACGAGCATTTCCATAGCTAAAGCCTTCATTTATGGGCACTGTATATAGACTATATACATATATAAATATAGAAACAAATTTAATACAGAAATATTCGTGTTCCATATAATGTGACCCGCGGGACATGACGTGTATGTCGCTGCGCTAATAAATGACGTAATTTACACGCGTGAACCGGAAAGCACGGCTCGTGTGCACCCGCACCATGGCAACTCGCGCACGCCACTTCACGTTGGCCCGTGTAGATTTCGGAACTCCAGCTTGCCTGGCCGAAATATAATGGTGTGTTAAGTGCTGCGTCTGTGCATGGGTCGGACTCTCACAATCTGGGGTCAACGCCATGACAAATTATGACAGACATTGTGATCAAAATGCAGTTTTTACCTCAGACATGGTATTTAAAAACGTATCCTGCTAAACTTTTTTCTACATGGGCACTAATGGGTCTTGTCACAGACGTTTGTCCAAGTACAGACATAGTGATATTCCGTTCTCTCACAACACTGTATTTACTCTTCCTTTACTCCTCCTTTTAACCTTTTTGCCACATCCGTGAAACTTGCCCTAGTCAAAAAGTGTTCTTGAACACTGATTCACAATCAAAGTAGTGTCCCGCATCCATATTTTGCTGAGGGACGCCCCAGAAAAACTGCAAAGCATTGTTATTGTGTCATTTTATCTCCTGATGTCAGGCTAAGTGGTCAGCGAGGAGCCGAGTGTGTGGTAAGAACCCCGTGCCGTTCCATAGCAATAGGAGCGGCCTGCTCATCTGCGCAGTCGGAGTCTAGTGCCAGCCTGCTGGTGTGCTTCTGTATGTAAGTTAGTGACACAGTTCAGGCAGTGTGTCGTGTGTGTCAAGTTGTTTGCAGTCCCAGGCTTGTAAAATTATAAAACGAAATAAAATAAAATATGACCGCCATTAACTTTCTTAGCAGAATTATCAGTGGAATAAATATACATAGGAGTGTAATGGATGAAATACGAGATACATTTTTCAATGCAAAATGTTTAAAAATCACAGAAGCTAGTGAACCCGCTGCTGTTACATAAGAGAGCCTCAAATATATATCCAAGCTGTGAACATTAGGTGTGTGACACTGTACACTCTGTTAGTCATTGCAGATAAACATTTACCATTATCAGATCTGTAAATTCATGGTAATTCAGCTTATTATAAGAAGCTGCTCACTTGTTCCCCACCTGGGCCCTTTGTTGTCCACTGTGTACGCTTGGGATTAATGGTGAGAAATTGCACAGGTCTTTTGAATTCAGCTTGTAATAGCAGATATGAAGATTTCAGCCCAGCATGAAGGGCGTCTATTTGGACTAACCAGTGCCGTTTTTCAGAAGCTCATCTTCCTTTGTGCCTTTACAGTAGCTATTTATTGTGTATGCTGACCTGTTTTTCTTTCTTTGCCCCCTACCCCCCTTTAGGTGGCCGCATACTTCAGGCAACATCCCGACAGAATGATAATGAATAGTTAGATGCTGCCACCTCGTCTGTACTGTGTCACCCCACAATCCTAGAGAACGCAGAATGTTTTTGATGCAGCAAACCTAAATAAAGAGCGCAAAAAATGTGTCATGGTTAATGCATGAGGCATTTTAATAATGGAGATGACAGCTCTTATAGAATGGAAGTCGCTCTCTTTATTAACAATCACGATCGCTTTAATATTACGGCGGCACAGACTGGGGCGCCGGCAATTTACACAACGCACACGGTTACACGCTAACAGAGTACACACATTCCACGGTTATGACATTTATTATTTACGACATAAATGCATGTTAATTTATTATTTATCAATACGCACAGTGCGATCTAAAACATATCGGTAACTGCATTATTAGTCCTGCTGACCAACCTGCGGCATCACATTATGTCAGTCAGTCGTGGACAGTGAGTGGGATCGGAAACCAATGAAAAAAGTTAGGCAGTACGTTGAAACTGTGATCACCATGGTGATTATGGCTCATACGGTATCATGTTGCTAAAACTGTGTAGATTCCATCAGTTTCATTTGAAGCGTATGGACACCTTAAGAATCCTGCTTTTTAGGAATTACTCCAAGCCTGATCTGGCTCCTTGCATTAAAAAAAACTTTTCCCAGTACTGGAAAAGCAGCTAGTGAGAAAACCCAGTATTCTATTTAAAACCAAAGCATGCGTTCGTTTGCTTTAGTGGCCCTTGAGGTGAGTGATTATAAGTGTGGGTGGCTCAAACCAAAAGCAGGGCTGACTGAGCTGGATGCTGCGTGGATAGCGGCCATTCACGGGGCACATGAGCATGGGAGGGCAGAAGGGAGCCAATGGGAAGACGGTAGAGCAAGTCCCTGGGGAGGGCTGCTCAAATAATTCATTGGGCAAGCCTTCCTAGTTAACACTGTTTTTGATTTGCTCATTATCTTTCTTCCCCTAAAGCTGTAATGGTGACTATTGTTATAAAATAGGGTTAACCCCCCCCCCTCCTCCCTCCAGATCTCTACTAGATACATGCTTGAAGATCAAAGCTTTGAGGGTTAGCTACAAGGTAGATTTGTACCTGGTAGGCAGTGGGATTTCAACAGTGGCTGTAATGGGAGTGTCTCTGATGCATCACTTGAAGGTGCATTTGCTGCAAGTAAGTATTAATATCAAGATGCATCTCCATACAGGATATGATCATGGCTGTACCCTAATGGGTAAATGGTACAATTTATTCAGTCCCTGCACCCCTATGTTCTCTGAAACCTGGGGATAAAAAGCCAGTCACCGTGTTATGAACGGTCTCGGTGCTGTCAGAATAATATGAAGGAAACAATGTTTCATTGGGATCTCCCATCTGCTGCAGCGTGTGTCGATGTGTGAAGTGACCTATGTATTCTCACACGTGTGTTTCCATAAAGAAGGTGGTAAAAACCACAAACTAAGGAGCCCTCGGATGAAACTGTATGTAGCGCTTGTGAGCTCATTAACCTGGTGCAAAGCCGTGCCTTGTATCATTTTCACTCGCCGAACAGCATTGCCTTTCCGTTCTGTGTTGTATAGCTAAGTGGACCCTTGGCGTGGCATTGGCTTTTTGTGTAGCGGCCTGCAGCGGGCCGGCGATGCAGACCTTGTTTCCTGTCGTGATCCCTAACACTCCCCCGGTCCTTGCAGATGCGCTTCATGCTCCTATTCAGCCGGCAAGGCAAGCTGCGTCTGCAGAAGTGGTACACGGCCGCCGCCGAGCGTGACAGGAAGAAGATGGTGCGCGAGCTCATGCAGGTGGTGCTGGCGCGAAAACCGAAGATGTGCAGTTTCCTGGAGTGGAGGGACCTCAAGATTGTCTATAAGAGGTAGGAGTTTTTATGCAGTGGAGTGTAAATTTCAGTGCACATTTATAATACGGAATACTGCGCACATTAAGCTTTGGTATGTTTTGCGTTGTCTTATGTTGTGTTTGCCTCGTCTGTATGTTGCTTTGGACAAAAGTGTCTGGTAAATGGAAGTAAATGTATTGTCAGTGTAATATATCTATACAGATCATAATGAGAATAATGTCCATGACTGTGTGGGCGGGGTTACAGAACATATCTGAGGGGAATATCTAGCTGCAGTGACACAGCTGAAAATTATGCGGGTACAAATTATCTGCCGATTACTATCTGTAAGGCAGTTCATTGGTTGTGTGTGTGTGGGTACAAATGAATTGGGCATTTCTTTGTCTGTGGGTGTTTGTGTGTCTATGCGTGTGTTTCAGATTGTGTTGGCCGAGGACTTTGGAATTATTAGCCGCATTAAACAATCCATGGAAAACGGAACATTATTGCGAGATTGGAAATGGAGTCATGCATGCGTGGGTCCTGTATATGTGTTAACTCTCCCTCCCCCCTCCCCTCCCCCCCCCCCCCTCCCCTCCCCTCCCCTCCCCTCCCCCTTAGGTATGCCAGCCTATATTTCTGCTGTGCTGTGGAGGAGCAGGACAATGAGCTGGTTACCCTGGAAGTCATCCACCGCTTTGTGGAGCTGCTGGATAAGTACTTTGGCAGCGTGAGTCACCCGCTGCCTTCCCATCCTACTCCTCACGCTCTCTGTGCTCTCTCGTCCTCTCATCCTTTCTTTCAGAAACAGGAGTCAGCCCGTGTCATGCCCCTTCTCTTCTACCTTTAACCCCAACAAAATTAGTTTCACGTCCTTCTCTCCAAGCTAATTTAACTGTGACCTGTAATGTTCTCTTATGCAGATTTGACTGGGAAATAGTGACAACAGGGCAGAAACCATAACCGTCGATTGTTTAAATTCTGGATTCAAGCACATTAAATTCTGGATTTTCCTATGGAAAGCGGACTGCTCAGTTTCAGTTGGTGCAAACTGATTTCTTTTGGGCTTACTTAAGCCTGACCTGAAGTTTTCTATAATGAGCACATGCTTTACTTTGTATGAGCATAAACAAGGCCGTGAAACACAGCATGACAGATGGCTGCACTACAGTTTTACAGCTGGGTAAAAAAAAAAAAAATTAAAACACGATTGGATTTGAGGGGCAGCATGGTGGTGCAGTGGTTAGCACTGTTGCCTGGCACTGGCAACTCTCTGTCTTTACCAGAGTTCCATGTGTGTAGAGTTTTGCATGTTCTCCCCATGTCACTGTGCAGTTTCTTCTGGGTTCTCTAATTTCTTCCCACAGTCCAAAAATGGGCTGAGGTTAATTGGAGTTGCCAAATTGCCCAAAAGTGTGTGGGTTGGTGCCCCATCCTGGGTCGTTCCCTGCTTTGCGTCCGTAGCCTCTGGGATAGGCTCCAGACCCCCCGTGACCCTGAATAGGACAATCGGTTACAGAAGATGGATGGTGGACGGCGTGTGGATTTGAGTGAAGTATTCTCCTCTTCTCGCCTCCACTAATCATTTTGGGGCTGCTCATTCTGCAGGTGTGCGAGTTGGACATCATCTTCAACTTTGAGAAGGCATACTTCATTTTGGATGAGTTTCTCATGGGAGGTGAGATTCAAGACACCTCCAAGAAGAGCGTGTTGAAGGCCATTGAGCAGGCCGACCTGCTACAGGAGGTAGCCAGCCTTGGATGCTTGATTAGTTTGATGTTTGATTGTATGCTAATCCATTGGTGTGATTGTGCATGCTTCTTTGACAGTGGTTATCCATTATTGTGATTGTGCATGCTTCTTTGACAGTGGTTATCCATTGGTGTGATTGTGCATGCTTCTTTGACAGTGGTTATACAGGCTGTGGCATCATTCTGGTAACAATGCTGGAGATATAATGTTTTTCCTTTTTTTTTGTTTTGTTTTGATATCTTCCACGCCGCTGTCAATCACAGGAGGATGAGTCTCCGAGGAGTGTGCTGGAGGAGATGGGTCTGGCCTAACCTTCATCTTGGGATGGGGGAGGGTGGGCTGAGGGGCTTCGATCAGAGGAACTGGGTGTCCTGGCATTGTGGGGTGAGCCAATCAAAATGGTTTGACTTATGGCCTGCACCAGAGAAGCTGCCATTGAACTTCGCGAAAAAAAAAAAAGTGCAGGGGGTAAATTTTCACAATTTTGGCTTTGCTTTATTTTTGTGGAAATAATGTGAAATTGTTTCTGTTGTATTGTTTTTTGTGGAATTTATTTGTGGGTTGGGCTGCTGTGTTGTGTGTAATAAGAAAAAAAAAAAAGAGGGAATGATTTAGAATAAGATTTTGCTCTCGGGTCCGCCTGACTTTCCTTTGCATGTCCAAATCAAGACACGTTTGTGACCCTGTGAAAAAGGATGACATGAAATCCCTGGGACGTGTTTGGTGGTGTTACTCCATAAGGGGCCGCTTCAGACATTTCTGTGGACCTATTCCAAAACAAAACAATTTGACAATGGCTTTGAACGTTTTTTCGAAGTCGGAAGTCGCTTCCCTTTGGGGAGGCAGTGGTTGTTGGGGGGGGCAGTCAGGAGAGACATACAGGGGTGATCAACTACCTTTAGAAGTTTGGGTGGAGCTCATTAAAATCCCCTTCCCAGATGTTTTCTAATACTGCATTATCCAAAGAGCTTTTGGTCTTTTTGCTTGTAATCTAATACTGCAGTATTAGGGATGCAGAAGACCGAATCCTTCAAACCCAGTGCTCCCTTTTTAAATGCCTTGGTGTGGTTTGTGTCGAAAGGCTGAAACGGGCTGGCAGATGCAGCCAATCAGATACGGCGTCTCGCAGCCAGTTTTCTTTTCGTCTTCTGTGAACCTAACATGAGAGGTTTCCTGGGAAAGGGACAGGTTGGGAACACGTTTCGATTTACTGTGTGACAGCGCACAAAAGCGAAGGAGCCATGTGCAAATAAAGATTTTTTTTCTTTCTTTTTTTTAAATAAATGGTCGAAAAAAATTTTAAACACATACAATGTATTAGCATTTGTGGTGCTTTGAAGAGATGGACTTTGTTGTGCTGGTGAGGTGTGGTGAGCCACTGCTTGTGTGTGTGGGTGAAAACAGCCCATTTTGTCACTCCACTCTGAGTCAGTGTCATTATCTGCCAGTTTCTTCAGTTGGGGTGGGGGTGAGTTTATCTCTGTTTGTGTGTCAGTGTTTCAGCCTGGGTAATGGAAAGTGTGTGTATAATCTTATGTTTGTGCGTAAACCAATCATTTAATGCTCGTTCCTCTGGGGAAATGTATGTCTATAATCCAGTATTTTGTTTACAGAGTCAAATAATGTTAATTTCTTTGTGTTGTGTATGTGTGTGTGTGTGTGTGTGTGTGTGTTGCCATGCTTAATCCCCCGTGTTTGGGTCTGTTATTGTGAACAGTGTCATAAGCTGTGTGTGTTGCAGTAGTTTGATAGGGACTGCTGTGTATGTGTGTGTGTGTGTGTGTGTGTGTGTGTGTGTGTGTTGCCATGCTTAATGCCCTGTGTTTGGGTCTGTTATTGTGATCAGTGTCATAAGCTGTGTGTGTGTGTGTGTGTGTGTGTGTGTGTTGCAGTAGTTAGATAAGGACTCTGCTGTGTGTAAATAAAATAGAAAAAAGAATACAAGAGAAAGGAACTGCAGTGACATGGATGGGAAAATGTGAGAACCTGCACAACACAGCCAGGTAGACGACTGGAGGCAGTGTGAGGAGCAAATCCACGCAGGGTTCTGATCCAACATCCACATGGTCCTCCTGCATGTGTGCATGTTTCTTGCATTGGCAGGAGTGGCTCTCTGCGTGTCATATGATCAATTTTTTTGTTGTTTTATTTCCTCCACATAATCCTCTCTTTTAGCTGTTCCAGCTTATTTCAGTAAAGGGTGATACATTTATAGGTATCGAAGGTCGGTTGTCCCGGATTTCACTCGCTCCGCGATCCACAGGCGATCAAGCGGCACTCCCTTTGCTGAGGCCGGCATTAGATCTCGACAATAAAGCTAATGATTGGCCGGTCCGCCAGCTTGCGTCGCAGATGGGTTGCTGAAAATTGCCCCCACCCCCTCCACTCATCAGCTGTAGTAATGAAGCCTAGGGTGTGGTCTGCATTCAGGCCCCTTCTGAGCACATGGCCTCTCTCCCACCTTGCGTGTCTTGCCGCTTGGCTGTAGCACATCGGGTCTGCTGGGATGCTTGGAGGTGGATGACTCACCTCTCCACCATGTGACCTATCAGTCATTTCTGTTATCATCGCCTTCCTCGCCCCCTCTCTGCTGTTCTCTGGCTTGTGGACGTGGAGCGCTGGTCAGATCTCCTTTTGTTTCCCTCTATCTGCTTTCCACACGTTATGATGAGGCTGTTTTTTTTGCGCTCCTGTCCCTCTTTTATTCACTCTGTGCCTTCTGTTGGCTTTCTATATGCCAGTCACGTGGGAAACTGTCTGTGTGTGTATGCGTGCGTGCCTGTGTGTTAGTGAGAGCCTTCCAGCTGATGTATATGTGCATTCTGGTCTATCCCTTACTGTTTTTGGAAACGTCGGCACAGATATCGCTTTGCCTTTGTGCACTTCTGCGTTCCATTTCAGGCAGTCTCCGCAATCTTTATGGCACACCCCTGCTATAAATGAAAAGCTGTTTTCATGTGATGAAAAATAAGCACAGAGACAGTCCTACTGGGGGACACGCAAGAGCACACAGGCCATTCATCGTCCTGCGTGCTGATTTTTTCAGGGCGTTTATTAAATGATTTGATTTTAACTGCTCTGTTTTGGTGGTCAGATTCCAGTGATTTAAAGCTGGGAGTTCGCATGGAACAATGTCAATGTGAGTAATATGGTCTCCACTTTGACTATTAGGTCTAAGTGTGTCTGGTCCAGCGCACAAGCCATACGGAGCACCCCTACAGATTATGGGGTATGGGTAATTTTCTCTTTCTGGATTTAGATTACCAGGTTTCTTCTGTCACCAAATAAACTTAACGTGTATCTTTCCAAAAAGGCATTAAAAAACTGATTTTTAATAAAATAGTTGCTTTTATTTTCCTCTTTTAGCAAAACTAGTAATCGACATGCTTTTATTTACACACTGCAGACGCATGTTTATTAAATACTGTACAATTCACAATTTGGAAGAGACATCAAGGACAGAGTTTCCTTTTACAAGACTCAACATTTTTACTTGTGTATGCTAGTCATCGTCACAAGTTTTCTTTTTTTGACGTTTTTTTAATGAGCAAATTTATTCAAAAAAACAACGTTTTCCCACAGTTTTTTTTAGTTTTTAAGAGATGCAAGTACACACAGACGTGCAATCTATTTCGCCCTTCCTTTCCTCTCTTGCATGATCCCTCTCTTTTCCCTTCCCCCTACTTTCTCCACTGTTCCACTTTCCTTTCTCCAAGTTCTTTAAAAAAATAAATAAAACAGACATCCCGGTGACTTCCCTTTTTTTTATACATGTTTTACATTCGTGACTTCCTGTAAAAATGGCTTAACCTGTTGTGGTCACTTTGAGAGCACAAGACAGAGTAAGGAGATGTGGACTCCACGTGAGCGGTAATCACACCCCTTGCATCTGTCACTCCAGGATGCTATAGATGCCGTAATTATGAATGAAACAAACAAGCATGTGAGGAAAGTGCCTCGGTTTGGCCGCGCAAGCCGCCAAAGAGCTTCAGAGAGTGAAGTCTCAGTGGGCCCTCCGCTGTGTGGTCGTCATGCTGGGGTCTTTAGCTGGGGATTGTCATTGCGGCGTCGCATGAGTGTTACTGTCATATAAGTATCGTTTGGGCTTGTGTGAGGATGCTATAAAGAGTGGAAATGGTGGTTGGCCAAGCTGATGAATGATCTGAGCCTGGAGGGAAGACAATGGGGTCACGTAGGAGAAAGCAGGGGTACTGGGGCAGACTGGCAGACAGAGAGAGGGCCAGCTCAATAAATACCCTATTACACTCCTATGTAAAAGACCACGCAACCTCCACCCCCCACGGCCCCGTCTACCTTATAAACCAAAACAGGTCCAGATGGGCCAATCCACTCCCTCCAGTGAGAGAAGCAGTGCAGCCCTATGAAGAAGCAAGAGCCCCAAATGCAAGGCTAAAGGAAGCTGCTTCTCCCTAAATGTTAAAAAGTGCACCTGCTGAAGCTTTGGTGTGATGTTTTCACGGTGCAACCTCGTCATAAGGGAGAGTAAGGCAGTAGAACTCTGGTCTGGTCACAGCTTGCATTAACAATGTTTCGTTTCTCATTGACTGCTGGAATGTATGAATTCATTTCGCACCGCCGTATGAAAAGAAGATACACAAGTATTTGGTTTACAAAAAGACCAACAGATCATTAAAAATAAACCCTGTACACAGATGACACTGATCAAAGTGTAACAAACTGAAACAGACACTTAGGTCACAGAGCAATATGTTAGTTCCAGGCACACAGAAATGCTTGAGTCAAGGTCTGAAATTGTATGAAACTGTTTGATCCCCCTTTATTTTATACCTGTATATTTTATGCTCAAAGTGCAAACTATTATATTAATTTAACAGGTTTACCTGCCTAGGGACTGTCTAGGTGTGTGTGTGTGTCCTTCAGAGGGAGAGAGAAGCATTTGATTTTCTGGGTGTATTTGGCACTCAACAAAAAGAAAATGTGTAAACGTTTTTTTTTCTCTTGCATTTCATTGGTTTAAAGAAAAGTCAATGCATGCAAGATGGATCCCAGGTCGGATATACCTGAACACCAGGTCAGGATGGAGATTACCTAAACGAAACAAAAAGGTCATATAATCAAGTAATCAAATCATCAAGTAATGTCTCCCGTTTTCAATACAATACAAGAAAGTGGAAAAAATCAGAGCAATCTCTCCAGTTGTCTCACTTTCTCTCAGTCCTTTATAGCTTGTTACCTCTCAGTTTTCACTTCATTATCGATTATTACTGAAACAGTCTGCGTTTCAAGTAGACCTTCTCAATGAAGTTCTCGAGCTCCTCATCACTATCCTGCTGTTGTCCTGTCAGGTCGTAGTAGCTGTCGTCCTGGGAAGCCACGGGGGCTGGGGGGGGATAGTAGAGGGAGGGGCGGAGGCGGGGCGTTTGCCGAGGTTTGGGAGCCACGTAAGTTCGGGGATGGGGCAGGATGTAGTTGGGGATGTAGGGACCCGGCAAACGTGCAGGACGCTTTCTGGGGCGGCTCTGACCCCAGGGCCGGTACCTGTGCTTCGGAACGTCAAACTCATGGTCCATGGAGTTCCCCAGCAGCTCATCAAAGGACAGTGCTGGCTTGGTGAAGTAACGTGATTTGGGATTTGGGAGTGGGAAGTACACGGGATAGTAAGCACGGTACGGTTTCTGGTAGAATGGGTATGAAGGGTAGGCAAGGAACTGCTTCTGAGGTTTGGACCAGAAGTCCTGCTTCCACGGCTTAGCTTTGCCCTTGAACCATTTGCCGTAAGGGCTAAACGGCGGTGATTTCACAGTGGAAGAGTACCGGGAGGCTGGGATTGGGGGGGGCACCAGGGGGCGATAGCGAGGCAAATTTTGCGGCATGTCCTTCCTCTTTTTCTTCTTCTCCTCCACGTCACTGATGATGTCAACAACGTCGTCGGCGGGCAGGTGCAATTTGCTGGAGATTTCGATCAGCTTGTCAATAGTCTGAGGGTCGATGTCCTCATCGTCCTCCTCCTCCTCCGATCGCTTGTCCTCCACAGCGTTGGTGGCCAGGGCAGCCTTCCTCCGCTGATTTGCGTAACTGGCCGCCTGCTTCTTCACCATGTACTGCAGGACGCGATCGGAAGCGATGTCGGCCAGCCTCTCCTCCTCAGCCCGCGCTCTCTGGGCCTCGGCCTCTTGTCTCCTCACCTCCTCCTGCTCAGCCCGGGCTTGCGCCTCCTCCTCCTCACGTGTCAGGAACTCCTCCTCACCATCGCCTTCATTCTCTTCTTCAAAGTCCCTCATGAAGTTCATCTGACTGAATTTCGGTTGTGTCTTCCTACTCTTCTCCTCTTGCCATTTCAGTTTCTTCCCAGCCCTGGCAAGTTGCTGGTTGTACACCTTATAACCCTTCAGTGGGGGCAGTATCTCATTATTCTGGAGCCCCAAGTCTATGTTTGGGAAATACCCCCGGGCCTCTCTGTAAAGCACCGGCTTCTCTAACTCCTTTGTCCCCAGGCCATGTCTCTGTAACTTTCCTAGCAGGCTCTGTAGATTCCTCATGGCCTCATCTTGCTGCCCGTCATCCTCTTCCTCCTCCTTCCCCAGCGTCTCCTCACCTGCTACCTCTGTCTTTGAGGTCTCAGCTTGGTTATCATTTGCTTCCTCCTTTGTCAGCCTTTCCCACCCCTGTTGCCCCATCCCTGGCCTGTTTTTCTCGCCCTCTTCCCCTCTTTCAGGTTCCTTGTACTCGTTTTCAGTAATGGTAGGTGGGCTGGGCATAATGTAATCACCCAGACCTCGAAGAACCCTTTGCATGCCCCCTACTGCTTCGACCTTCTCGTCCCCCACCTTCTCAACCGGCTGAGAAATGATGTCTATCAAAGCAACTGCCAGGGTCCTGGGATCCATATCCTTCAGGAGCTCCTCCTCCGGAATCTTCTGGATTAGGCTCACCTCCTTCTCCCACTGCTCCCTGGCCTCAGCCTGCATTGTTTGCTCCGGAGCAGCTGTTGCATCACTGTCCCGGTCACCGACCACAGGGGCGGCGATGCTGAGGCGCTGAGCAACACCGTACAAGAGGAGTAGCAGGATCGGAGCTCTGGAGGCGTGCTGGCACAGGGTCATGACCAATCAGAGTGAAGAATGGGGGCAAGGGGGCGGGACTGAAGCACCTGACAGAGACACACACATACAGAGTCATATGGCAGCTACCAACAGACCCAGTGTAGGTTAAATATGTCTGGTTATAGTTTGCCAGTTTGAATTCTGAAGCTCTTTTATCTTTTTAAGTACCACCAACTGATTTATGATTCTCAAATTCACTATGGTTGTATTTAGATAATCCCTATTATTAACACAGTGCATGTGCGTATAAAAAGCTTGAGAAAAAAAAGCAACTGTTTACAACATTACTTTTTGGTAACAGTAGCAATATGGTACTCGCTTTATTTACATATCGAGTTCGTCGGGTGGTTTAAATGATTTGGCGAGAAAGGAAATCACATTAATAACGGAGAAATGTGGCGTTTCCCAGTCTATGCTATTCTGCGTCGTTCTACTCATCAGCCTAAAAGGCGTAGGGCGCCTTTCCGCGCGACTGCCTGCAGAAAAACCCAATCAATTAGTCGGTCTAATATTGAATCGTGCTTATTATATTTAAGGCACTAATTCGTGCTGATGATGTCGCAGGATATTTTCACCAACTAACATATTTTTCTGCTCAGTATAAGAATCTACTTCGACGCTGAAGTTCAGCACAGTTACTTGTTGAGTGCTGCCGCAAACAAAACGACAATAAAACTGATACAATTTCACCTAGAGCCCTCAAAAGAAAGCAGCATCAAGGACATCAATATCCTGACGAGCTGAAAAATTCCAATAAGAAAATGTATTATCCGTTTCTAATAGCGACGTACCAAACTGAAAATACACTCGTTAAGCATATACAATATACGAGCTACAAATAAACGCCTTGCAAACCAATGCATTCTATTTAAAACATGTTTCCTATCAGCACGAGTGTCATTTCAAGTGATCAGATGATCTGATGAAAAAATACTTCACTCAATCATTTTACGCCAGGACTAGTCCGTAAACATCATTTAGGTAACTTTAAATGACAAGACAATCACGTCTTACCCTCGGCCTTACGTTCACTCATGCTTTTTAGTTATTACTAATGTTACGGTCATCTATGCTCAATCCTTGGACGTCTCTAAGAACGTCCCTCTGTCTCCTTTTATTTGGCTCCATGCCTCGCGATGCCCTTCAACTTCTTAAGACCACGCTCAGGTTGAGCATTTGGCGCTTTTTTCATATAATATTAATAATGCATATCTCCCTGTTAACTGTGCCTCTTTCGGTGTTGGATGCAACTGAAAACCCCCATGAACGCGCTGCGTCATCTTACTGATGAAAGCGCAGAAGTTGTATTTACTTGCCTTCTACACTATGTCACTTTTAAATAGTGCTTCTCCTTTTGCCGATATGTTTATCAGCCGCAGTATGAATCCCTTCACGAAAATCCGCGACTAGGTTCGCATCATTACTTACAGAGTCACACCTTGTAAATACGGCCAGCGCCCGACCCACCCCGTTGTATCTGTTGCTTATTGTGCTTTCCATCTATTCGCCTTTCTCCTTTCCCAATTTCAGTTTGAATTAATTTATCATTATGTTTATCTTTCTGTCATAATGGGATTAATCAACAATGCATTTCGAGGAAAATCAATAGGCACGTGTCATTTACTAGAATATTAATAACTTCACACGTCTTACTCCTACTGTTAGGCTACAATTTTTACTTCAACAATAAAAATTTCTGCCGCTAAAAGATAATTATTGTAATGCGTATAAAAGTGATTTCTTACCTGAAATCCTATGGTGGTAAGTGCAAATTGTTTTTAAAGTTTCGTTTTTTCTCTGTCGTTTCTTCTGAAATGGTTGATCAGGTGCTGTATTTACTTTCCTTTGAAATGCTAGTGTTTATTAACAATAGGATGTATTTTATTCATTAAAAACTACTTCATGTGTTCGCATCTTTGCGTGTCATTCACAACGTCAGAAGAGTAACTTCGCCAGTGCAGCGCTGGACAGTATTTTTCAGAACCACGGCCAGCTTCACTTCGACGTATTTATACCCGTATGCCCACGTGACCAGACATTAGCGTCCCTCATTGACGTCAGCCTTTCCATTGATAAGAATTTTCGTGTCAGAAACGAACTCCTAGTCTTCGCTACGCTGCAGTGCCCTGATGAATGAACGGAAACAGGATGAATGAAATACTATTTTTTTCATTGAAGGAAGAAAAGGGAGGGGAAATATACCGAGATGGCAGATGTTTTAAGCATGTTTAAAGTAGCCGTTTAATCCTTCTGGCACCCTCCGCTTCTGTCTTGGGTCTATTGCCGAATTATAATTAAACTGTGACATTAATTATCAAAAATGTGAGTACGTGACAAGGATAACTAGGAGAACTACAAGAGCTTCTCTCCCCACGCCCAAAATACCCATACACGAGCATCCTCCACTCTACTCTTCGACCTATCGATCAGTTGGCTACTGGGGTGCCTCTAATCGGCACTCCGAGGGGCGTCAGTCCAGTGGAACGGTCATGACGCATACAGTTCAGCCTAGCTGCTCAATTTCCGCTCAATTTCCTGGGCTCCTTCAATTTTCTGCTCTTTGTCTCGCGCTGTCTCTGACTCTCAACACACACACACCCACCGCCATCAGTCTCTCCCTTGTCAAGCTTCGTTTTCGGTTCCTGACATTCTGTATAATTCCCATTTCTGCTTCATTTCGCCTGGAGGTATTTCATTGATCAGACGCACGCCCACAGGTGGACCGCTACAGGGGATACAGATTATACTAAAAGAAATGGCGCGCACGTGCAGTAACTCTCACACTGTGCTAAACCAGAGTATGGTGTTTTGTAAAGAAGTATCCCTTCCTCGTGAGTTGTCAAATTTCATGCGAATTGATTAATCTGATTGTATCCGATAAAGCACAGCACCAGTCAAAAAGCACATTAAGAGTTTAGCAAGAAGCCTTGGCAATTCAATAAATTCTGGCAGGATTTTAACCAGTTCTTCAGAGACAGTATTTTAATTATGGTTGACTAGTTCTTTACCTACATATATAGAGTAGATCTCTATATATACAATGGAGTCTGTACGCATTTGTCCGCATGACAGAGGCACTACAAAAATCAGTATATCACCTGAATTAATTGCTTGACACAATATAACAGAGTAGACAATGAACTGGCTGATGTGTCATGTTTTTCATGTCGACGCTTTTGTAATAACTTCAGATACTCATGTATAGACCTAATAAAATGGTGAGTGAAATCTGGACGCAGTAAAATATACAAATCTAACAGGTTTTGGAATCACGACAAAACTCACCCGGGGTGCTCTCCACGTGGGATTTTGATATCAATCCCCTTTGAGTAGGACTCAGAATCCATGAATAGTTTTGTCATTAACAGAAAGACTATTGCATGAAACAATTCTAGATAACAATCTATAATGCGTTTCCCCAAAAAAAGCCATGCATTAAACGAGATGTTTCACTGATAATTTCACACTTCATACTGGCGTTCACTAATAGCTTAGACTTGCATTTTAACTATAAGGACATATCATGGGGATGCATTAGATATGCTGAAGATTTAAATGAGCAAAAAACTTGCTTCCTGATTCAGATTTGCTAAAACCCTATCGACGTTGTCAAGTTGTTTGAGCCAAGACCTCGTTTCTTGCAATACTCGCGGGTTATATTCGAAACAGAAAATAGCATCAATCTCAAGGAAATTAATTTAGGATCGCTTTTTGTGCAATTTTGCATACTGTGATTGATTTGATTCAGAGTGCATGCTGAGTGCAGCGTTTGTGTGTATGTATGTATGTGTGTGAGCGCGCATGTGTGTGTGTGAATGGGAATTTAAGTGTGGCTGCATTGTTGCATGAGTAGCCATGGTTAATGGGGTGTTATTGAAGCCAGATTCTGATATAACGGCTTAGCATTCCGGTCTGCCACTCAGAATTCCAACTGATCAGACCCTTTCTCCTTTCCATTCCTAGTGTGACTCACCTCCTCCGTTCCCGCCCGTACACTTTTAACGGATAATGCTTGAAAATGCATTACACTTAGAAAATAAGCGAAAGTAGCAACGAACGTCGTACTGCGAGATTAATGGTACACGGCAATAAAAATTTTGGAAACAACGGTCCATGGCATTAAGAATGTACGACTCATTGTCACTACCAGAATTGTTTCAGTTAATCATAGTAATAAATTTGGCAGTATCAATGATAACCAGGAAGTTAAGGAAAGAAAAAAGTTACGTTTGTTTCTCCATCGAACTCTTATCCAGAAACACCAATGGTTTATTTTAACAAATATAGAACTAACGAATCTAGATAACCTTGTTGCAGATATGCGGGTTAATGGTAATGGCACACGTTATGAATCACACAATATGCACATATGGAGAAAATGTTAGACACGATTAATTCTACCTCGCAATATATTTTTCCGCCTCGGCTAGCGCTTAATGGTGTGTACGAGCCTCGCGCCTACACCACGCGGCACAGGCTGGGGGTCTCCACCGCCGCTTAGGGGCAGCTTTCACCCTGATAATCCCAGGATACGCATTTGAGACTGGCAGCCGCTGGCAGGGGGCTTTGCAATTGCGACAGCTTGCTAAATTGCAATTATTAAGATTTTCTAAAATTTCTTTCGCGTACGACTCGCAGATCACAGGCTTCAGAAAATTACTTTCGTCGCTTGTACTGAAAAATGCAAATTGCAAGAGTCACGTTGCTCACCTTGGAAAAGAAAGCACAGCGACCTTTTTGGGGGCAGGAGAAAAAAAAAATTCTCAAGCCAAACGCGAGGAAATACATGAATTAATTTCAGTCCTGTATGAAATACTGTATTTATGGCAGACTGCAGAAGTCACATTAACCCACCGTTCATTCACAACACAACCTCCGTTATCTCTCACATGTGTATTTGCATGCTGTTGTTTTAATAACGGATACTGACATTTTGAAAACAAAACGGTAACCTTTCAGCGCGCTGTTTAATATTCAAAATGTGGGAAATGCCCACATCACCCTCCCAGGTCCTGCATTCATTCATAAAACGACCGGGACCTGGGTGGTTGGCTGCACTCCGCTACGTCACAATTTACGGCTTAAATTCCAGTTAAGAATTTGTCTCGTTCTTTCTGCAGCTGTTCTTTTTTCACTTTGATCATATCTTTTCTTGTTTTGCTGTGCAAAGGAGCGGTTGTGTCTCACACATTTTCCCCACGCTTATATACAATGATACGCCGAAGCCACATTAAAAAAGCAAAACAGATGTTGACCCAGCTGGCGAAGTTAAAAGAGATGCTGCTACTTCAGTGTCTACCCCCGCCTACACAGATCTAATGAACCCACTATAACGAGACAGACTCTCATGAAGCACTGTATATATGCTTCCGCTTTGCTTCAGACTTTATTATACAGCGGATGGTTCGTATCCAGCCCATATTGTAAGGTTCGTCATGAAGCCAGTCTCTCTTGTTTATCCTTCTGGCTCAGAATAAGGCGCCGGAACCCTACGGGAACCAGCGAGACCGTTGATGGATAACCTCGGAGTTCGGTTTCGAAGTGGAGATAATGAAGCGATGTAGATCAGTGGGCGATAGCAGCGCGGCGGTGGTGTTCCCCGCTATTAATCTCTCCTTCTCCCCCTATTTCCTTCTCGTCTCTGTTTCCCACACACTCTTTCAAAATTCACATCACCGAAACATAAAACACCCCTTTCAATGGAGGTACACTTCTGTAGACGAAGTAATGCAAACCGTAAAAAGTAACAGACGGTAACCTCTGCACGAAGCAATAACGGAAGGAATATTTGCCTCGTGTGACTCCCGGCGTTTTGCAGTTACAGCTGGTGGCAAATAACCCACTATGATCTCCTAATAGTAAAAGTAATTTATTTATTCGAGTCCTTAGGGGCAACAAAGCACACATATACGCGCCAGTCGAAGCCCATATGGCGCCCTAGGCAAAGTTCACAGTTTGCGCCCCTCTCCCCGGGCAAACTTCGCCGCCCAATTTCACCAAAAATTGTCTCGGACGGTGCACCCCGGGTGTGTGTGACAGAGATCTGGGGGTGGGGGGTTAAAGTCGACACCCCCTCAGAAGACATGGCGCCCTAGGCAACCAGCCCTATAGCTGCCTCTGGGATGTACGTGTCTCAAGTAACGTTTAACTAAGCGGGGTTCTCTGCAGCAGGCGCAGATTGTGCGCTTACGGAGTGTACCTTTTTTATCATTATTTGAATTTATTTCACAGCTTATCATAGCTCACCATGGAGTGAAAATTCGAGCACGGGAAAGTGTCCATTTATATTACCGGGCAGCATAGACTTTTTCCTTCTGCGTGTGTGACTGGTATTTCGGTTTTGGTACGCGATCACCTGAATCACGTCGTCTGCGATCGGCTGCCGTTTTATTTCTGTCCTGAGGGATAGAGATAAATGCAGCAATTGCAGTCATTCTGAGGCCACGTTACTCACAGTGCTATTAAACTCGGCCGGATATGCCTCTCGACAAATCTTTTAATTCTCTGTCCGTTCCCTTGCGCGGTTTGATTTTAATATTTTTTAAAAATCATGTGTATAAGGTTTTGTCCCTTTTCAAAATATTTCAGCAGGCACGTCTTTAGAGTGCAAATCATTCTCAGAAAATTCTCTACATTCCAGGCGAAATGAATGCGATTATTATTGCAAATAGACACGTTTATTTCATCAATGTTATTGACATGAAGACCAGTTCACTGTCCCCCAAATAAATTTTAAAAAGCATTACCAAAGTTGTTGATCTTAACAGAAGGAAATACTGAAACCAATTCCCTTAATCATCTCCGAATTTTGAAGTAATCCAAGATAAACGTTTAATTCTGCTTTCCCTTTGTAATTCAAATTGAATTCAGCATCAGTATTCCCATGCGCAACATCAACGGCATCTAGCGCCGCGGGTCAAAGAATGGTTAGTATGTAGATTTCAGCCTCTGAACAGTAGTCTGTATAAAAGCAAATTCAATTATTGTTTCTGTCCTCACATTAAATTAACAGATCCATTAATCCAAAGTGAATTCTGTAGAGTCTATGCACACGCACATAGGCCTATAGACACACAGACACACACACACTCATGTTTATATTCATATCTTTGTGGGGATTCTCCATTCATTTCTATGTTCACGACCCTAATCCCAACACTGACAACCTTAACCTCTACCCAGCCCTAACCTTAACCATAAGTAAGCAAACGAAATACAAGGCATTGTGGGGCTGAAAAATGGAATATTTTTATATAATTCTAATATATATATATATATATATTAGAACCCGATATACACAGATATTGGTTCATATATGTATATAGACTAATATGTGATTCTTGGTTTATTCGTTGGCTCTTATTCCTTGCGTTTTATAAATTGGGTCTTATTCATTGGCTCTGCTCTTTGAAATCGCGCACTTTAAAAGAGCGACACAGCCCTGCTGGAGGCTATTAAGGCTTTTTAGGGTCTGATCGCGGAAGACAAGTATATGTGCAGATTTTTTAACTCTCTTCAGCTAACAACCTTCTTAAGGAAGGCAAACATTGTGTCAGTGAGGCTTAATGAGCTCCATTAGTTTCTTAATTGCTGATCAGGAATGAACTCCGGCACATACTTTGTCTCCAGTAGGACCAGAACCAGACACCCCTGGTACTGGGTATGACTTCTGCATGCACAGGACACACAAAGGTGCTCCTGAAAAGGGAAGACTTGATGGCACTTTATTTTGGTAACAGGGTTAAGTTTGTGATGTAAATACGACCCTCTGAGTGAACAGTACTGTTTATTCAAAAGACAAAGAATTTTGCATCGCTTTTGCATTCTCATAAGGGGAGTGGGAACAAGGCGCTGTTTGACACAGTGAATATGCACACACCCAATCAGCGGGAGTCTTGCGTCAACAATTCCTGGTGTGAGAATGACTCCTGTGAGCTGAAAGCGGAACATTCGCTGACCTGCGAGGCCAGATACGTAGGTGACAGAGAGTTACACAAAAGACAAGCATGTCTCGCTGTTTTTAAAACTAACCTTCTTTACTTCAAGGTGTGCACAGTTTGTCCCGAATGCTACCCTGCTATATATATTTTCAAGTGAGAATTGCAATTTCAATGTGAATAAATAGGAGATTTAATTAACTGGGCTAGGAAGGATCCGTGCGGAAGGATCCGTGCGGCCAATGGCATGGCCAAGCAGACCAGGTAAGCCACATCTCTCAGGATCCAGGGGCTAAACTTGTACTGACATTTGAGAAGGACAACTCTTGTCCACAAGGCACGTCCTTGTCAAGCAAGACAAGTGCCGTGTATGTGAGCTGAAGAAACAACATGATGGCTGACAAGCAGTGCAAGAGGAGAGGAGAGCAGCAGCAGACTGTGCCTGCTAGACCCGTGTATCCCAACCCAATCCTTGAGGACCCTGAGACAGTCCATGTTTTTGCTCCCTCCCAGCTTCCTGCCACACTGTCCTAGTGGGAGTTGGGAGGGAGCAAAAATACGGACAGTCTGGGGGTCCCTGAAGTCCGGGTTGGGAAATAATGTACTAGACTGAGGATGCCTAGAGCTTCAGAATCTGGATAAGAAAGCTCTTTGGTGGTTAAATATATTAAACATATAGGCTGACTTCTCCAGTATTGCCCTCAAAGCTCTGCACATATCTATCGGTAACAAAATGGTGGCATGTTCAGATCCCAAATTCCCAACTTAGTGTTTAAATCCTGTAACCCCGACTGAGATAGGTGATTAGGATCTGGATGGAAGAACAGATGAATAATCATAAATCTGCACAGAATAAATGCAATACAGGTGCTTAATCTTATAAAGGGGACAGACTAAACATGAGATGGTAACAGGCACTCATTTTATTGTGATTTAATTGTTATTGTTATTAAATCACTTGTGAAAAAACTGATGGTTAACACAGGCAGTTTCATCCTGTAAACTTCATAGCTGTACGGCATTGTGCAAAAAGTGTTATACAGTGAAGGTAGATTTTTAAGGCTATTCATCTGAGTAGGAAGTGTATACTTGTTAAGAATAAAAATGCAATTTAGCATTAGAGCATACGCATATGAAGAGGAACATGAATTTCTTCTGTTCTCCTACAAGTTATTGATATCTTGTTGGATGGCTAGATGGATGCGGCTTTGGCTCCGGCGCCTCCCCTCAGGGGCACCACAGCCGATCCATTTATCTGTTGGATTGTTGCTGCAAATTCTGGGGCGATTTTAGGAGAGGTTTTCAAATGGCCAAGCTGACACACATTCACAGACAAAATATCATAGTTTTACACCAACATGAAGACCATTTATTTTATTTGACTGCCTTAGATTTTTGCACAATATTGTACATAAAAAATGAATGCACCTTCACACATTCATTGGAGAGAAATAGCCATTAGTGACTCTCCGTTGATTAGTTTAAATTCTTGAAATCAGTGGTTCTAGTCGGCAACAGAAATCAGCCTTATGGATTTTGTACTGGACATGGTTGCTGTTAATATATAGTCCAAAATTACATTCAGAGCTGTGAGATTTGACTGGGCAAGTGCAGTAATTTTACAAGCATATTTATATTTATCTTTAATGTTTCCAGTGTCATGTTTCTACTTACAACACATATACCAAAATATACCACGTATACCAACAAATATACCAGTGTATACCATAGATTGAATGACAGAATTTTGTTGCTAAAAAAGCACACATACAGTGGTTGCTAATGGTTACTGCTTTCTTCTAGGAGTTTGCTTCCGAACCTCTTCAGTGTTCTGAGCCAATATTTTATAGGGAAAGAGATTATGCGTTTGACCTCGGAATTCCTCTGAAGGAGTCAGGCTGAGTCAGTCCTTAAAGCTGCCTCTTTTCGGTATCTGTTTATCCAGGTTGGGCCGCAGTGATCCAAAGCAAATCCCGGGAAGAACAGCATGTGAGGGACTGTAGCATTTCCTTTGGATTGTGGTTGAAATCCGGAGTACCTGCTTAAACCCTCAGCCAATGTAGGAACTCTTCCGCTGTGCCACCCTGGTTTAAATCCAGCCTGCGGTGGAATTTGTAAAACATGTCTGAAATGTCTGCTGCATCTTTCAAAGGTGTCTGTGGTGTCTGAACAAGCCTGCGGGCACCACATAGAGTGTCACTCATTCAAAGACAAACTTGAAGCAGGGATTCGTCCTGCTGTTTTTTCTGCAGGGATTACTACACACGCATCGACATGGCGATGAGTGAACAACAAAGACCAAACCAACAGCAGAACCTGCTGTATAGGAAGGCTAAAGAGGCGGTGAGCTTCTGGGATGTTCTGTGTCTGTTTCATAGCACAGATGATCTACTTCATTGGGCCTCCTGACTGACTTCTTAATGGGCTTGGAGAAATCATCCATCTATCATACAACCATTTATCCTGGACAAGGTCATCATAGATTTGGAGTCTATCCCATGTAGCACAAATCAGATGGCCCTTGACTCATATATTTTAAAGCTACCTTCTGACCATGAGATTTTTTTTTTCTTGCCAGGGTTAGAGAGGTGGGAGTTTGTCTGTCCTTTCAGAAAAAAATATAGTTATATCTGAACAGTTACATGCAATTCTGTCAGTCAAAGGTTTTTGCTCAATTTCCATGGTAACAGTTTTCCCAAGAGACCCAGCCTCCAGCACCCAAGTCTCTGTGGTGTACACCTTACAGAACAGTATATACTCATACAGGAAAATATTTTCTTCAGGGGAAGATCAACTCAGTGCAACAGCATAAGATATCACGGTGCCTGGATTCTGCTCTTCATAAGGTGCATCATTATACTAAGTGCCTATTTTAATGGGAAACAGAGGAAATCTTTGCAATTATATCTGATCCATATAGTGACATACCACCTCACATCAAGAAAATAAAAATATGTTTATAATGAAAGATTCTTAGTAAGATGCAAGCCTTGTTCATATTTCTGCAGAGATATTTGTAAAGCAATACTACAAAGGGCTCTGCATGTGTATTTTTTAAGCAATCTGTAAGGATTTCAGCCTTGCAATGCTGAAGTCTTCATTACTGCTGAAATAATATTTGTTTAAGGATTTCTTGTTCCCTATTCAAGAATTTTCCTTTTTTTAATAGATGCAGTAATAATACTAAAAATAATAGTCTTATGTCCACAATCTCAACTATTTCTTTTGAAAGGAGTGTCTCTGCAGAAGTGTTTCCCAAGCCGGTCCTCAGGGACCCACAGACGGCCCACGTTTGTGTTACTACTCGGAGCTGGGAGGGAGCAAAAACGTGGACTGTCTCTGGATCCCCGAGGACTGGATTGGGAGACACTGTTCCACATCAGTTGAAAATGGATAAAGTTTTGTGTCTTCAGGCTTCAGCCTATAATATTTCACTACTGTATAGCTTGCTGTGTTATCCTGTACTTTGAATTTAAAACCCATTGCACAGGGAGCAGTGTACTACCTTTTCATTCAGTAAGTACTTCTAAACCACATTAGTGTTTGTGCACTTGTGTATTTTGATTTTTTTATGTATTTAGTTTTTCTTTAATTGCATTTGGATTTTGTTCTGTGAGATTAGATAAGCAATACCACAACTAATCATTCTAACTAGACCAGTCCTATTCCCTTTGTTTCAACGCGACACCCCAGTCCAGCATCCCTGCTACAATAGAACAAGAAATAAATTCAGCCTAGTTTTACCACATTTTTTGGCCAGCTTGACAAAAGACAAAAAAAAACAAGGACACAGTGTGTTTATCAGACCTCCACCCTACTGTTTTGGGGGTCAGAGACCCAGAGGCTCCCCTGATTGGTCAGGAGCAGCAACGGAGGTCGGAGCCAAGGAGGTGACTGAGGACAAACACCAGGCCTTTGTAAAACACCACAGCCCACAGAAGCCACAGTCTTCACCATGAGTTGGTGATTCTAGCCAGGCTGACCATGCATATACAGTAACTATGATGCATGTGCATTATGAGGTTTCCACTCTGGTTGAAGGAGGTACAGCCGCAAGCCACACTAATGAATATTCATCAGCAGGCGGGCTTGGAATGTATTTTGATTTAGATTGGTTATAACATTTCTAGCCAGACTGATGTAATGATTGGAATCAGAACTAGACGAGTGAGGCCCTTGCTGTTAATGAATATTCATGAGTACCCGCCTTCACCGGAACTGAACAACACAGTAAACACAACCTTGCATGTACAAGGCAGAGAGTCAGACATCTTGTTTCCACTGATACAGTATGTTTTCATTCTGGGTGCTGCTGTGTGCAAGCAACGCGTGACGCTGCTGTCAGACAAGACGACTGAACGAGGCATAAGCTGTCACAAATGCCGCCAGGCGTGTGAACATCTGAAAAAAATGCTTACAAAGCTTACAAATGCTACATAGAAATGAAATATACAGTTATTTCCAAAATTTTTAACTCCAGAGTCTAGATTGTTCATTTCTAACTGGCAAGGAAGACATCCTTCTGGGTTAATCAAACTATTTGACAGTCTCAGTTCACCATGATTCAAGATGTGAAGAATTTGTATTCGCCATTAAAATCTTAACAAGGTCTAAACTGAAAGATAATCCTTACCATTGTGAACCTCTGTTTGTTATTAACTAATATTTAGGCCTATTTTATATATTACTATACCGATGGCGTGAAGGCTGTAGCACATTGTAGGTAACAACAAAATGGCAAAGTAGTATTTGGATATAATTCTTTACCTTATGACACTGCACTTTAAGATGATTAAAGCCCATTGTAAACCTGTACCAATAAGTCATCTTGTATCACATAAGAGCACGATTATTTAAAAAAAATAAAAAACAAAGGTAAGACGTGCATGAAAAATTACAATCAACTTATACTATATATTGAAATAATATATTATTTATAATGGAGGCAACTGAAAAGCTAAAGAAACTTGGATAAATCTAAATGCCAATGCATCACCCAGTATTGAAGTCACGGCACCCTAAACATGTCACGGTGGGTCAATAATAACACCCTTCTTCTTCTTATTCTTCTTCACATTTTTTAATAGTAGTATTCAGAGTGATAACTGTGGTATGTATAAACTTATCATTCGTTAAATTAATTCCAGAAGTGGACAGTCAAATAGTCACAGTGTACCATTTTGCATTTACGGGGTTGCCGACTTTCGTCAGCTGGCTGGCGCGAGATTTTCAATTCGAGACAAGGCTGCACCTATTTGCATGTATTTAACAGTTTTATAACCTTGTAAATATTCTGTAGGGTTTGCAAAGTACCCCAATGCTTTTGATGTAATTTTAGGTTTATAATGGAATAATATAGATTTGCGATAAGATTTCTTGCATGAGCGTGAGAGTCACGCCAGATGCATGAGAATTGGCAAACGTGTATTTAATTCCATCTCACTGGTTGGTGGTCCTGTTGTTCTTTTTATTTATTCAAAGTATTTGTTACCAAATATTTCGAAGACAAAAAAGAGAAATGTGTTGAAGGACCAACACTCTGCTTAGAATCAAATTTGGCCAAGAATGAATGAAAATGTTTGAATGAAACAACTGCAGACGTGTTAAACCAACTCAGACGGGCTGTCCAGCCTGAACAAACGAATGTGTGGGAGACACACACACACACACACACACACGATACCCCAGAACAAACGCGCTAGAGTCCTCCAAATCTCCTTGAAGAAATGAAAATTGTTATCGGTTATCAGCGCTGCACCCGACTGGAAGGGAAGTAATTTGAAAGACGCTTTAAACGGGGTAATTTGACGGTGTGACTCATCCAAGACACCCACAACTACAAGTTTCGGATCCATGCGAAGGAGAGTGAGGCAAAATCTCCCTGTTTCTGTAACAGTGGAGGGGGAAAGGGAGTTTGCAAGTGTCCGGCCATGTAAGATTAAAGTATTTGAATGATACTTAATATATGATATTGTTGTATTACATATACTTGGTCTTTTGCAGGTAAATGTCAGGAGTGTTTCTCTCTACAAAGGCAAAATGCGCTGATGTGGGATCTGTTTCGGCTTATCCGAACATGAGTTCTGTCATCTTTTTTATGTATTTTATTATTAAACAGGACCTGAGAAGTTTGGGGAGAATGATCACGCTCCATGGCCCGGCTGCTCTGCGCTTCCGCCCATCATAGTTCGGCCCCCGTGAAGGCGCAGTCATGGCTAATTGGGACGAATAGACCGTGTGACTCATAGACCCAACTGCCTTCCTTGGTGGGTTGCTGGGTCGGTATGACAATAAGGATTTTTTTTAACATCCTGTTCATGATATTATCAGCGTTTTCCAGCACACTTGGTATTTATTAGTGACAAATCTGCACAGACATGATAAACTAGCAGTGGTGATTTGTACTGGGGCCGCGTCATCCATACATAGGCGTTCCTGCTTTTTACAGCCCTGTACTGAATCTCTTCCTCTTTGTTCAATCTGACGGACAAGTACACACTAGGCCACTCATAAGAATAAGGTTTCGATAAAAGTGACAACAAATGTCTTTCTCATCTCATGTTCCCAAAAACCCATCAATGATGATCTCTTAAGCCACAAGCCGTTTGAACTTGCGAATAACTGTATGGAGCTTGTCGCATAATTATCTACTGCATCGTTTATGTGTTTCATTAAGTCTTACCCAAGTGAATCTTCTTGGTGTCAGAAAGTAATTTTTCGTATTTTGTACATTTGCTTTTGGACTGTCACATAGAAAGGCAGTTTAGAAAATAAATCGATAGTCAGATAGATGTTTCTGTGCTTTCCTGGGTTTTCGATTACCTGTCAACGATGTATTTTTTTCTATGCTTTATGTCAGCCATCTATGAATGTACTGAGGAAAATTACATTTGTTTTATTGATATATGGATTGACTTCAATGGCATGGATCCTATTCTTGCAATGCTAAATAAGTGTATTCCAAAGGTTGCCTGTAAATGTGTTCAGCTCAACCAAAAGCTCAACCAATTTGCACAACCACATTACACAGCTCTGTAACTGTGTTCAGAACCTCAGTGTACAACTGCGTCCCAAAGCACAGCCAGGCTGTATAAGAGCTCCCCCCCATGTTCCAAAGCATGAACACTTTCTACATCTATGTTCTATGGCTCTGACGCCATTCTACACCTGTGTTCAACTGTGATACACTCTATCTCTGTCATAGCGATGAGCTCTACTCCACTATACCTCTGTTATAGCAATGAGCTCTAATGCACTATACCTCTGTTTCACCGTTCTAACACAGTACAGCCATATTCTACAGCTTTGCCACTCTCTACAGCTACCACAGTTCCAAGCTTTCTATACATTATCCTACAAATAACGCTTCTAGAGTCAGGATCTCATTGGCGGTTGTCACCAAGGAAACACACGCAACCTTTAAACTGCTCGACGCTCTTATGTTCTACATATTTTGGGAGAACGTAGGAGTGGGGAGCCCATTTAAAATCATCAAAGTAACTAATGCATTTATGAGTGAGTCCCCCTCTCTCCCTCTCTCTCAATCTCCCCAACTGAATGGCAATGTTGCTAATTTCATATGCTAATGAGTCCGCTTATCTGCCGGCAGCTGGCCGGCTAATGATCAAATAAACACAGCGAGACTCAGCGACTCATGTTGACTGTGTGGCGGTAAGTGGGAATCGGAGGAGTGTTGTGGAGACACAGGACGGTGGTATGCAAGGGGCCTTGTTTTACTAAACAAGAAAGCACCTTCTCTTGCTTTGGGAGTCAGTATCAGATGTTTGTGCTAGATTGTCCTTTTTCCAAGCATTTAAAGTGCTGGAATTGACAGTCTGGTTCTATAAGCTTATAAGGGCGGCAAAAATGTTTTGGAGGCAGTTTATTTTATGCATGCAGCTTGAGAAAAGCCTTTAAAAGGCATCGCCAAGGTAAAGCTTCAAATAACATCATGAGTAAATTGCTCTGTGGCCTAATTTCTGATTAACTTGCTAAATTGATGATTGACTGATATAATTAACTGAATCAGTTTGTGACGTACTTGAAAAATTACCATGTGTCTCATTTTGAGAGCTTCTTCCACCGCATTAATGATCAGCCCCTTACTGGGAATCGACGACCATGCCATGCTGGGAAGTTCTAGTTAGCTAATCAGTGATTTGCCAACGTCGCCTTGTGGGAATTGTAGTTTTTAGCTTCAGTGACCAACATGGACTGAATAAAGGTATCTGAAGTGCTGCAATGCCTTACTGCTGGTTATTCCTGGGTTAATGGCTGCCCACTACAGGGCATAGACAGGCCATTAATGGTCTGGCTCCTTTTGATCTACGGATAGAGGCTTTCAGGAAAAGACAGGTATTTTTTTAGCAACATAAAGACAAACTAAACACACTAAACATGCACTACAAATATAGCTAGTGTGAATGCTTGAAAGAGGATGGAATGTATATCAAAATAAACTAAAATAAAACAAATTTTAGGGTTATGAACTGATACGTGATTCATGTACATGAACCGTGCCACTATTCCAGTGAATATGCTGAATGACAAAAACACGATCGAAGTGACTAGCGATGGCTGGGTGACACTTTCTGGGAAATCTCCTATCAAGCGAGATTCGCTTATCGACCCAGTACCTGGCTTTAATCATCTGGACCAAGCGAGGGCACCTGGGTGACAGATACTATGATAGATTGAGGCCATGGTCTGGTTATGTTAGACATACACTGTTACTCATTAATGGATAAATCTAAACTGAAAATCCACTGCTTCAGTAAAGCAAAGAAGACAGAACTAATTTGTACAAGATGGCTGGATGAATTTCAAATATATCATGAAGGGCTAACGATACATTTATATATCTTGAGAAAATGTATATTCTTACATGCCTAAAGCTTAGAAAATTCATATAATACAGTTTGCAACGTACAATGAAAAAAACTAAATATTCAGTGATCGGTTCAGCACTCAAAGGTACGTATATAAATCTCGATGGGAGACAGCATTCAAAAAGAGAGTCAGCATTCAAAAAGAGAGTCAGCATTCAGTCACACAAAGGAAAAACGTATTTAAGGCATTTTTCAAAATTGGAGTAGTAAAAAAAATCATGAGGAAGTATATATAGCTAGCCAAAAAACCAATCAGGCGCAGTACTGAAGGGTGAGAGCAGTGTAGTAAATGAGTGCGTTCATATTTTGTACAGGTGTTTGTTGAAGAGGAAGCAGAATCCCACATGTGGCTGTAGATTCCTCTTTTGAAGCCAGTGAGCTATATTCAGTTGAATTCAGCTCTTTTGAGTTTATTTTTAAATTGCGCTCTTCACAACATAGCTGCATCACAGCTCTTTAAATGAGCTATAGCGATGTTACAAATAGACGTAAAACAATTAGCTAGCAGTAGCGTTACGAAGGGCCGGTTACCGTGATACACTGCTGAAAGGTGATCCCGCAGTTTCACTTTGTGGGCCTGCTTCTCTTACATCATTTGACCCCAAGAAGATGAAGATGGGAGAATGATCTGGCCTGGGTGCTGGACGAAAGGATAACATATGGAAATGGGAGGAGGAATCAATATTTTATCATGGACTGGTTAATGGAAACAGTGGGGCAAACGAGACCAGAGGAAAGCACTTCTTGGTGAGCTTAAGAAGCAAAGAGCACAGCTAACTGTGGTGTGGATATTGGGACAGCCATCATGTAAACAAAGGGGCTCATGGGAGTTATACTTACTTGTTCTGAGGGCAGAAAGAAAATGATTGGTTCAGTGAGATAACCAATCAGATTGGAGAGGAGGTAGGTCCAAGCAACTTGAGGAGGAGGGATCAACCAATCACATGTCTTCGTCTTGCCTCCTCTAGTTGCTTGGACCCACCTCCTCTACAATCTGATTGGTTATCCCTCTGAGCCAATCATTTTTTGTTCTGTCCTCAGAACATTTTTATATGAGTAAAACACCCATGAGCTAGAGGAGCAGGTCAAGTGGCAGAAGTCAGGGCAGGTTGGCATGGAGTGGAGGGAACCAAACCTACATCATGCCAAAAATTTCTGACAGGTGGTAAAACTTAGTTTCCAGGCTAGGGACTATGTTTGAGCTGGTATTAATCATGGGCACCAATCAGTGTTCTGTGTTGGGCTGGTTCATGTTTCAGATATATAAAATGACAAAGGTTTTGTCAGCCTTATCAGTTATGAAGAAAATTAGGTGAACTGGCTGATAGCATACAAATAAGCTCTGTAGTAGCGTAACAGAATTGAACAGGCAGTGATGACGTTAAATCAGAAAGAGAAACATAGAGTGAGAGAGATGTGGCCGATTAAATCTGATATGGACAAATTCAGAATGAATCACACAGAAGGCAGCGCTGCGTCTTTCAGTGACTATGCGGACTCTGTATGGAGAGATAACAGCAGCCTTTCCTGAGAAAGATCTGGGCATTTACATGGACTCCTCCCTGGCAACATCACACTGTCAGAATGATACCTTCTTAAGAAAGCAAACATAATTCTTGGATGGTTTTAACCTGTTGTGTTTATGTGTAGGGCAGTCAGTTCATACCATGTACAGATGAGCCTTGTCTGAGAGACTACCTCACAAAGGCTATTGTTGCTGTACAGAAAGTCAAGAGATTGGCAGGAATGATCCCTGTCTGAAAGGTCTGCTGTTAGTGTGACAGGCTGGAAGACCTGAATCCAGCCATGCAGACTCCTGTGAGGCATAGATAAGGATGATTGTATCAATATTTGCACCAATACAAGTACATAAGGTCATGAATAGAAACTAGATGAGTACCAGTTTAACTCTGAAGAGAAATGTCATTGGGGGTTTGTAATAAGCTTTCTAGTACTTTAATCTGAAATGTTTACTTAATTCTACAGACCTTTTTTGACCATTGCTTGCTTCTTGTATAGGTTAAAGGAATTTTGTGAACTAGTTGGTTTTCTTTAGCTATGTATCGTTGATCGGAATAGTGCGTGGCTCAGTGGGCTAAGCCTCTGTGTCTGTGATTGGATGGTTGCTGGTTTGAGACTGGCCTCAGCACACTTGCAGGTGCTTGAGCAGACAGCTGTAGAAATGGTCTTGAGGTCCTTAACCCCCCCCCAGCTCCGTGGACACTGCTATGGGGTGCTGTCCTTATTGGCCAGCTTTCTCTCACCTGCCAAGGGCAATTTGGGGGAGGCATAACAAGAATTTCCTCATGGGGATCAATAAAACATCTCAATTATTGTTATTTAGCCAAGGCACAGATTTAATTAACAGCTCTATACATTGTCTTGTATTTCCATATTAGCATCACATTACTTTATACTTTCTAAGACAAAAGGCACTAATATTTTTGTGGGGTTTTTTGCAGTGAAAGTCAAGTCAAGAACACAGTCCAATCCAGCAGGGGGCAGTATAAATATTTCCTTTTCATAAATAGGCATCTGTAAAATACTCCTCAGAAATAATTCCACATTTTTGCAGAAGCTTTTACATACTGTACTAATAATTTTAAAATCGCACATTATACAAAACACCTTTCACAGTGTAGAAAAACCTTTCCCCTGGGGAAATCCTCACATCACAAACAACAATGACAACATTGTATATGACTGATATGTGATTGAATTTCTGGGATAGTTACAAGAACTGATGGTAACCAAGAGAATCGAGATCTGGCCCTGAGGGGTTAACCTTCATCTTCTTCTAAAAGACATATACACAAAATAGACAATGTGAATCTTACTATTACCATAGTGCATGCTTTTTATCAGAGGTGGGTAATTCAGGTCTAGAGAGTAAAAATCCAGACCAAAATTTCATTTCAACCAACCAGTTGAGTATAAAGAGTCACAGAGACTCAACTGGTTGGTCTAAACAAAATCTTGATCTGGACTTTTACTCTGTGGACCTGAACTACCCATGTCTGCTTTTTATAGTATATATAGAAGTTATAAATTTACTGTCAGGTCTAAAAGATAGCACCCGGGCCAAGGTGGATTGAACACTGAGTCAGAGCAGGAAACCCATTGGGTCTGGTATACCAACAGATTCGATAATTCTTCAGGGAGATTTTGTGCCCTTGGAAACCATGGTTATCTGTTCCTAGGACCAAGCCAGAACATCAGGCAAGAGCAAACATGCAGCCCCTTGGCAACTGCTACAATAAGGGACAGTGCAGTGTACAGTGACATGGGTTTCAGGAAAAATATTGCCTTTTTTTTATGATTTCTGACATCAACTGTATGGGTACTGCTGTAAATGTCTTTTTGGTAATACTTTCAAAGAATGCCATGTCTATAAGAATCTATAAACATATTCATAATACACCATAATGCATTCATAAAGCATTATAAACAGGGTATATTTGTGAAAAGGCATAAGACATTATAGCCATGTTTATATGCATTATGAATGCTTTATGAAGCGCTCACCTATAATGCACTATAGATACCTTCATAATGCAGTACAAAGAATCCTTAATTCTTATACTGACCATTATAATGCAATATGAAGGTATCTATAGTGCATTATAGATGAGAGCTTCACTGGAGCTTATGAAGCATCATAATCAACACTATAATACCTTATGACTGTCAAAAGAAGATGCTGTGATGCTTTATTAATTCTTGTAATGACCATTATAATGCATTATGAAGGTATCTATATTGCATTATAGATGACAGCTTCAAATAAAGCATTACTGTCTGTTTTTTTTTTAGCTTTGCATTGTGGTGTTCCACCATGAAATGGTGTCCTCATTGGTGCCTACATTTAGTGTTTAGGTGAGAACCTGGGAAATGTACACGGTGGCACGGCAGAGCGTTAGTGCAAATCTGCTTAGGAGTGGCTTCCTTCAAGCTTGCCTCTACTCACTGCTGTGCTCTTTTTTTATACCATGTTTTAAACACTCACAGCAGTAAAAGTCACATAATGAATTAAGTGCTTGTGTAAGAAGCATCTTCGCAGGCTGCCCAGAGAGCCAGGGGCCTGGCTCAGACGAGCGCCCGGACCCATCCGGGTTAAGTGCCTTCTTTAGGAAGGGAGGGAGCGGGGGGGGGGGGGGGGGAGATAGAGAGAGGGAGGGGTGACAAGCCCTCCGGCTGGATGACGCACAGAGATCCACCCGCTTGGTGCGTCAGAGGTGTGCGGCGGGGGGAGGCGATA
>JAODLD010000044.1:11170439-11186462 GCA_026781065.1 Mormyrops boulengeri | reverse complement strand
CCCCCGGCCTCACCACCACCTCGCGCCTAACACACACCCCTCAAAAGCTATTATTCTCATGACTCACAACACTGCGCTGCGATACTGGTGCTGAGGAAACTCTGGGCCTCCACCCAGCGGACACATTGAAAATCGCAGTTAATTAAAACGCGCTGAAAGTCAGAAACGCACCATTGCGTTGATTTTTTTGTCCAAATCGACACGAGTGATTATTAAATAACATAGTTCTACCCCACCGCAAGGTAAAATAACACTTCCCTTAAATATGATCACTTTCTGCTTCGAATTCTGGCACAAAAAACCGTCGCCTTCAAATGTTTGTGAAAATACATATTTTTTTAAAAAAAACATGTAAAATTAATTTTTGCTGAGAAAATACCGCAGCTCAAGAATATATGCCATAGGAAATGTTCGAATGTATGAGAATTTTTTAATTATTATTCTTGCATCATTTTCTTCAAAATGTTAACCAGTAGCATAATCCTGATATAACGCTATTAACCGACTGGTCGGTTTGAAACGTCCGCCAACATAATTAATTATGTTACATCTCGCTTGGGACGACAAAAGACAATCTCACATATCGCTCTCAGCACAGGCGATCATAAACCTGTCCCTATCGGCCCATTTTACACCGTCTTGGGTAACAGCGAAACCCTAGAGACAGACCCGGTCCGCTCTGCAGCTGCTGGGTGAGTCGCTATTGAAGACACGGATTAACGAGTTCCTTCACGGTGGCTTTTGTTTCGGTCCCTTGGGGCATTATTGCTCAAGTCTGTTTTATATGCCGAAAGCCCCGAGTAGGTTTGGACCCCGGTACAACCAGCTGAGGTTTTTAAGTTTGAGTAACGTTTTAGTCTAAATATACCATTCTTTAGTAACGTTTTGGTCTACATATGGCAATCTTGATGAAATCGACAGGGCGTCAATTTTCGTACGAAAGTCAAATTGAATACACTGTACCAAGCAACTAAACTTAAGAGTTGTTTCACCATGTCGGAAAGTATAGTCTAGTTAATACCGTACCCCCCCCCCCCCCCACCGGCCTATGTTAGCCTAAATATTCCTCATCATTTATTATTACAGTTAACATAAAACATATTGACTGTTTAACAACATTTGGGGGTTATTGGTTAACTTCCAAGTCCTCTTTCAGCACTTTATCTGCTTTCCACATAAGGCTATTTATCTCACTGTTTCTAACCAGGTTTTTTCTTTCAGAAGGTAGACACACTCTCGTTTATATTCAAGACAAACTATGCACTTTGTGTCGCAGTTTACAACGTGCAAAGAAACACCGGGGGACAAATACAAAGTAATGTCACAATTTTTTATTCATTCTTTAAAACCTATGGGTCTTTAGAGACTTTTAGTCCAAGATTAAAATGTATACAATGGTAGACTAAAGTCCCGCATTAACCTTACAAACATGGACACTAGTTGTTCAAACAAATCAGTCTACTCTCTCTCTCTTCCCAGAAAATTTCAAAATTTCTTCAGGTTCAATAGAAAGCCACGAAAAGTCCAAAATGGAGAGAAGAAAGATGCAAAAGATTGCGGTGATGACTCGGGGGGAGACCATTTAAGACGTAGCATAAAAGAAAGTCTTATAATGTGCTGTTAAGACACACACATATAAATTTCCCCAGTGTTTGCCAGCTGGTGTCGGGCCGTTCACCTGACCCTGGGTTATAGTTGTCATACTGGTCACTGTAGCTCTAGTCAGGACCTATCATACCTCGTCCTCTCTCACTGGGACACACCCACAAGCTCGTCACAGGTCCTTAAATGTCAGGAATTAGAGGGATGACACTGATGGATCTTTGAGTAAGGTTCTCCATCATACTTGGTCTGGTACAAATCCAGCTGTATAAATAGGGAATTGTACGATAGTGTCCACTGAGAAACTAAATAATGCCATGTGATAATTCCCCACAGAACTGCAGTCGTCATGGTTACTTTTATAGGTATATTTTTAAAATGGAAATGCCTTGTTCTCTTACATTCCGACTTCCTCTTCCCTTTCAATGTTCCAGCCCTTTCACCTTTCTGCCTTCTGATCTTCACGCGTCCGCCAAACTCCTTCCGCTGAAAGCCCACTCACACGCGTCCATTAGCATCTTACCAGATTGTCCTACATCCCACCAGTCAGCTCTCGCTCTCGCCCAGTAGCACTACCCTGTTTGGAAGTGGTGAGTCGGAGTGATGCTGCTCCAGTATATACCCTCGGAAATGTCCATGAAATTCTCCCAAACAGCCCTCCAGACACAAAAATGCAACATGCAGAAACACAAACCATACACAGAAGTGCATTTAAAGAGCTTGCATATGTATAAACGACATCTAAGATACATCCATCCATCCATCCATCCATCCATTTAAGATACAAACACACATAAATACCTATATTCAGACTATGACACAGTGAAGAGACGAATTAAAAAAAAAACTAATGTGATGTCAGAACACCAGGGCGGCGCTATCCTTTCCTCATGCCCCCCCAGGATTTAACATGCACAATTTCCAGTGGCTCTTCAGTCTCATTTACTGCTGCCAGGCATGTAGGCCTAATAAAAGAATTAAAAATCTGCCCAAAATACAGCCCAATACAGCCCAAGCAGCCACACGTATTGCAGGCCTGTTCTTCAGGTAAAGCAACACTGCAAAAATTGTGCTGTCGGACACACATAATGTGCAGTGCCAACGCTAATATGACATTATTTCCAGTAATGGCACAATGGCGTTAATTAAGCATCGTCTCAGTATTTTATAATTATATATGATCTAGCTCTAATGGTTTATTTTCATAGGTGTCACCAAGTACAGTTGTTACAAACGAAACTGAAATGCCTGCAGAATTTTAAATAGATTCACAGGACTACCAGCTGTTTATTCATACTGTTTTCCTACATTCATTAACTGTTGTTTTTTGTTTGATTCCCTCATTATCGCTCTGGTCAAGCACCAGGTTTGTTCCGTTAAAGTCGGGATTATAAAGTCAGTCGAAGGAGGTCGCAGGGGGAAAAAAAAGTTTGAATACCAAAAGGAATAAATAAATAGTTAAACTGTGGCTCCTATAAGGCTTAGTTTTGACATTTTGTATCTCTGGTAAGATGTAGAAAGCATACATGTGAAGAACTTCTAGTAACCAAGTAGGCTATTCGGTCAGTGATGCGTCAACCGCTGTTATTTTGCAGTTTAACAACACACAGGAGAATTTTTGTTCATTAGCCTCCAGGATGTAGTTGATGTGTCATATAGGCCTGTAATGTTTTATCAGATATATGTTTTGTACTCCTAGTCTGTGTAATTGCTTCTCCAGGGTGGCAATATTTACCATGGGGGACCGCCCCCACCTCTTTGCAAAATATACTCTGAGGGATCCCAGAGTCTAGGGAAAATTTTTATTCCCACTCCAGCCCCGAATAGCTCAGTGAATTAATTATATCAGGCAATAACTGCTTTGAATAACTGAATTCACCAATCAAAGTAGGTAATAAGATCTGGATCTATCCATGTTAGTAATAATATATGTTACTATTTAACAAGCGATCTCATCAGTTTTTTAGAATGAATTGATTTGTGGATTAAAGGCCTGTGGCTTATTTTCCTAAAACGTGCATACTGCGATTAATCGCCGTTTCTGACTAGTCTTAAGGGAAATGGGGCATGATCCAGAATCGAGCCGGTATTTAAACTTAACTCTCCGAGCTTCATCCTCCTTTCATGGGCAACAGCGATTAAATAGGCTAATGATAACAGAAATTTAAGAACACGGTGCTGGTACGCCATCTGCTTTCCTTCTTCCGAGACGCGGCGGGTTTCTGGGCGTCTCTGCTTCCTCGGACCTATTCTGTTCTGCAAACTTTCTCTAAGTTTTATCTGTGGGGGGAGAGACGATGTAAAAAAGGGAATTGCATAATTAATACGACGGCAGGCCTAATAATTATGTAAATGTGTACTGGCATTATAATTTTAGCAAGTCGTGTTTTGCCCCGATAACTGCCACTATGCTCGTGTTTATTTCGGGGGTGACTGTATCTCCGCGTCCTAATCAGAGTCACATTGTCTGCGGTGAGCGTCGCCTTACTTTCATGATTGGAGTCCTGGTTATTACGTCTGTTTAGCAAGCAAGCGATAATAACAACTTCCATAATTACATTGGACCCGAACCTAATTTTAGCGAAAATCTCATTGACATAATTGTGGTTTATATAGATGGTAAAAGCAATATTTGTTAACATGGCAAAACGCTTTAACTGTCCGCAATGGCTGCTCTGACAGTCAGCTCCATTTATGGGCCGGTTTCTATTTAAGTTCACGTTATACTTATTTGAAGTGGACGCAAATGGTGAGCATTGCCCCAGCCTTCTGCTTTTTAATAAATGTCTGATTTAAGGAATTAACCATTCGTTCGTAATGGTGCATCGATCGGCGTGTATAATCGGGATGATCGTACCACAGCCGTATGGCGCCCGAATATTCGACCATGCAGGAATTAAGGCTGCATTTGGGTCTCAGTGTCCTCTAAGTTATTATGGCCTTACTCCTGCTGGTGGTAACGATTCATCATAGGAGCTCAGCCCAAAGGTTTAATTTCTTTATGGCTTCTAATGAATATCCGTATAGTAAGTAAAAGCAGACATGGCAACTCAGGTACGTACTTTACTGGTCGATTAATATATAGTAATACCTGGCAAACCGAGGAACTGCAGCGACAGAAAAGAATGAGTAGACTTGCTTTAAAAATAAAAAAGTATTTTATTAGGTTCTTAAAAAGACTAACGGGGACACAAAACAGCTACAGTACGGAGAATACACAAAAATGAGACGCAAGGAAGGAATTTACACACCGGATAGGGTTCACGCCAGACACACGACAATCGGGACCACAACAAGTATCACCAATGAAACAAACAGAGCATTTACAGTTTTCCCAGTATGTTCCTGAGCTGTTACTGGCCATCTCGCCGGCGTTACAACATAATAACCCGAATACATTAACATGATAGCGACATAAGGGCCTATATACCCCGGCTGCTCTTCCGGTCAGTCTATGTCGGCTTGACCTTTGCTCTACATGTACGGCTTCCGATTCTGATCTCATGACTCAACCCAGTGTCACTATTTATGGAGTTAAATATATATCGAAGACGCGTACAGCAATACACGTGCTAACTGCATGCAACTCCTGCGTGCTTCATTACGGAGGGAACGGGGTAGAAAGAATGACAAGGCCTAAAAGAGTATTTGTTCATATATCTGTTTGTGTGTAATATTTCGCGTTAGTACTATTTTTTATTATATTAATTAATAATACAATTTATATAATATTAATATAATATAATGAATATTATATTTAAAAATACATATATTTGTACTGTACATGTTCGACATAGCTGCAGAAATCGTACATAACCACTAGAGGGTAGTGTAGCGTAGTGTAATAAAAATACATGAAGATTTACCTAAATTAATCTGATTTGAACTCGTATGTAATGTCGATCCCGAGGGCCAGATTTCTTTCAATAAACAGTGTGTTAAATGCGACATGACACACCAAGATGTCTAAAAATATTCATGGGCGGAGGCCAAGTGAAAAACATATATCGGGGTATATAAAAATAGCTCTCTCCCATGACATTGCTAACAGAATTAGCAAGCGCAGAGGCATGCACTTTTGGTTCGACTGGTCAGCTGCCTCTGCGCTGACCTTTAACCCTTTTCCATCGACTAAACATAGCGAACGTTCTGCTTACATTCCCTTTGTCGCCAAGGTTTTCAATCTCTGATCTGCAGTAAGGATTCGTGGATACAAACTAAAATAGTCATTCTTTCAGTATTAATGATTTCATTTTGATAATCAATTCTAACATCAAAATATTGTTTTGTTTTTTTAGCTGGGAATTTAAATGTACATAATTATCAGGACACAAGCTACTCCCAGGCAGGGTCGCCCGGAAGGGGCACAAAAGGGAGGAGGCCCAGATAGCAGGGAAACGGAATCATCAGTCCACCAGCATTCCGCTGGCAAAACAATTTCACATCAGCACCCTAGCCAACACCCCCCCCCCCACACACACACACACAGCTATTGGGCATATCAATATCCATAGTCTGCAATATCTATCAATAACTGAGTTATTAATTAGGATCACCTGTGCACCTTCTTAGTTATGCAATTATCTAATCAGCCAATCATGTGGCAGCAATGCATGAAATCATGCAGATGCGGGTCAGGAGCTTCAGTTAATGCTCACATCAAACACCAGAATGAGGAAAAATGTGGTCTCAGTTGTTATGAGTGTGGCACGACTATTTGTGTGTTGGTGTCAGATGGGCTGGTTTGAGCCTTGTATTTTGGTAACTGCCAATCTCCTGGGATTTTTACACACAGCAGTCTCTAGAGCAGGGGTCTCCAACTCCGGTCCTGGAGAGCTACTGTCCAGTAGGTTTCCTATTCTACCTGGCTTCTGATGAGCCACACCAGTTCCTGGTATTTACCTGAAAAATGGTGAGTCTTTATTGAGGGTAATGGCAAACTTCCTGGAGAAAATATTTTTAAACAGCTCATAAATGTCTGTTCATGATTTTTAGCAATAATCTTGCCATGTGTAAGCATCCTGTTTGGTGTACATTTGATATGACAACATAATACACATATTACAATTTTAATGTATGCGATGTTCTGAATTTTCCATATACTGTGCTGCAATATACTTAAAAATTATTCTCAATAGCAGTTTTGTTTCTCGTAATGGTACAGGATTCAAAATATATTTAGACAGCATTTTTTCATAAAATAATCGATTCATAGGTTGCATTATCACATTTACAGTTGCATGTTGTATGTACAAAAATAATCTGTTTTTTCATTAGCACACGTTTTATTTTTGGCCCTCCCAAACTCACGAGTTTGCTTCCATCTTACATCTACTGCAAAAACAGGTAAATCCTTGTCATTTGAACTGGTGAACCACCACTTAGAATTAGGTGATCAGTGGTCATTGTTGACAGACCACAGCACACAACAAAATGTGTCCTCTGCATTTAACCCATATGTGACATCGCGACATAGCAGGGGGCAGCTAATTCCGCGCCCTGGGAGCAGTACCTTGCTGGTCGGGGATTCAAACCAGCAATCTTTCAATTACAAGTGCGCTTCACTAAACATTAAGCCACCACTGCCTTGAAGGCATTGCTGGGATTCGAACCCAGAATCTCTAGTTTACTAGACAGGCGCTTTAACCAACTAAGCCCCTAAAGAGAACTCGACGAGTATGGGATTCAAACCCACACATGCAGAGCACAATGGACTAGCAGTCCATCACCTTAACTACTCAGCCACCTCATCTAATCCCCAAATCTAGTCACTTATATAACAACTTACGAGTACATAAACAACTTACAGGTGTGTTAACTTTAGGTTGTTTTTGGGGGAAGGGTTATGGTTAGGATTTGACCTAGGAGGTGAGTCCAAGCAACTAGAGGAGGCACGACTAAGACATCTCATTGGTTAGTCCTGTCTCATCTAGTTGCTTGGAACCACCTCCTCTATAATGTGATTGGTTATTTCTCTGAACCGATAATTTTTCTTTCCGCCGTCAAAACTACTGTGCTTCACCTGATTTTCTGTTAACTTATAAACATAATTTAATTACAGCCTACACTTGCTTTCGGCTCTGACTCTGCAGTACACATAGCGCCTCCACTTTCTCCTTTAATAATATGGGATTGCCAAGATGGTTAGAGTAATATTTTTATATATTTCATGCCTATAATATATACATAGACATTGAAACTATTGTGAAAGGTGTCAGTTATGTAATGTTGCTGTTATGATGTCAGTATGGCTATCTAGACATCGTTTAATTATCTATTTTTACTAAGACCCATTTAATGCCCACGTGAAAAATAGGCGCCATTCTGACTCTCTAGATGAGGCGTGTGCCACGCCTGGGGTGTGTGTCTCACGTAGGCAGTGTGGCTGCTCTAATCTGTTAACATGGGCGCAGGAATGAAAATCAATACTCCCAGCAGCCACAACACACACGGCACGCCCCCAGTGTGTTCTGGGCCAAAGGCTGCAGTAACTCAGATGACCACGCTGTACAACTGTGGTGAGCATAAAAGCATCTCAGAATGCATACCACATTGAAGCTTGAGGTGGATGGGCTGCAACAGCAGAAGACCATGTCAGATTCAACTCCTGTCTGCCAAAACTGGACAGTTGAAGACTGGAAGAACTTGGTATGATGAATCTCGATTTCTGCTGAGGTACACAGATGGTAGGGTTAAAATTTGACATCAAAAGCATGAATCCATGGACCCAACCGGCCTTGTGCCAGCAGTCCAGGCTGGTGGTGGTGTAACGGTGTGGGGAATGTTTTCTTGGCACACTTTGGGCCTGTTAATACCAATCGATCATCGCTTGAATTCCACAGCCTATTTGAGGGTTGTTGCTGACCATGTGTGTCCCGTCATGGCCGCATTTTACCCATCTTCCAAAGTCTGCTTCAAGCATGACGATCCAGCACATTACAAAGCAAAAGTCATCTCGAACTGGTTTCATGAACATGACAATGAGTTCGGTGTTTTTCAGTGGCCTCCTCGGTAACCAGGTCTGAATCCAACAGCACACCTTTGGGATCTGGTGGAACGGAGAGATTCACAGCATGGATGTGCAGCTGACAAATCTGCTGAAACTGCATGATGCAGTCATGTCACCAGGGACCAGAATCTCAAATGAATTTTTCCAGCATTTTATGGAATCTGTGCCTTGAACAAGTGAGACTGTTTTGAGCCCAAAGGGAAACCCTGCGCATTTCTAATGTAGTGTTCCTAATAAAGTGCTGTGAGTATACAATCCTACAATCCCCCATTTTTTAATGTAAGTTTGTAGGATCCCCTCCCCCACACTCCCCAAGCCCTATAGGTTAACTCCAGGAAGCTTGGCTGTAAGCCAACAGACTCTATACTGACCTCATACTTTAAAAGGCGCCTGCTGGTTCAGCCCTTACTGCCAAGCCCCTCCCACAAAGAAAGGTGGCTAGTACCTTTGACCTCAGTGGAGAGGCGGGTTTATGAAAACTCCTCGCCATGTGTGTAACTTTGTCACATGCTGCTGTAATGCTGGCGTGGAAATCACCTGTTCCCTTTGTCAGAGGTGTGACGGACTATAGCCTCTTGTGCGTCCCCTAAAATAAACTCTGGGGTCAGTGGAGAACGGCGGGGAAATACTGACCGCTCTGTAGCCGGGTACAGGTCATACAGTATTGTGTTGAGGGGCGAAGACCTTCAGCTATTCCAGCTAAAAGACTTACTATCTACTTCAACAAACAAGGCATGTAAATGAGACACAGGTAAAACAAATAAGAGAAAAATGTCAAGGGAGGGGCTGGTGAAAAATAATAGCAGGGAGATTATGACGTATAGGTGACTGAAGACGATCAAGAAAAATTGCGTTTTTTTATGTACTATGGCTTCTGTGACATAACAGACAATAACCTCTTCAGATGATACCGGCATGGTTATATATCCAAAATGCATATCATATACCACCTCTGTAGTGTTTTTTTTTTTCCAATAAATCCGAATGACGTTTTCTTTCCTGGATTACGCACATGCCTGGTTGAGAAAAGAACCCAGCCCAGAGCTATGCAGGGGCCTGGAACAGAGGTGATACTCCTGTGATTATGTCCTGGTGTTGTGGTCTGAATTTAAACTGTGATGCGAAGTTTTTAGGGCTCAACAGTTGAGCCCACTTCCATAAATGTGCCCAGAATAAACAAGACACTTCGACATTCACCTTTTGCCCTTGCAGAGCTTCATCTCCTGTCAAAGAGGGAGCTCTGTAAAGATACTTTGTTACGCAATTCTAACTTTGCAGCATGGGATTGTGGAATATGTCGTAGCTCAAGGTGAACTTGAGAAGGTCATTGTGTGAAAACCACGATGTTTCCATCAGGCCTTTAAACTATCTCAAAATAAGGTTCAAGACTTTCTGTTGACCCCATGTTGAAAGAACAGCTGTGGGTTTGTAGTCTCTGGCACTAAATAGCAAAACTAATTCGTCACAGTCTCAAGCTTTCCGTCAGCCCCTAATGAGTGTCTGCGTGGGTCAGTGATAAACAGCAAGGCATCAGATTACAGAGTCTACAGTTCATGCAGAATTTACATTTTTGCATTGTTTTCTCCTTCCTCTAAAGTAAGCCCCCTTAAAGTCTTATGTAACCTTGTGTAGACACTCATAATTCATGATCTTTTCAAGCAAGTCTGGTACATACTCACAATCTGCTCTTGTGTTATGAAGGTTTCACCCCTAAGCAATTCTTTGATCATTGCCACTGACCTTTTTAGTTATGCATACAGAGGTCAACAGTTCATGTACCAATGTAGACCACAGAGCGGTCCATTCACACTTTGAAATTGCACAGATAAATGAAAACCCTCTTTCCCCCCTAATTCTCTCCACATATCTGCTTAATTTTTTCCTGTTTTCCCTGGAGTGTATTTTTTTTTTCTTTTTAAATGGACAGTGGGGTGGAATTGTAATTAAGCTTAGGAGGAATATTTTGTCTGATTTAAATCTTAGAGATACTGGAATTAAGCTCTTGTCGTGATGGAACAAGATTTGAAAATTGTAATTTTACATAAGGGATTAAAAAATTAATCAACTTTTGACGAAACCATTTTTTCGAATAATGAGGTGGGAGGTGCACATCGATTGAGTGTATAATGGATGTCTGATATGGAGTTCTTAAATTTCTCTTGCCTGGATTTTGATGTGATTGTGCCATAGTGATCCTGCATTTTTGTGAATTTGCTTGATGTTTCTGCCTGGACTGCAGTTCACTGTGGTTACCCTACCTGGATACCAGTGAGTATGACAGAAGTATTTTCTTGGACCTGTCTGCCCTATACCTTGTATAGCATTTCTTTACAGACATTTAGCTATCATGTCACCCTAACCTCCTATTAAGCTTGTCTGGATTTCTTTCATTGTGTTGTGCTCTTTGCTTCCTCTGCCATGCCACACTGGAAATGGTTGTGTTATCCAAACTCCAGGGGGCAGTTCTACATCATTTACCCTGAAATTTGGCACATTTCACCACTGGGTCAGAAGGTCAGCTTCTTGGCCACTATGCCGCCTGCTGCCACATCATCTCACTGTTTAAAACCTTAATACCTTTGGGTCCCAATGTTAAATATGTCATATAACGTCCACTTTAAAATATTTGTGGGGATTTGTATGTTATAAACCTTAGGAAACTTACAAACAGCAGTTTTCAGGATGTGGGACAAGATAACTATGACAGGATGCGATAAAATGTTAGCTTTAAAGAACAGAGATCTACAATTAGTTGTGTAAGACAAAGAATTTGTGGGCGATTACGTCGCCCACATAGCATATAATTAGTAAGAGTTGTTCACTGTCCTCCGATTACTGTAATATTCTGGAAAGTTGTGATTGTTCAACAGCAATACTCTCAGTTCGGAGCACGTCCAACTCCACCTAGCAGACATGCATATGAGGTGATGGAGGTATTGAATGATTCTGTTCTTGTTTGGACTAACCACCCTAATGCATCCATGATTCACCCATATCATTGTGCCAAGGACGAGTTGTGGAACATGTTTTTCTGCAATTAATTGTATAACTTGTTTGCAGGACGCTTATCTTGTTCTAGGACGCTTGTCTTGTCTTCGTGGCAGAAGGAAAAGCGTTGCCCAAGGACGCTTGCCTTGTTTCCCACGGGATTTAAGAAAAGCGTTGTTCAGTATATTTTGCAGCCGCAAGAAGTCTCACTCAACTCAGGTGAGAACTGCAGGACCAAGAGCGCACTGCGTGAGGGGAGGGGTGAGCCTGGCCAGCCCATTCCCTGCCTGCACGCACACAGTCGCCTTAAACAGTGTCCAATTTAGTATAACGGAAGGGGGAGAACTCAGTACTGACCAGAGCACAGCAGTGGGATAGAGCTGCCAGGACTGAAAAGGGCTCCCCAGTCTAAGAGTGAAAGTGGGTGATGATGGCACGTCCGAGTGTGAATAGCTTTCAGCATTTTATTGATTAAAGGGATTACTTATCAAAGTTTATGATATATGATAATTTTGTATCACTTTTAATAAAATATTTCTGAACGATCCAAAGCGTGCCTGTTTGTTCCATTGAAAGCCCTATATCCCCCTCTCACACTAAGACAAGTTGCTTACCTGATACTTTTGTCCAAAGTAACATTTGTCCATGTCTTTAATGAGTACGCTACCTGAGACAAGAATAATTACACACACGCCACGTTTATTTTATTTTTAACTTGCCATTCACAATGATGTCATCCTTTAGCCAGTGCAAGCTCCTCACGGAGCAGGCAAGACATATGCAGAGAGTGGAAGCTCAGTGAGGCCTAGTTTGAACCTGGGAAGAAGGGGCGATTATGAGAAAGTTGGGAGACATTTATGAGCCCAAACCTCCAGGGGAATAGAGTTTGGTTTTGTTTGATTACTGTTTGACTTGGTCTCATGGTCACCTGTGCATTCTTTGAACAGTTTCTTCTCCTGCAAGCCAGCCCTCTTTTGTAAAGTCATTAGCAAGATTACAGAATGAGAGATCAGGGCAGCACTTTACTAAAGGCCATGTTTTAGTCATTTATAAACCCATTCATAATGCATTATAATGCATTCAAAAGCATTATCAACATGGGTAGAAATGTTTATAAAAAGGCGTGATACATTATATGCATGTTTATTGTGCATTATGACTGCTTATGAAGCTCTCCTCTTTAAATGCACTATAGATACCTTTATAATGCAGTATAAAATCACAGTTAATGCTTATACCGACCACTATAATGCATTATAAAGGTATCTATAGTGCATTATAGACAAGAGCTTCATAAAGCAGTCATAATGCATAATGAACATGGCTATAATGTGTTATGTCTTCTCATAAATATTTATAGCCATGTCTATAATGCTTTATGAATGCATTATTTGTTATGAATGTATTTCTGAGTTGCTAAAGACATGGCTTTCAGGAAAGTGTTACCGAGATCAGTTTATGTGTGCTGCATTTTTAAACAAAAATATAGAAAATGACCAACTAGAATCATGGTTGCAGCAAGAATACAACCGACTACGAAGCTAACTGTAGGACTCAGCTTGTCAGGAATTCCAGTATGGCTACTTTTGTTGGGAAAACAAGTTTGGTACAATCTCATGATGGATCAGGCCTCCAAGTACTGTAATGACGCTTTTCCACTGCCACCAAGAACCAAGTCCTACCCAAGCCATCGCAAAGAGATGGTTTTCCACTGTAAATTATTCGAGCCATACCCAAGCTTACTAGCAGGCCGAAAGAGTGACTAAATCAAGCCGGTCACATCAACTGGTGACATCCTTTTGCAGTGGAAAATCAAAGTGAGCTGGAACTGCACTGCATCCGGGCTGTAATTAGAGTCTCCTAATAGTACAGGTTGGGTATGGCCTGGTTCCTGCATGCCAGTGGAAAAGCGCAGTTATTCATCAGCTCCCCTTTTACTTAGGAATGGTGCTCCTATGAAGCTTCATGTTTTTGTGTCAGGTTTTCAATGGGTAAAAAGATACAAATCCAGGGCACTGTTTTCATTCATTGGTTCAACGGGATCTTAGTATTTTAGAAGGTCCCCTATATGGTCTGATGTCAGTTGGATGTTTATTAGAGGGGTTTTTGTGAGATATCCAGGTGAGGCAGTCTCCATGACTACACCAGGTCAGCCTCTACTACATACTGTTCGGAGAACCCCTTTACCAGCTCTGCCCCCAGCGTGCCACAGCAGAAGTTGGCTAGCAGCTCCCAGAGGGGTGGAGCCAGAAACATCTGGCACACAACACGGCCAGTCAGGCTGTGGGAGGAGTGTTCCAGGTGGGCCAGGACCTGCTGTCGCACCGGTTCTAGCGCCCTACCAAAGATGTCAATGGTGAGACAGTGACACCCGAGGCTGAGAGGCACGAGGAATGGAGCTGAGCACAAGCTTAGAACAGTGGGCCTGAGCACGTCGTCCACCATCCAGTCCACCTCCCGCTGCAGCAGCATCTGTACGTTTCCAGGCAACAGCCTGAAGGGCTGCCAGTCCTGCACGATGGTGCCATTAGGCAGGATGTCCCGGGCAACATCCTCATTCAGGAGCAACCGCTGCAGTTCCTCAGGCCCAAGTCTCACTGGATGGCCCATCTGCAGGGTCCCCAGCTCTGACCCCAGATCAGCTAGTTGCTGCCTCAGCTTCTCAGCCTGGAACTCAAACAAAAGTATTCCCTGCAAACAGAAGAAACAAAGAAATGAAAATGCATCCATCCAGCAGTCTTCCAACCATTTATCCTGAAGGGCTGTTTGGCAGCCTGCAACACAAAGCAGTAAAATATTTGGTTTTTGCGCAAGTCAGGGACACCAGAAAACGCAAAGGAATGTAAAAGGCAAATATCCTACCAAGAATGAAGAATCTGTAGCAGTATTGAAGATATATTTTTATAATAAATAGCCTGAAGGAGGGCTAGTAAAGGGTTCATTTGCTAACAGACAGACAGGCAGAAAGGTGACCTTGCACACCTGTTTGGCAATTAGCTGGTACTTCTGCAGGTCCCTGGGCCCCAGTGGGTCATCGCGTGTCAGCCGGCTCACCTTCACGCCAGGATACCTGGACTTCACCATCTGGGAGCAAAACTCGAGCAGGACCCTAGCCACACCTTTGCCCCTTTCCGGGGGTGCCACCCGCAGGCCTTCCACCAGTGCCGTCTGGCCATCGTCAATGACGCACACTGACTGCAGAGCGATCTGGGGGTGGGTGGTAGAGGAGGTATGTGTAGAAGAGAACATAGGTCTAAAAACCTGCTTGAAAAGCATTCTACAGAGCACCGTGTGGCCATCATTAAGGATGCGCACCGAATGCAAAATGATCTGGGGCATGGGGTGGAGGAGCCAAAATGTAGGCCTTGAGGAGAATGTAGGCCACAAAGAGCCCTTATGCATCAAGTTAGATAGATCTAAGGAAATCATATTTCACTTTGCAAAAAAGAGGGCACCGGGGGGCAGAATGTAAAGAGAGGCGTCAAAGCAATGCAAATATTCACAGACAGTATTCTGACAGTAGAAACAAATGTCAACATGAAACAAAGGGAAATCCCAGACATTTCAGGCATTTTTAGATCCCAAAACAGAGGAAAAATATGGGAAAAAGAGGATGTATGATCACCTGTATAGACATCAAACCAGTGATGTCTGTGTCAGGCTTACCACTTTGCCCTGCTTCCTGGCCAGGATGACCATGCGGTGGGGATCCTGCAGCCAGGTGCCATAGCGTGATGGTAGGTAATCCAGGCCTCCGTAGATATCCTTGCTGATGCTCAGGATCTCCTCAAAGTCATCCTCAGTTGCCCGTGAAAACTGCAGATCGCAGTGGGGGTTGGTCTGAGGAAGCTCAACGAGTGTAGATGGGTGTGTGAGGACATCCTGGACCCCCTTCTTCCAGCTGGGGGGGCGGGGAGGGAGGGATTGGGACATGTGTGGCCGAGTACAGCAATCTATAAGGTATCTTCAGAGATGCATACTATACACTAAATGACGTATATAATTAAAGGATCACAGCGCATCCTTCCATCTTCCAGCTACTTATCCTGGACAGAGTGGCAAAGGGACATGGAGTCTATCACAGGCAGCACATCACACAAGGCAGAGGTACAACCTGTATGAGATGCCAGTCTTTTACAGGGTAAATACAATATTATATACATATTACAGGAAGTAGAAGAGAGACCACAGTTTACCTAACTGCAGGTTTTTGGAAAGTAGGAGACAATCTGAAAAACAGGGAAAACATGCAAACTCCAGATACATGTACGAAGAGTAGAGATGGGATTCAGACCCCTCTCCCTGAAAGTGTGAGGCGAGAGTGATACCATACTTCAATATTCAATATTCAATATTAGTTTAAATACTAGAACTTGTGGCCATAAGTGGAAATTAGTGGGAGAACATTTTAAAATGAACTTGAG